>JAKOGI010000987.1:0-182500 GCA_029747015.1 Carnegiea gigantea
TACATATATATATATATATATATATATATATATATATATATATATATATATATGTTATATATATATCTGTATATATATATATATATATATATATATATATATATATATATATATATATGCATATATATAAATGTATACATACATACATACATTTATATATATTTATACACATATATATACACATATCTCGACACACATACACGCATACACACACTGTGGAACTTCATCTATGTGTACATGTATGTTCATATCTAGGCATCTCTCTCCCTGTCTCACACTCTTCAGCTGTCCCCCACTGTGGAACTTCATGTATCTATGTGTACCCACCCTCTTGTGGTGGTTTACCTGGACATGTGGTTTTGTTTGTGATGGTATACTAGCTGCAACTCATGGTTGCTAACCCACGTATGTATTTGTGGTGACGTGCCTGTAGGATGGAGGGTGGGACCAGATAGACGATGTTGTTGGCGCCACCAGGCCGAGGAAGTTGGCTCTGCTAACGGCACCCCTTCTGCCATCGAGGCCGGCAAGCTACCCCTTGCCCAGGTATGGTTGAACCATGTGCCTACACATACGTACATATACTTTTGTATGCATGCATGTATATAAGTATGTACATGTATATACACTTGTATACATATGTGTGTACACTTATATATATGTGTTTATATATATATATATATACATATATATATAATGTATATTACATATGTATATAATATATATATATATAGATATATATATCTATATATATATATAGATATATATATTATATATATATATATTGTTAATTTCAGAAGTACATGGACATTTAAGTGTACTCAACCTAATTTAGAGTTCACCAGTTCATTGCTTCTTCCCCGCTATAACACTTACGTCATGCTTGTGGGGGAGTACAGGATGTTGACAACGAAAAGTTAGCGAAAATGGATGTGAAGGCTTCCTCAACATTTCAAAGCATGAAAGAAACAATGTTAGGTATATTGTCTTTCACCTCTACTATTTCATCTATGAATGGTGTATACATATATATATATACACACACACACACGTATGTATGTATGTATGTACGTATGTATATGTATATATATATATATATAATATATATATATATATATATATATATATATATATATATATTATATATATATATAATATATACGATATATTATATATGTAGTAGGTATGTATGTATCGGATGTATTACTCTTATAGATAATATATATATATGTATATATATATCTATACACACACAACACACCACGCACAATATATACATACATATATATATACATATAGTATTATGTAATATGTGTGTGTGTGTGTGTGCATAGATAGTATAATATATATATATATAATATATATTATATATATATATATATATATATTAAATCATCTGATATAATAATACTTTTATGGCGTATCGAACATTCTGTAGGAGGAAACTCAAACACAGATGTTGAGTCGTGAGTACATACAACCACAAGAGGGGGGTGAATTGTGGTGTCTGATTTTCGCGTTGTAAATAACAAACACCCAAGTAGAGGTTGTTCTCAAATGACAAACACCCTGATAGCTTGTTTGCACGGGGTGTTCTCAATTATTGCAGATGCGAAAATCACCAAGATAAATGCGGAAAATAAAGCACACATAATTTTTACGTGGAAAACACCTCTAGCCCAACTGAGGTGTGAAAAACCACGACCTACCTCGTGTAGGATTTAACCACTTTCACTAACGGGCTTCACACGTTACAAATGTAACACACCTTGTTACAACTTGCAACCACGTAACCTTCTTCCCAAAGACAGGTTACACCACGTCCAACCTTCGCAAGATTAGACACGTCCAAGTCCACACGACTAGGACACACTCACTCACTTTTCTGATTCAAGATCAGGGTTACAAACACCTTACAGGGGGTGCTTCTCACTAAGCAGATGTAAGGTACAATGAAGATCCTATTATGCCAATGGTTTGAAAACTCAAAATCAAACACAGCTTGTCACGGTTTGCTTTTCAGAATGAAGCTCAAGAATCTTTGAGTGTAGACCGTGTTTTCTGATTTTTCCTGAATTTTTCAAAAAGCTGTGTTTAAGCAAATTCAACCTGAGTTTTCTATCTGCTCTTTTCTCGTGTGTTGTGTGTCTACTGGGAGAGAAAAAGCTGAGGTTTTTAAACACAAAAACCAACGGTCATAAGCCACAGAATCAGCTAAGTATAGAAAACGATTTTCAATCAAGAAATGTTCTCCTACGGCTAGTGATAAAATTTTGCCAAAATATAAGGGATTTGATATCTTAAAAGATAACCCTTATCTTCCCATAACCGTGAGGTGGATTCAAAAAAGCAACCAGAAATTTTCAGCTTTTGAAACTTTACCATATCCGAAAATATGGTCAAAGGAAATCTTTAAGTTTTGGCAAATCTCCCAAAACTTTATTTTCGAAAATCTCCCATAATATTTTCAAGAAATATCCTTTCCAGAGAAATAGCAGTTTTGAAATTCAAGGAAAGTAATCTGGAGATCTTAGCCAACTAAAATAAATTTTCAAAGATAACCGGGTGTGGCTACTGCAGTTCAGAAACACCCTAGGCACCCTGTTCGCAGGGTTGTTCGCAACTGGTGTTCTAAAGCACTTAGCGCAAATACCGATTCAAGAGGTGTTTAAAATGATGTTTTCAATATTGGCATATTAACAAGAGTCTAATTAAATAAAACCTATATACCCAAGACTTCTTGTTTTGAATGTCATCTTGTCCAAGATTTATGGTGCTGCTGTGAACACCAAGGCCACCTTGTTTGCTGGGGTTGTTCTTTCATTGCTAGAGTTCAGGAACATGCCTTACAATCAACTGTCGAGATGGTGTTCTTGACTTAATATAGAATCACCAAGTAAAACCTGTTTTGAAGACTTGTTCTCACATGTAGCAAACCAGTTAGTATAATAAAGAACACAAACACCAGTTAGGCCTGTTTGGAACCGTGTTTGGAGCAACATTACTAGGACAAATTTTTACACTTGGATTTGTTATCATCAAAACTAAATATAATAACTCAACAAATTCCCCCTTTTTGATGATGACAAACCAAGTGACCATATTGACAAAAAAAAATTGAATGCTGATAGGGATCCACGTAAGTCAAGGTCCACTTAAGTCAATGCTAGGTTCATTCGTTAATAGGAGGGTTACACTCTTCTTCCCCCTTTTGTCATTATTAAAAAGCATAAACAACATTATGAATGCAAGAAAAGAAGTATGTAGCAGAAGGGGCAAGAAGCATTAATAATGAGATATTGCATTAAAAAATACAATGCCAAAAACGAAATTAAGAAAGGAGGAGACTAGAGAGCAGCCTATACAATCAGGGAGCAGGGGGTGGTTTCGTTTGCAGAGGAGGAATGCTGGGGGTAAGAGTGGAGAGAAGTGCAAGGAGATCTTCATGGAGTTTGGCCGAGAGAGCTCGTTCCTCAGCAAGAGCAGCCTTGACAGCTGAGAGCTCATCCTTGAGGCGAGCATTGTCCTCAAGAACAGCCTCAACCTTGACGGAAGGTTGCCCAGAAACAGGTGGTCGAGGTGGTCGACGTCCCTGTTTGGAAACTGACCCTTCGCCAACCTCATAGCCACACCCTAGGAGAGTGTCAATCCCAATCTCATCAATGATTTGGGCCGCCACTCTTCGTGTGAGCACTATCCCAAAGTGCTCAAGCACCCTTGTCAACAGAAACCCATAGCCAAGATCATGTGCCCGGGTGGTGTTCGCAATTCGCTCTATGTGGCGAATCATGATTGCAGGGAGGTTTACTGGTTCCTCCCGATCCAGTAGGTCCACCAGACATTGATCGAAGGCATCTGCTGAGTTTCGCCCTTGACCTCGCGGTATTATGTTCTTGATAGTGAACATAAACAGTAGTTGGTGCAGGGAGGTCATTTCACCCTTCTTAACCGAAAGGGGTGTTCTCAGGCCCTGTTTTTGACTAAGGCGTTTGGACACCTCTAAGAGCCTGGCTGGTTCCAGGGCAGTTTTGTCTTCCCTCACATACACAGCAAATCCACGAGAGGGGATGCCCAGAATATCACTTAGGGTGGCTTCATCAAAGGAGAAATGACACTCATTGACAGCACTTGTCACTACACCATTTGTGACAGAGCAGTTGGCATAGAATTCAGCCAACTCGGGCACAGAACACCCTTGCTGGGTGTTTGCAAACAACTCAAGCCAGCCTTGGGCTCGAAGCTTGGTCAAGAACACCCCCAGACCCTGTTCCTCGAAAAAGCTTACATTCACTACCTTCCCCTCTGACGACATTGCGCTTCAGCAACTGCGCATGTTTGTCAGACATAGGAGAGGGAGTGAACTGCTTTGGGCGTTTAAGGACAGGAACAGAGGTGGTAGTTTCTGGTAGGGGGGCTGTTCTGGGCTTTCGCTTGAGGGGTGTTTTGGCAGGAGAGGGCTTCACAGCAGGTTTATTGGGTGGTTTTGGAGGAGATTGTTCTTCAGAGGACTCGGAAAACACCGGTGTCCCCTGTTTGAAGGTGGTGTTCTCAGAGTCAGAACTCGAGAACCCTTCAGAAGAAGAAGAAATCTCCTCGATGATAGGAGCAGAGGGTTTGGAGGGACGATGAGAGGATTGAAATGCTAGCCTTGAAGATTTTCGAGAGGGCTTAGAGGATTGAGGAGAAGAGGGAGTTTGAGAGGGTTGAGACCTTGGTTGTGGCCTTGTTCTTGGCGTTCTGCTACGCCTAGCCACGATTTTCACCCTCTTCCTTTTCTCTCCAGTTTGAAAGACTAGAGGGGAGATTTCAGCCTCAGGGAGAGAATTCTTCTCTAGACTCTCCTCTGACGACTCATTCGACTTCCCTTGGAAGTCGACATGCAGATCCTCCACAAACACACCTTCGACAGAGGCAGCCCTGTTTCTGTCGCGGTGTCAGAGAACAACCCAGAAGAACAGGGCTCAAAATTAAACCCTTCAGGGGTTTCCAAGAATTGTTCTTGAGACCCCGACTTTGTTCCCTCTGACTCAACTGAAATGGGACAAGCAATTGCCCCTACGAGGAACACCAATTCCCTTCGACATTCAAAGGGAATATCATCCATCCCCATTCCCACCGATTTTAGGGACAAGCTTTTCAGGAATTTGAAAGGCTTGTACGAGATTGGGCGAGAAGGAGTAGGGATTGAGGAAGCAAGAACGGGGGCTTTTGAGTGAGAGGTGTTGTTGGAAGCCATTGTTTGCTAGAGGAGAGAGATTAGGGTTTAGAGGGTTTTGCTAGGGTTTGAAAGCAAAAACAGAGGAGAGAGAGAGAGAGAGAGAGAGCAAGACGGGGAAAACAGACACACGCAAAGGGGGTTTTTAAACTCCCTACCCGTTATGAAGGGCCACCTAGGAAACACCTAGAATTTAAGCAGGCAGCATACATTAATGACAATCAAGGCATACCTGTTCGAGCCATCTGTTCTTGAACATGCTTCTCTCATTCCAAGGTCTGTCATGAATACTCTTTCTCCATCTCCCAAGGCAGCAGTCTTCATAAATAATCATAATAGCACACAAGACTACACATATTTGTTAAGCATAGACCACTGTTTTGATAGCAATAATTGCAAACAAGTGGATAGAACAGGTATTATAGGGTGTTTTGTCAGCTTGATCTAACTCTGAGAACAGGTGTTCTCAGGGTGTTTTCACCAACCCCAATTCCAGTCTGTTTCTCTCAAATTGGTCTCTAGCTAGTGCCTTAGTGAATATATCAGCAATTTGATTTTCCGTTGAGCAAAAATTCATAGAGATTAAACCCTTTTCAACATTATCTCTCAAGAAATGATGTCGAATGTCAATATGCTTTGTTCTTTTATGTTGACATGGATTTTTGGCAATATTAATTGCACTTGTGTTATCACAAAAAATAGGAATGCATCTAATGTCAACACAAAAGTCCTTAAGCTGTTGCCTTATCCACAACAGTTGAGCACAACATGAAGCTGCTGCAACATATTCAGCTTCTGCTGTGGACATGGCAACTGAATGTTGCTTCTTGGTAGCCCAAGATACCAAACAAGGTCCAAGAAAGTGAGCCATACCTGAGGTACTCTTTCTATCAACTAGGAATCCAGCATAGTCAGCGTCAGCATATCCAACAAGATCAAAATTGCAACCTTTAGGATACCATAAAGCTAAATTGGGTGTATGTTTCAAATACCTTAGTATCCGTTTAACAGCCTTAAGATGAGTTTCCTTAGGGTTAGACTGAAAACGGGCACATAAACCAACACTAAAAACAATATCAGGTCTACTAGCGGTTAGGTATAAGAGTGACCCAATCATACCCCTATAGAGTTTCTCCTCAACTGAGGGACTCCCATCATCCATAACCAACTTGGTTGAAGGAGAAATAGGAGTGTCTATGGGTTTGGCTGACTCCATCCCAAAACGCTTAAGTAACTCCTTGATATACTTTTGCTGATGGATCATGGTGCCGTTTGGAGTTTGCTTGATTTGTAAGCCTAAGAAAAAATTAAGCTCACCCATCATGCTCATCTCAAACTCACTCCTCATCATATTTGAAAATTCATTGCATAAATCATGATGAGTTGCACCAAATATAATATCATCAACATATATTTGGACAATCAAAAAATGTTCCCCCTTAGATTTTAGAAACAAGGTATTGTCTACCTTGCCTCTTCTAAAATCATTTTCAAGTAAAAAACTTGACAACCGTTCATACCAAGCTCTTGGAGCTTGTTTTAAACCATAAAGTGCCTTGTCAAGTTTAAAAACATGATTTGGAAAATCACCATTTTCAAAACCAGGGGGTTGTTTGACATACACCTCTTCTTTAAGGTATCCGTTTAGGAATGCACTTTTAACATCCATTTGATATAGCTTGATTTCCATATGAGCTGCAAAGGCTATTAAGATTCGAATAGCCTTAATTCTAGCCACTGGTGCAAAGGTTTCTTCATAATCGATCCCTTCTTCTTGATTGTATCCTTGTATAACCAGCCGTGCCTTGTTCCTAGTGACTGTTCCTGACTCATTCAGTTTGTTTCGGAACACCCACTTGGTTCCAATGATTGTTCTCTCTGCAGGTTTAGGTACAAGGTGTCATACTTTGTTTCTCTCAAATTGATGAAGCTCTTCTTGCATAGCCGTGATCCAATCTGAATCTGCAAGAGCTTCATTCACACTTTTTGGCTCAATGTTAGAAAGAAAAGCATAGAAAGCACAAAAATTCTTTAGCTTAGATCTAGTTTGCACTCCAGTATTAATATCTGACAAGATTTGATCAAGAGGGTGCGAACTATGGTGCTTCCATGGTCATGGGGTAAGAGGATCCACAGACCCATGCTCTACTCTAGTCGTAACATAATGCTTACGATCATCTCCCGAGCCTGTTTCTGCACATGTTTGTAAGTCTATTCCTGAAGAACACGGTTTCGAACAGGGTTCAGCGGTGTTTTCCCTTGTTTGGTGTTCACCTTGCCTGCTGTTCTGAGGAACACCTTCAGGAGTTGTTTTCTCCATGGTGTTCTTACCTCGTTTATCTTGGAGCAACACTTCTTTTCGAACAAGACCTAATTCAAGTTCATCTTCCTGTACATCATTCTCACTCAACACGTTAGATTCATTAAAAAGCACATGCACACTTTCCTCAACACACAAGGTTCTTTTGTTAAAGACTTTGTATGCCTTGCTGTGAGAAGAATAGCCAAGGAATATTGCCTCATCACTCCTAGGGTCAAACTTTCCTAAGGCATCCTTCCCATTATTATGCACAAAACACCTACAACCAAATGTCCTTAGGTGCGTAATATTGGGTTTTCTGCCTTTGAAAAGTTCATAAGGAGTTTTATTCAACATGGGTCTGATCATGCATCTATTTATAATGTAACATGAGGTGTTCAATGCTTCTGCCCAAAAATACCTAGGAAGACCACTAGCAATAAGCATTGTTCTGGTCATGTCTTCCAGGGTGCGATTTTTGCGCTCAACCACCCCATTTTGTTGGGGTGTTCTTGGAGCTGAGAAGTTATGATCAACACCATGTTCATTACAATAGTTGATAAAACTTGCATTTTCAAACTCAGTTCCATGATCAGATCTCAAGCTAATTAAAGAGTGTCCTACTCTCTTTTCAACCTTTTTGAGAAAGGCAATAAAATTCTCAAAGGTTTCATCTTTGGATGCCAAAAACAAGGTCCAAGTAAATCAAGAGTAATCATCCACTACAACAAGCACATACTTTTTCCCACCTCTACTGGTTACCCTCATGGGACCACACAAATCAATGTGTAATAATTCTAGAGGTCGAGTAGTGCTTACACATTTTTTCGATTTAAAAGAAGATCTGACTTGTTTGCCTTTTGCACAAGCTTCACATACCTTGTCATCATTAAACTTGATGGAAGGTAGTCCAACAACCAAATCTTTGGAAACAAGTTTGTTTAACAAAGATAGGCTTGCATGACCTAGTCTCTTGTGCCATAGCATTATATCATCATTTAATGCATTTAAACAAGTCAGATTATTTTGGGGAAGAGTGGAAATACAGACTTTATAAACATTTTGACATCGCTTCCCCCTCAACACAACATCTCCTGTGTCGTCATTCACAACCAAGCAACGTGTTCGTGGAACACCACTAGGTTGTTCTTGTCACACAGTTGGGACACACTTAGCAAATTGTGCTTTAAACCATCAACCAAGTGCACATTGTCAATTGAATGGGAGAGAGTTTTACCAATATTACCTATACCGACAATTGTCCCAGACTTGCCGTTTCCAAATGCTACACTCCCACCATTCAAAGCTGTAAGTGAGAGAAAATTTGATCTTTCTCCAGTCATGTGCCGCGAACACCCACTATCAACATACCACAGCTGCCTGTTTTCAAGGTTGTTTTCTGATCTGTTTGACAGGGTGTTTCTTACCCTGTTTGCTGGGTTGTTTGTGGGATTGTTCTCTCTCACTTCAGCCTGCAAAACAAATCACGGGTTAGTTTTGGGAACCCAGATCCACTTGGGTCCCATTCCTTTAGACATGTAAAGCTCATCTTTTCTAATCCAGATTTGTTTCACATACCTTCTCATTCTTTTCATTGGCATGTTTTCTTAAAGGACAAGAATATCGATAGTGACCAGTTTTACCACAATAAAAGCAAACAATGTTTTCAGGTAATCCCACATACTTTCTATGAATTGGGTACACTGTTCGTTTAGGCTTATACCGAAGTCCCTTTTTGTTTCGACTGTGGTGAGTGTTTAACCAAGCAAGGGCCTGTGAAGATTTGTTCCAGTGTTTGTTTGTGCTAAGCTCGGTTTCCAGTTTTTCTTTATTAGCATGCAAACCCTTGTTCTCTTTGAGCAGGGACTCAACCATTCCTTCCACCTCAAAGAGTTTTTCCTCTATTCGAGAGTAATCTCATTCTTTTATAAGGAGGTTTTCTTTGAGTATATTAACATTTTCATGTAAACCGAGTTTTTCATTTTTAAGAATTTCATTTTCAAGCTCTAGGTCATGAACTTCTCTTTTTAGATCAGCACATGTGTCTATCAAATTATATAGAAGTTCTTCTAAAGTGGCTTTGTTAAGACCATGTACCTTGTTCTTGAGATCTGAGAAGCTGATTGTTGATTCATCATCTGAATCTGAATCACTTTGTGCCATAAGTGCTACGACTCCTTCTTCAGCTTCAGATTCTCCTTCATCCTCAAGGAATCTCCCCAAGCAGCCAGCATAGCTTTCGAGAATCGCTTGCCCAAATTGTTTACAGGGTGTTTTCGACCCTGTTTTCGAGGGTGTTCGGGCGTCTGATCTTCTCGAAGCAGAGGGCAATTCTTGACTAAGTGATCTGGTTTGCCGCACTTGAAACACCCTGTGAGCTGTTCTTTGGAGGTGTTTCTGGACTTGCTGAAGTCTTTTCTTTTGTTGTTTTCCTTGACCTTTTTGAAGAATTTCTTGAATTTTCTGGACATTAGGGCCATTTCTTCATCTTCAAGGTCAGAGTCAGTGTCCTCATGTGCTTTCAAGGCAAGCCCACGATCCTTCTTTTGCTCCTCTCTTTGCTGTGAGTTCTTTCGGAGTTCATAGGTCTGGAGATTACCAATCAACTCGTCGAGGGTGATCTGGTTCATGTCTTTAGCCTCTTGGATGGCTGTTACTTTGGCCTCCCACGTGCGAGGTAAAATTCTGAGGATTTTCCTCACCAACTCTTCAGTGGTGAAAGATCTTCCCAGGGATTTTAACTCGTTCGTGATGTGGGTGAACCGTGTATACATGTCCATCACAGTTTCATGATCACCCATATCAAACAACTCATATTGTCGCATAAGTAGCTCAATTCTAGATTGTTTAACTTGACTCGTACCTTCATGAGCAACTTGCAGAGCATTCCAGATAGCTTGGGCTGATTCACACTCAGAGATGCGAGTGTATTCATCGGGTCCTAGGCCAAAATATAGAAGCTTTTTGGCCTTGGCATTTTTCTCCATTTTCTTGTAGTCCTCGGCATCAAACTCTATGGATTCCTTGGGAACCTTCTTACCATCTTCAAGCACCTTGGTGGGAACAAGGGGCCCGTTCTTGATGAGCATCTATAATTCATAATCTTCTGCATGAATATAGTTCTCCATCCTATTCTTCCACCAACTATAATGTTGGCCGTTGAAATAGGGTGGACGAGTAATGGATTGCCCTTCAAGAATTCCTTGTGGGGTATTCATCTTCAGAATCTCTTAAGGTGTTAACCTTTTGTAAGAGAACCCGCTCTGATACCACTTGTTGAGTTCGTGAGTATACAACCACAAGAGGGGGGGTGAATTGTGGTGTCTGATTTTCGCGTTGTAAATAACAAACACCCTAGTAGAGGTTGTTCTCAAATGACAAACACCCTGATAGCTTGTTTACACGGGGTGTTCTCAATTATTGCAGATGCGAAAATCACCAAGATAAATGCGGAAAATAAAGCACACACAATTTTTACGTGGAAAACACCTCTAGCCCAACTGAGGTGTGAAAAACCACGACCTACCTCGTGTAGGATTTAACCACTTTCACTAACGGGCTTCACACGTTACAAATGTAACACACCTTGTTACAACTTGCAACCACGTAACCTTCTTCCCAAAGACAGGTTACACCACGTCCAACCTTCGCAAGATTAGACACGTCCAAGTCCACACGACTAGGACACACTCACTCACTTTTCTGATTCAAGATCAGGGTTACAAACACCTTACAGGGGGTGCTTCTTACTAAGCAGATGTAAGGTACAATGAAGATCCTATTATGCCAATGGTTTGAAAACTCAAAATCAAACACAGCTTGTCACGGTTTGCTTTTCAGAATGAAGCTCAAGAATCTTTGAGTGTAGACCGTGTTTTCTGATTTTTCCTGAATTTTTCAAAAAGCTGTGTTTAAGCAAATTCAACCTGAGTTTTCTATCTGCTCTTTTCTCGTGTGTTGTGTGTCTACTGGGAGAGAAAAGCTGAGGTTTTTAAACACAAAAACCAACGGTCATAAGCCACAGAATCAGCTAAGTATAGAAAACGATTTTCAATCAGGAAATGTTCTCCTACGGCTAGTGATAAAATTTTGCCAAAATATAAGGGATTTGATATCTTAAAAGATAACCCTTATCTTCCCATAACCGTGAGGTGGATTCAAAAAAGCAACCAGAAATTTTCAGCTTTTGAAACTTTACCATATCCGAAAATATGGTCAAAGGAAATCTTTAAGTTTTGGCAAATCTCCCAAAACTTATTTTCGAAAATCTCCCATAATATTTTCAAGAAATATCCTTTCCAGAGAAATAGCAGTTTTGAAATTCAAGGAAAGTAATCTGGAGATCTTAGCCAACTAAAATAAATTTTCAAAGATAACCAGGTGTGGCCACTGCAGTTCAGAAATACCCTAGGCATCCTGTTTGCAGGGTTGTTCGCAACTGGTGTTCTAAAGTACTTTAGCGCAAATACCGATTCAAGAGGTGTTTAAAATGATGTTTTTAATATTGGCATATTAACAAGAGTCTAATTAAATAAAACCTATATACCCGAGACTTCTTGTTTTGAATGTCATCTTGTCCAAGATTTATGGTGCTGCTGTAAACACCAAGGCCACCTTGTTTGCTAGGGTTGTTCTTTCCATTGCTAGAGTTCAGGAACATGCCTTACAATCAACTGTCGAGATGGTGTTCTTGACTTAATATAGAATCACCAAGTAAAACCTGTTTTGAAGACTTGTTCTCACATGTAGCAAACCAGTTAGTATAATAAAGAACACAAACACCAGTTAGGCCTGTTTGGAGACCGTGTTTGGAGCAACATTACTAGGACAAATTTTTACACTTGGATTTGTTATCATCAAAACTAAATATAATAACTCAACAACAGATATGGATATGGATGGTAGCGAAGCAACAACGACCGTTCAAGTAAGCTTTCTTGTACTACTACTCATCTACAAGTCCACAATTGACTACAATTTTTGACATGCCTCACATGGGTATGTCCTGCACTTGGCATCTTTCATCTGATAAGGTTGCTCTTACGACATTGCTGCAACGGGGAGGACATGAGACTGGGAGTGCGCCCGTCGTGGATGCGGACGAGGCCTGCTTACAACCTAAGGTACGGTCGATGTCGTGTCCAGCATTGTTGTGCATAACAATTAGGATTTGTTTGCACGGTGGGAGTCATGCATGCGACCATCCGCTAACACATACAGAGGTCCCTCATGTGGGCACATTGACCTGACTCTGTCATTATGATCATGTAGGTACAACAAGACAGAGTTCAGAACCTGAGCGCTGTGCTGGGCGCGTTGGAGAGCGCCCTTCTACCGTAGCCTCTGGGGAAGCCCGAGAGTGCACCAGCCATTGAGCCAGAGGATGCCCCCACCTACATCGGGCACGGTCTACACCATCCCTCGTATACTAGTACTACATGTTCAGACGGCCCTGAGGTGCTTCATATGAACATATACATATACACATACATTATGGAACGACACATACATTTCTGTGTGAAGTACTCTGTTGCATGTCCTTCCCTCGTGATGTGTGTGCAGGATGGAGGGGATGAGTAGGTGGAGAACGTCATTTCACACTGGCGACACTGGGGCCGGCATAAACACTGTGTGCCCCACCCCTGCCCCCTTCGATGTCGGCCACCCACACCTTATTTAGGTACGGGTTGCTACTACACACACACACATACATACATACATATGGACATGTCTACATATGTATACATATGTATGTACATGTGGATGTGAGAATATGCATCATCAAAGTACTACAACCTTTGTACTAGGGTCCTCTACCAATATAATGGTCAGCATCAAATTAGGAATACAAGGAATATGCCAACAATCATCATTTTTAGTTGCATGTGCGTACACATTGTTGTTAATACAAGTGGGGTTATTAAGTAACTGTGTTGCCTACGTATCTAAGTGATCATGATGTGTAACTATGGAACAAATATTCGAAAAGGGAAAGAAACATAAATATTGATACACACACATACACACACACACACATATATATATATATACACATATATATCTATATATCTATATATATGTATATGTATATGTGCGTGTGTGTGTGTGTGTGTATATATATAGACACACATATACATATATATAACTATGTATATATACATACATATTTATAGGTATATATCTATATATCTATATATATGTCTGTATATATACATACTATATATAGATATATATGTGTATGTATGGGGGGGGGGTGTGTGTGTGTGTGGTATATAATCTATATATATATATATATATATATATATGTATGTATGTATGTATATGTGTGTGTGTGATGTGTGTGTGTGTGTGTGTGTGTGTGTATATATATATATCATATGTATGTATGTATGTATGTATACTTATATACATATATATACATAGTATATGTATAATATTATACATGTATACATATATATACATTTACATATATATTATATATACATATATAGTAGAGATCATATGAATATATATATATAATATATATATATTAGATATGATATAGATAGACAACCACACACACATACATACATACCTATAATATATTATTATATATATAATATATATACACACACACCACACACACACACACATACATATATATATGGTGTGTGTGTGTATGGGATGTGTGTCTGTATGCATAAATACACATACATAAATATATCTATATATGTACATAAACACACACACAAACACACACACACTATATATATATAATATGTATATGGTGTGTGTGTGTGTGTGTGTTTGTTTGTATATATATATATATATATATATATATATATATATGCATACAGACATACATACATGGAAGAATATGTGGGTACACTATATGCAGTTGCTGTCTGTGCCCCCATTCCCACTGCTGCCGTGAAGCGGCAGTTGTGGGTGATGCGTCTGTGTGGTTGATGTTGTCCACTTGACTGGGGTTGTGTTAGGCATTGGCTGTTGTACCAATGCAAGGGTCGAATGTGGGGGTGCGGAGGCCTAGGGATAAGCGTCTGTGCAGGGGACATGATGTGGCTGCTTCTCCTCATGCCCAGTCAAACTTTGGCGACAATGTACATTCCTTACTCTCACTTTGCCCTGTGTATATATGTGTGTAGCGCACATTTGGTGGTACCAGTACGTTTAAACTAACGTGTTGTTGCTGTGCTGTAGCCTGCTCAAAGGTACTTACTGAGTCCTCTGTCAAGGGAGGACACGCAGCTGTTGTTGGCGGCTGGAGAACGGTGCAAGTCATTCAGGATTGTGTCGGACTGGTTAGTGCCCCAATCGCAGCAGTTACGCAAATTCCATCATTCCCCGCCTCTACTCTATACCCGTGGCAATTCTCCCACAGCGGATGTTGTAACTGGGATATGGGAGAACGCAACGCACAGGGACTGACAGTTGGATATAGCAGGGACACAAAGCATTTGCGCGATCGACGTTAAGGGATTGGTTAAGGTCGTCCCTCGCAGAGATCCAGGGGACAAGACAGGGGAGTTCTGTATAAGTGGGTTCGCAATTGACCACTAATGCGTCCTCCTCGATAGACGGCAATATGCACACCCCAGGTATTATCGGCTATCAATATTTTTGCAGACGTATCAGTTGGTATGTTTCATATCCCTTATCTTTACCCAGTTGGGTTTCATTGCGTGCACTTCCATTACCAACCCCATAGTGTTGTGCGATTACATATCCTAATGAACCCCATTGTTGTGTGCACATGGAAGACTGAGTGGAAACTATTACTAGACGGGAAGAGTTTGGATGTCCTCATTAACACACAGCTCCATCTGGCGATTGAGCAGGGTAGCATGCCAATGTGTGACCCCACAGATATATGCACTTCGTGCACATGATGTTCTTCAGTGTACCTAACAATCTTATTGCAGGTGATGTTGCCGTTATAAGATGACGTTGCACGGCACTGGCTACTTATGGTGTGGACCTCCAACGCAGACGGTTTGCGGTGTACGATTCCTTACCGCCCAATCGCCTTGACCCACAGCAGCATCGCACCACTTTGGTGACACGAGTGGTACACCTTCCCTTCATTGTTCCTACTCCCGTGTCACTATAACTCCTACTGATTAATGGCTGTGTTTGTACTTGCAGAAGTTGCCGTCAGTGTTCCCTGATGAAGGTCGACACGTGCACGGACATTGTAGCGTGGCCTATCATTCATCCCACTTGCCCAACCCAGAGACCTGCTGCGGGACATAATTAGGAACTTTCTCTCCACCCCCTTGAAGTTTCGATGCAGCAGCACTATTGTTTTGGTGGATGTAGTCCACAACTATTTCATTTGTCATCATTTGTACTAATAATTTGCCGTTGTTTGTGGGACGGACTAACAAACTGTCACCCACTAGTTAAAACCACAGGTCTTTAGTTATGAAGCTGATGAAGACAACCACAAAACATCATATGGTATGTCTAGGCACACCATGTAAAACCACGGGGTATACCTAACAATGCATGTCAGCAAGACAACCTCACATTAACACAGCGTCTACCTGGCACAGCAGCGAAAACCACAGGGTATAAGTTACTGTGTCACTATGTGGCCCATATCCGCAGTGCATGGCTCCACTTCATGGAGCAGTGCGAAGTACATAAGAATAACAAAGCATATAAGCAGCCACACATTGAGTCACACACACGGGCCCCAACATAGGGTTGCCGTCCAAGTTTCTTGCAGGATGGTAAGTTGGCCACACAAAAAAAGGCTACTTGTAACCAGCTCACACATACAACTTCACATATGAATTACATTTAACTATAGGATGTGGCCCCATATGAGGGTGGTCGACACTACCACAACTTATGATGTAGTATATCTAAGCAGACCATGCAAACCTGCAGGGTAGACCTAAGAATGAAGGTCGACCACCCAACCTCGCCTTAACGTAGGGTGTACCTGGGCATACCTGGCACACCGGTGAAAATCGCTAGTTGTAAGTAACAACGTGCCTATGTGGGTCACAGTGTGCACTGAAACACCGGAAAACCGGTGCGTCCACACCTGATGCATATTTTCATATGCATCATTTTCATTCCTCAAGCTCAACTTCAAGGGAGGAAATGACCAAACGAGATTATGCATGGAAACACTTATATTTGGTCTCATTATTTGAGTTCCATGACACAAGACACTTTGTGGAGTTTGTTTTGAACTTCAAAGTGCCTTATTCAAAAGGGACTTCCAAATGGGGATCAAGACTACCATGAATTTCAAAGGGAAGCTCCAAGGAAGCAAAGGGAGCCCTAAATCTGGTCAGAATTGCGCTAAAACAGTCTAACAGTGCGTTGGGCACTTCACCCGAAAATTGACCCTGTTTGGACCATCTTTTTAAGCAAGCTCCGGAGGGCATAATTTCATGCATGCTTCACCATATTCAAGCTTAAAGAATCAGCTTTCTAAAAAGACCAACCACACCCAAATCGGAGTTCATTTGGATGGTCAAATTAGGCTCACAAGCACACGCTATTTTAGCCCAGGGCAGTTTGGATAGCCTTCACTATTTCTGTATCCTAGTTGAGTTAAGGGATTACCCAAGGTTTGGTTTGAGTGGCTCCGGAAGGATTATCTCAAACACAACCTTGAACTATCCTTTTTATTTTTCCTTGTTTTCTCAATTATAAAAACCACAAAAATACTTAGCTTGCTCATTTGGGTGCTCTTATATACGTCATTTGGTATCAGAGCCTAGGTTGCCTACTTGACCAAGCTTCCAAACCCAAACACATCCACAAATCAGCCCCATACACATCAACTCCTACCATGAGTTCTAGCATGAGTATTAAAAGGTGTTCTAAGTGTCAAGGCTTTGGTCATGCACCCTCGGACTGCCCCAACAAGGAATTCATCACCTTGACCGAATGGGAAGCAGCCATGAAGGAAGAAAAAGAAGTTAGTTATCCATTTGTCTTAAATGGAGAAGACCATTATCAAGAAAATAGTGACGTTAACTTTGATCTACCTCCCATCTTTGATTCCTATGATGAAGTAGATAATGAGGTAAATTGGAGCATATCTCCAAGATTTGATGAGCATGAACCTAGCCCTATTCAACCTTGCCAAACCCCCAAATCACAAAAAGCCGTACAAAAGAACCTCTTACTCACCTCTCCTCTCCCAACCGAGTCTAACCCTAGTTTCTACCCTCCCCTTACCCTCTTTTATCAACCCCATGATCATACTGCTCTTCAAGAGATGCCCTATGGTTTTTGTCCACAAAGAACCCCATTCCATAAATATACCCTCTTGTATGAGAAGAAAAAAGAACTCTCGAGTTTGAGGACAAACTCCAAACAACCCGGGGAGTATGATGCATATTTTCATATACATCATTTTCATTCCTCAAGCTCAACTTCAAGGGCGGAAATGACCAAACGAGATCATGCATGGAAACACTTATATTTGGTCCCATTATTTGAGTTCCATGACACAAGACACTTTGTGGAGTTTGTTTTGAACTTCAAAGTGCCTTATTCAAAAGGGACTTCCAAATGGGGATCAAGACTACCATGCATTTCAAAGGAAAGCTCCAAGGAAGCAAAGGGAGCCCTAAATCTGGTCAGAATTGCGCTAAAACAGTCTAACAGTGCGTTGGGTACTTCACCTGAAAATTGACCCGGTTTGGACCATCTTTTTGAGCAAGCTCCGGAGGGCATAATTTCCTGCATGCTTCACCATATTCAAGCTTAAAGAATCAGCTTTCTAACAAGACCAACCACACCGAAATTGGAGTTCATTTGGATGGTCAAATTAGGCCCACAAGCACACGCTATTTTAGCCCAGGGCAGTTTGGATAGCCTTCACTATTTGGGCCATAACCTTTGATCGGCTAGTCCAATTGCAGCAAAGGAACATTCCCTAGACACTAGACATCCAGAGCTTTCTAACAAGCCCAAGATCATTGAATTTGGCTGAGTATTCTGAGAGATATGCCTTCTGGAAGTTGGGCTTGCTGCAAGTGTGAACACACTTATTGCCAAACGTGTGAACATGGTTCTTCCTCCCTCATTTCGGCCTTGGTCCATTGTTCCTCCTACAAAGCTGAGTTCCTAATTCCCTAGCAAGGCTTGAATGTGTGAATTAAGAGGTGCATGGATCTCCTTTTGCTGCTACCTCTTTTTCACACCTAAAGTCACCAAGAGACACACCTTTTCATCCTACGTGCATCCGAATGAAGCAAGCAGCAAAGTGTACTTGTTTTTTTTTTTGTTTTTTCCTTTACATCTTTTCGTGAAATGTTATGTCTTTTCATTATGTAAGGCCTACCCTATATAAAGGCCATAAATTGAGTTCCTTAGCATAAAATCAAGTCATTCAAGTAATACAAAGCAAGTTCAAACAAAGAGTGTTTGTTCTCTTCCTTATAAATCCCTAGTTCTATATCTTGAGAGTGGCATCCTCAAGTGGTGTTCTAGGTCCCTCGTTCTCAACTTGGTGGTGATTAATTTCTGTATCCTAGTTGAGTTAAGGGATTGCCCAAGGTTTGGTTTGAGTGGCTCCGGAAGGATTATCTCAAACACAACCTTGAACTATCCTTTTTACTTTTCCTTGTTTTCTCAATTATAAAAACCACAAAAATACTTAGCTTGGTCATTTGGGTGCTCTTATATATATCAACACCCACTGAGCCGGCGGACTACCTGACATCATCGAACCATATACGCAGCAACACATTAAACATAAAACTTGACATTATATTTATATGTAACAGCGGCGGTGGCAGTCCTACTGTACAGACCAAAAATCAGAAGCAACTTTGTCAACCTCAAGTGCAAGACCAACTATACATATTACGTAGGACGTGACCGTCAGTCCTACCGTATAGACCAAAAATCATGAGCAACTTTGTCAACCTCGAGTGCAAGACCAACTGTACAAATTGCATAGGAGGTGACCGTCCTTCCTACCGTAGAGACCAAAAATCATAAGCAACTTTCTCAGTCCCAAGTGTCACACCAACTATACATATTACATAGGAGGTGACATGGTAGGTGAACACAATGTTATTAACCTACGCGAATCGGAGGAAAATAACGTTGTGTTACCCCACACATGCAATCCCCGTTTGTAGAAAGGAAAAACCTATCAAAGCAAAAGATGTACACATGGCAACCATGTGTAATGGCAGTATGCTTGTAAGGAACCACACCAAAAAAACATTGTTTCCCATACGATGCGTTTACGTTGCCGTTATCCGAACGAACAGGGACAACAACATCACCACCGAGATGGCAGTTGTGCACATCCAAGTTTTTGACGATCGGTTCGCACAATGGAGGTCTTGAATGAGCTGAACATTGGAGTCTTCATACGAAGTCATTTTCACCCGGGTCTCTAACAAAGATGCCTTCATAATGTTCACCGAGGACTGTAACTTTTTAATTACGATTGCCTTGTTCTCTTTACTCCTCGTCCTCTTGAACCACACATCGTGGGAGCATGACCACTGCGCAGGAATGGAAGGTCAGTTTCTGTTACACGGATGAGTTGAACAACAATGATTGCGTCACAACAACAAGTGTTAACAGATTACACGAATGCAGCTCGCCTTAATCTTATGGACAGCTTACATAAAATGCTTACGGAACAACGTAACAAACTTCGATGGTGGAGAGGCGTGCATTAACATAGGGGTCACCATCTGGTAGTTGGGTTGGTGTCAACGTAAATGCACATGCAGTTAGTACTGAACACCTTGGGCCCCGTGTAGCAATGCATGGATGAGGACCTCGTCTTCCAACATTTATATAGTAGACTACCACAGTATGTCCACATGTAAACCATGGTCGACCAACATTAACCCAAATTAATGCATCCAATCGGTAGATACATGTGACCTAACTGTGGAAGAGCTTACTGCAAGGCGCAAACTCGGGTTAACCCTCCTCTGTAAGTACAAGTAGCCGGGTAGACGCATATGGAAATAGTAGAACTCCTCAATTCCAAGGATGGACATATGTGGCCCCAGCGGCCCTACCATGACTATTGAGGGAAGTCTCTTTGGCAGGAACTTCAATGCAGAAATAACATTGGTCTGAGGTGGTTGGCTGGAGTAGTTGGGATACTCATACATTATAAATACGCCCCCAAGAGTGGAGCATATAATGCAAACCTCCATTAATCTGAAAGGGTGAATGGGTTGCTACAGAAATTCAAAGTTGTTCACGGGAGAAGTATCGGAATAAGCTCCCATTGTTCAGTTGCACTTGGGTAACTGTGCAAGCATGCTGTCCTGTTCGAGACACTGCTCTGCAGCGAGGGCAGTCTTCTGCACAGGAAAGTAATTTGGAGGAGGCCTGCAGTGTAGTTACGAACAACAATGCCGTCGCCCACCCACCCTCTGTCGGATAATGCACATGTACTCCCTACTATTGGTTGGATGGATGGACCTAATTTCATCCCCATCGACAACCTAACCCTGCAATCATTTATGGACTGCCCGACGTTGTACTGGATGGACTTTAATGTTGTCACACGACAAAGAGTGTGCAACTTAAGGTGCATGCTACCATCTGGAGCACATGTGCTAGTGCAAATTTCGATAGTAGTTAAGTTCTGTTCCCAGTAGAGTGAACGCAAATGGCACCCCACATTGCGTGATGGTAGAACCCTCTTACGCATACAGCGTACTGCCGGGGAGGATGGTCTGGTTAAGGGGTTCGACACAGAGCCCATACCAAGACCATCTATCGTCCCACGTAGGACGTTTCACAGTTCACAGTTCGCAGTCCGTGTTGACATACAATTACTATGGATGGAGTGACGACATCTACATGCATATCCTTCCAAAAAGTGGTGATGGAGCTTAGATCGACATCATGTCCGCCCCCATGGAAGAGGGGAATGCCATTGCGTACACGGTGAATATGGTTGCAACCAACAACCGTGTCGGCATCCCACCACACGTTTCGGACTACTCCAATAGCGACATTTGCACTGCGGTTTGGAATGCAAAGGCATTGCACGTGCATCATTTCTGCCGAATTTGAGGGGATTACTTGCAGTCACTAGGGCTGCCGTAATGGTGGTGACAGACATTAGAGTCGGAGATGATAATGCAAGGCAGATCTTGCGAAGAACGGGAACAGACCACAGGTTCACGGCGCCCATCGGCTTTGTCGGTGGTGTGTGTATTTTCTAGGAGTCGTCAAAGGTGTTCTTGCTGCCCTGCAAGTTTGAAGACACGCACCTCACATTTGTAGTGAAGGCAAGTGTGGACAATTCTGTGTACGAAACCTACGTAAATTTCGTTCCCATTTTATGCGGTCCTCAATGCACACTGTGCACTTCTAATACTGCTGCTGCAAATGTGACTAACCTTATAGTCAATTCTCGTAGGGAGTTCGATAATGATGCGATGTCAACAACTACACCAATCGCAGGGTTCTGTGAATGTAGAGATCTTCTTCACATCATCACTAACAATACTTGTTCGTGTTCGAAACATTGTCTGCTATGGTGCAATGTGCGTCGTCCATTTTCCTTACTATGTGTGTATTGTGTACTTTAGGACTTTGTAGTTTTGTAGCCTGCCATTTACATGAATACAACCCTTCACCAACTCCGCTGACGTACACATGGTCGTCATTCAGTGTTACTCCTAGGTCTAGTTCCGTGTACGCGAACCATGGCTGTCATGCATTACTTTCCACACAGCCCCATTTCCCCTCCCTGCCTCCCACCCCGCATAACAGAACCCTGCGATTCTTCCAATCGGTACGTGTACCCACTCCTCTAGAGTGGCCTACCTAGGTGCACTTAGGTGGGCTCTGTGGTTAGCCTGAATAAGTCGTGCTGTTAAAAGGTGCGCAATGCATACCACATTGTACATTTCCACCAACAACCATCATGTCGTGGGCTCCTGCATGTCATGGTTGGGGTGCCGAACATGTCAGGTCGGGTTACATTCGGGCTCCCGGCGAAGTGTAACAGGCATCGGACATCTGTACCTTAACCGAACCCATTTAACAAACGGGTACGAAAACTAACATATACATACTTGCCTTTTTTTTAGAGGGGTTCACCTAAAATTTACTCTATTACATCGGTCATCACATGCCATGTTTAAGGTATTTGTTCACGTGGTCATCGGCCAAATATTTCCATTGTAATATGAGTTCCACACAGTATGAATCAACCTTTTCTTTTTTAAAGGATCATCACAATGCAACCATTGTATTTTATTCATTACAACCATAAGCACAACATAATTAAAAAGATTCAGACAACCCACATTCTCACCTACCCCCCCGAAGATGTACATGACAATAATATAACCTGATGCACATGTACTTCTTTAATGATGTACTTCACATGTTGCATAAGCGTCACACATATTTGCTATGCTAACACCACATTTTCACATTTCCCTTGCTTCTTCACCAAATTAGAAATCATACCGAACAATTTGTGCACAACATAACATATGGCCAATATCGAGCTCAACATTAGTAGTCATCAATGACACACATAAAACACATAACATCGTTGCTGTGCACAGCAATATGTCAACCGATGTTTGAGATAGTGTCTACCGTGGTACTCATTCCATGCACGGTGGGTATGTGTCACCAGGGGAATAACTGCAGCAGGGCCGGGATACATACAACACTGCATGGTTGCGGAACACACTACCTTTACAAAATCCTGAAAATGTACTGCACAAGCTAACCACGTTCTTAGTAGGGAGTGGACAGTTGACCATGTCACAAACGACCGATTCAGAACCCACTGTTGGCGAACTGCGATCATGAAAGCAAGTGTGCAGCTCCAGGATGGCAATACACTGATGCGTGCCATGCGTCTTGTAGCTGAGTGTGACGTACCTATTCTGTGCACTCTACCACCACCTGCAAAGACAACAAACTGTCAGTAATAAGATATGAAAAAAATGTACAACACATGCAATGAACCATACTTTCACATCCGACCAACCTGTGTTGCATAGGAAGCATCAAAGATATCCTCAATCTGGACAACATCACCTTCATAACTTGCATCAAAATCTTCTCGAGGATTACGACATGTGTGCCTTGTATGGCCCACTTCATCGTATTTTGAGCACCTCTGCACTTTCTTGTCCTGGGTTTGAGACTCTATTCGCTTGGAAGGCGGCCTACTCAGATAGTGGCCTTTGTTGAGGGGGTAATATGCACCAGTTGTAATCCTCATTTAGTTCTTCCCATCAACCACAAGCCCTGTCTTTCCATCCACTATTCCCATGTCGTGTGTTTCCATGGGGTGCACAAGTTGGTTGTATATAACCTCCTGTATTGCTGTCTTATAAATGGGGTGGACGTAGTCATAAACCTATAAGTTGGCCTTTGCTATCACAGCTAGAGCATGATAGCATTGAAGGCTGCGCATTTGCCACTACCAGCAAGTGCAAGTCTGTTGCCCCAGCTTCACAACTAATTTATAGCTGTTGGTCAACTCCACACTGTATTCACCTAACATCAAACTATAACACTCTACAGCTGTAATACAACCTATTTTTTTATAAGCGTCCACCAATTTCTGCTCTATCCTCTCCCCCACCCCATTCTTCTACGTCAGAATCTTGTGCTTGTGCTTGTCCATCTTCTTTCCGAGCTTTCCTAGGTGGCCACTAACAAGCCAAGGCACAGGCATCGAACATAACCATCGCATCCAATTGTTCCAGCTTTCTATCACGTTGTTGTTCATCCGACCCCATCTCTCCTTAGTGAGCTTCGATATAGCCCACTGCTCAGACTCATTGTCCTCTACCCAGGTTCTAAGCTTTGCCGTGTAGCACCTCAACTTGTCCAATGCGACATTGTACCCCCTACTGTTGGTAGGTAGGCCACCCTGTAGAACATTTCCTTCACTATCTTCTTTGTCGCTTCTTTGCGGATGCCATGTTTAGCTGCCTCCATCAAGAAGTTCACATCAAGTGTTATAGGCAGTAGCTGTGGTACTCTTTCCCAAACACTTATGCGACCGTAGGCATAATTGCTAGGTACACCGGCTTCAGAGCCCTCAAGCACTGAGTAACCATTTCCAAGAACCACACCCATTTTTCAATTTTCTCACCACAGATAATGGTGTACGTAAAGTTGAAGAGATGGTTGTCCGCATCCAATGCGCAGGCCGCCAGCATAATCCCCTGGTAAGGTCCGCTTATATGGGTTCCATCAATGAAGAGTACGAGCTTGCACCTGAGCTTGAAGCCGTTTACATTAGGAGCGTATACCACAAACATCCTATAGAAAACCAGCATCTGTCAACCTCACACACTACGACTGACCCTGGGTTCATCCTCACGATCGCCGCACACATCCAAGGGAGCAATTTGTAATGATCCACTGGCTTGCCATGCACCATCATGCGGACGAACTCTGTCGCCCTCCATGAGTGCATGTATGTGAGGGGAATCCCCAACTCCAACTCCAGATCTTGCACAATGTCTTTAGGAGAGTAATCAAGACATAACCGCACCCTACCCTCAATGAGGTGCGCTAAAAATTCCGCTTTGACATGATGTTTGCCCCAGATACCCATCTAACATTGCTCCCTAACACTGTGTACATGCTGCCCTCTAAAGTCCTTCAACGACATCACTTGTGTGTTCTTCCCTCCTCTAACACATATATAGAATGGACAATCAACAGCATCACACCGGACCATAATTCATTGTCTGTAATTCCTCTTAAACCGATAGTTGAAGTGGTTCGCGATCGCATATTTGCATATCATTTGCCTAAATGCTTCCGCAGATTGAAATATCTGTCCCTCTGCCTTGATCAACTTCTTCCGTATACTAAGCTTATGATGATAACTTCGGGCTTGCATACCAGAACCTGGCCACACATTATCATTCATATCATAACCATCAGCAGACCCTTTCCTTTTGTTTCCATCATCATAACGTTTCTCTGCTACTTGCTCGTCACCTGCATCATTCTCCTTTGTTGTTTCTTCATCACCTGCATCCTCGGACGCAACAGATATCTCATCATCATCTGACAATTCAATTCTATCCCCTCTTAGTCGCAGCCTGCTCGCCGGCAGCTCACCTCTTTTGCTCTCCAACGACTTGGAGTTCCTGCACACCAACAGATAAGCCATCAGTTTTCCCACCTGTAAATGATTAGTGGAGTACAATAATTATGCCTTTATCATAGTTATACCGTTTCACTCCTGCCTGGTTATTGCCGCTTTCTTCACCCACTTCCACACCATCATCGCACTTTCTCCCAGTTCTACCTAGTTACTTGCCATCATGATAATCTCGCACTCTCCCTTCACATACAGCAGCACTCTCCTGTGCTTGCCTTGTCGGACCGCCATTCCCAGCAACATACAGATGCCCATGCTCGTCATTACCTTTGAAAATCACCTTCACATTGCTATCCCCCTCAACTGCCACTAACATTTCCCTGTCATATTTCAAACTGTACCATGGTTTTTTTCTTCGACATATTAGTCCCTGTCATCTCCCTCACCATTTTCATCAGTTCCTCCACCCCCATTCTTTCCTTCACCACCATACATTTTCTCGACCCACCCTCATATATAATTTTTCCATGTCCACTCTCTACCAACATTCCCACCCCATAAAACATGCATAACTATCTCCCTCCCCCTCCTACCTTCTCCAGCTACTGCAGCATTTACATCCATTGCTCGTTAATATCCCCACCACCAGCACCTTGTACCCCCTTCCCAATCAATGCCCAAGGTTGCAACCTGTACCCTGCATGTCAGATGAAGCAAACATTTAGTCATGTACTCCATTCGTGCCCAGCATTGGTGTAGAACAATTACATAAGTTCGTCCCAACCACTGTCCCCACGATCTTACCTAACAACTTCACTATGCCTACGATGGTATTCGCTCAAGACACATATGGTAACTAGTGCTACAGTATTCATCAGCTAGCCCCTGATCTACCCAGAATTGATGAACTCACCATTCCCCACCCTAAAGCAAATATCCAACCCCATCCTACCTGCCGTAACACTTACACAAACTATCGCTATCTGACTTCCCCAATCACATCCAACCCTCACTACATTCCAATCTTAGCACGTGTGCACCACAATAATGTGTCTGCCTCCCACTGCAAAGACAATATTATTGTGGCATACAGACACACCCACACAATTTACCACCACCTACCACAACGTGTGTTCCGTTTACCCAGCTACTTCTCCCTGTGTACCTATACCCATGCACTACATCACTGTCATACTACATCCTCCCATTCTCAGGTTCAAAAGTTAGGTTATTGTCATTATTGTCCTCGTCATACAAGGCATTGCGCATTGCACATGGTTACAATGTATACACCATCGAAATCAACTGTCTACCATGGTTAATATTAATCTTGCTGTGTATTCCAAAATGCATGCACACGTGCTCAACGTTGCCCACCTTTCCCAATCCATACACCTCGTAAATGAAGGAAAAATTTCCCTAATTTTGGGACATTCACACAACACAATGCCATCTTCTTCACCACCTACACTAACCATTCAAATAAGATCTATAAATTTCTTCTCAAATTTTACCTAATTACAAGCATGTACCTTCAATTTACTCCACTATGCATTCATGCAAGGCCCTGCATGACCCCCTTCCTCTCTTCCTCTTCCAGTGTTGTTCTTTGTCACCAGCTCCTCAGCCATTCCTCCATTGCGTGCCGGTCCCTACGCCGCACTGTAATTCTTCTTCCTCACTACCTATGTTGCTCTTCTTCTTCCTCCCTTTGTTGTGCTCCTCTTCTTCCTCACGCTTTTTTTGCTGAAGAAGCCCCAATCTTGCTCTCTGTTTTTCGATTGTGACTGGCTAAGGCACCTTCACATTTCTCTCTCCTAACTGCTTCACAGCCACTTTTACATTTCTCTCTCCTAACTGCTTCACTTTCTTTCTTTCTACCTTGACAGTCAAAGCCCCCACTTAAACAAGGGCATTCTCCTCTTTTCAACCCCATATATATTTTCCCCAACTTCACTTTCCCTCCAAAACCATCACCAACCTGTTGGGAAAAAAATGAGTTTGTTGCCCCCTTTTTGAAGTATGCCTACCTTGTAGATTTTTCTTTTTTCCCCCCTTTTTTGAGGATCCTTATGAGGTATGAAATTTATTAGGCGATATTCGAACTTAAATTTCTAATAACAACTTTTAAAGATTTTACTAGTTGAGCTAACTGATACTCACAATCTGAATGGAAAGAGTGATTAAACTGAGGAGAACTTAGGGAGGTATGATATACAGATTAGATTGGATCAAAGTCATTAATACCAAGTACTTCTCCTCATATGGTGATTGCAAATAAATTGAGATTAACATAAACTAGGTGCAAGTCATAAATTAGACCATGCACATCTAAATGTCAACTGGGTTCAACCCGTAGGCCTTATTAGCTTAATCTCCTCTAAAATCTTCTCTCAAGTTTATGATTGAATTACTCTTATTAGGTTGGTTTAGAACACATAATTTTGAGATCTTACTACTCTTGAGATCCCAAACCTTAAATCAATATTGAGGTGATTTTATATAACCTTCAACATTTGAATTCACATCATCAATGCATTGAATCATATATATACAACACCTAATTGTTGTCAAACATAATTATGTTATGAAAAGATCTCTTATGAATAAGATTTATTCATGAATATAACTAACTTGTTAAATAAAAGAGAAAGAAAATATCATACTAGCAAAGACTATGCATGTACACATACTACAAAGAACCATAAATTTATAATCTAAGTATGAGCTTAATTAATATATTGACACTTTGGTTTCCTTCCTTCAATGTGACTAAAACACATAACATATGAAAATAATTCAAGTTCTACTATGAATGTCACACATTTTTTCATATTCGTGCTTAGGTTTCCTTGTTAGTGGCAGGCTATACAATTAGAGATTGGAAAAGCAAATTCATTAAAGAGCAGCCAATATCGATCAGCAATGTTACCATTATTATTTGGCTTCCATGGTCGATAGAGATGGAATTAGGGTTGTTGCACAGCTTAGGTACCAAAACTTCATTGTTGAAAGTGAAAGTAGTGTCACTATTCAAGTGTTCTAAGGAAACATTCAAATACTGTAGTGAATTTAGTATCTACTTTGAGATGCTCATTAGTATCTTCATAAATATTCAGCGGCCATAATGAAGCATAATTTAAAGGAGATCAATCAAACAACAAATTGGATAGCATACTGTGAACATTCTCTTCATTAATCACATTCTTGGAATTCTCCTATATGTTACGAATTTATTTCGATTTTAAAGATAAATAGCTTTGATACATTCCTTATCAAAAGGGTTGCTTTCCTTCTCTCAAATAAAAGAACATTTTGGGGGAGGGGGCTTAGATTTTCCTATTTCCCTGCGCTATGAAGACTGAAGACCTACAAGCCACAAGCAATAACCCATAAATATCTAACAGGATGGCGGCTCGCCCAAGCCAGCAATCTGCCCATTCTTGAGCTGTCTTCAGGCTTGTTCTTTTCGTTGACAAATAACAATTTATCAACTTTTTCTAATGTTGTCAGATAATTTCTGATTCTTTTCATTCCTTCCCAAATTGTTTCAATCCTTCATATTCCTTCTCAATATGGACTAATCATTTTTAATCCTTCTCAATCTAAACTATTCATTCTCAATCCTTCACGTTTTGTCCTATTCATTCCTACTTCTTGAAAATAAGAACTCTTGAATTTTCTCATTCATTTCCAATCTTTTTTCATCTTTCCCATTATTTTATAATCCTCCCAAGCAGATCTCATTCTTCTCAATCCTTCCCAAACTTTTACCAATTTTTTTCAATCATTCCCTCTTTTGCGACTCTTATTTATCAACAAATAGAACAACCATTTCATACCTATATTTTTCATCGAGTTTATTGGGCCCCCCATTAAATTTGCAACTTGCGATTAAACAAAATAATAAAAATGGGGAACCATTTTCCAAAGCGTCTGTCGATGCTTAGTCCGCTTGGAGGTATTTATTGGAGATCTTAGGTCACTCCCAGCTTGAAGAACGCGTGCCAAATAGAGGGACCCGCATGCCAGAATTTGTTTCCCAACCAGTGTTTTTGCATGAGTGACACACGGGATGGAACGCCTGGCCATTCCATCCTGCATTCCTTTTTTTGTCTTTTTGTGATTTTTTGGGTTTTTTTCCTTAAAAAATATTATTCAGATGGTTTTAAAAAAAGTTATATCTATGGAGTAGATCCATAACAAATATTTTATTGTATAATCCAAATTAGAGTTTCATGGATTGAAAAATAAATGAATGCAAGTTCCAAAAGATGAAGTTTTTACTAATATAGTAAGGTAGAGTTCCAAAATTTGGAACTATGGCTGGGAATCCTGTTAGCTTTGCATGTAAAGTTATTTATGACATGCTCTTTTCGTTGGGAAATATATGTTAAAAAATGGGTGAAGTTGGTCGAAATTGGTAGAAGTTGATTAAAGTTGGTATTTTTTTATTGAAGCAAATATAAATGGGTTAAAGTGAGTTGAAGTAAGTTGAAATTGATTGAAGTTGGAAGAAGTTGATGTATTTTTTTATATGATGGATGAAAATTGATTGAAAGTACATTGAAGTGGTTAAAGCTGAATTTTTTTTTGTTGTTGAAGTGAATTGAAGTTGGTTGAGGTCGAAATTTACTAACGAAAAGAACACGCCCTACTCACACATGAAATACCAAACAATAATTGAATTTTGTTTTTCGTTTACATCGTTTTCTTAATCTTAAAATTATTTTTTTAGTCACAACCTGTGACTTCCCACCAATAATGCAATTAATAATAAACTTTAAAAAATGTAGAACTTTCGTATGTAGCTTTATGCGACGCTTTCATCAGTAATTTAGAAAAGAAAAAAAGACTTGCATACTTTCTTTTCCTTTGTTCGGCTTGCGTTTTCTTTTACCCACGACAGTGTACAGATTTTTGTAGAAATGGTGCACGAGAGTCGAGACCGTAAAAAAGACGCCAACCTCAATCGTTCATTTTGTAGGGGAAAAAACAAAACAGAAGGTCTTACTTTTTCAAACTTTCGCCTTTTCTTCCTTGCCTGAAAGGCAACATTCTTTTCATTTAGAGGCCCTGCTTCAGTTTCTCATCAATGACACCATGCATTGCTCCCATGAACAAGCCTACCCCCCCCCCCCCCCCCCCAATCAATTCACTTCGTCTTTTTTTCAAAGGCATGTTTGGATTTTATTTTATTTTTTGATTTGAGTTATTTACATTACACAACAACCTTTTTCTCTACGGCATCAAAAGTTGTAGAGTGGATAATTTCGTTTAATACTTATATTTTATCTTTTCTGGAGATATTAAGAAATTTTCAATTGTTAAATACTTCTTTGCTCTAATGCAAATTGCGTGAACTAGCAATTTCACAAAAGGCAATAGATTAATATGATTCCTCCGTTGCTTATCTTCATACAAGTTTTCAAATTGTACGGTCTCAAACAAAATTCAAGATTTAATGACGTCATAATCAAATGATAAAACTTAGAATCAATGTCATCAACCTTCTAGCCTGAACATTTACACTTAGGTTAGAATTTTTACAACCTATAAATCGTATAACTCAAGCTAGGAAATTTTGGAAGTTTAAGATTAGACTGTAAAATCAATTTTATCCTCAGTTTGGCATTTTCAATACTTGACACATGTATTTGACTTTTAAAATGAATATTAGGTGCTATGTTAGTTAACTACTCGGTAGTATTATTTTCATCCACCCCTTCTTTGTGCTTTTTTTCTCCCCAATGTTATACTTGCTATTGTTTTCTAATGCTATTGTTTTCAAAATTTTCTTCCTTACAAAATATTTGTAGCATTTTCGAAATTTTTTCTTATAGCATTTTCAAAATTCGTTCCTCTATTTGTGGTGATAAAATGTTTATAGATCAATATCCCAAATCCCATTAAGCTGACAACTATGCTAGGGTTAGTTGTTTGTTTAGAGCTTTTTGTCACAAGATATTTGTTTCATATTTCACCATTTTCCACTTGAAAGTCAAATAAAAAATCATGATCCAAAAGGAACGGTGGGCGGCATTATTACAAAACTTAACTACAACAAAGATGACGAATCACAGTCGTCTTGAGATTCTCTAAGAAGCTTCACTGGTTTTAATTGCTCTAAATTACTTTCAGATGCTGTCAATCGCTAATCGTTAATTTTAATCCCTGCCAACTGCTCTCAATCGCTTACGACTGCTCTCACTCGATTTCAACTGCTTGCAACTGCTCAAATTCTTTTACAAACGTTAATCCAATTACCTCCCAACTGCTCACAGTTGCTTGTAATTGCCCATAACTGCCCACAACTACCTACAATTGCCCCCAACTACTCACAACTGCTAACTATTGATCACAACCTCTCACAACCGCAAACCGCTTCTTGCAACCGCTAAACAAAACAAACTCTTGCTGATCTTGGGCAGGTTTTGCTAATCTAAGATTTTTTTTTTGGCCTTTTTTTTGTGTATGAGGCGCAAAAGTTCGTGTATGTAGGATTCAAATCCAAATATTTGACAACGACTTTCAAAGACTTTTTCCACTAGACTAACTTTTTTTTTTAAATAAAGGTAAGTACATGTAAACATAAGCAACCATTCTCTCAAGGATTTTACCTAAGTAATCATCAGTAATGATACGTGAAAATTTTGGGAAAAAGGATGTAGAAAAGGTAACTCTAGACATACTCAAACATCCTAGTTTGCCAATCCAATCAATTGTCATATTTCATTCTCTAAATACATGTTTAATTGAGACAAATGAGAAAAATGGCAGCATAGATCTAATATCATGTACCAGCATTTGAATTCTCTATGGAGTACATACAAAACCCTATACTACTTGAATAACTAATAGTTTGTCGCACTTAATGTGCATATGATTGAAACCTACATTTAATGTCACTTTAATACTGTCCGGCATAGTTGTAACTTCAGATACAAGAATAGGCACATCATGCACAAATCGAGTCCCTGCTTGAATGAGATATCCCTGCCAATCTCATAGTAAATATCCTGTTGTTGCTCTTGATGAGGATAAAGTGCCGTCAAAGTTAATTTTAATGAAGCCTCCTGAAGAGGAATTCCACCCACCTGTGTCGGTGGTCTTGAAAATAGGAGAGAAATGTGGTGGTTGGACTTGTGAATTAAGATGTAAAGGATGGTTACGTTGTTTTCATTCTGTCCAGTTATGTTTAGCCCTAATGAGTGAACCCAAGAACTCGGGTAAATCATTTTAAAAAACAATAGCATTGCGGCTTTTCTAGATGCTCCAAAATAGCACAGCTATCCAAGGAATATTTTCCCTCAACAGAGATATAATTCATGCAAAGCATCTCGAATTATTTGTTGCGGGTCAGAAAAAGGGGATTGGCAAAGCCAATTATGCCGAATAGCCAATTCCCATATCCAAACGACAAAAGGACAAAACGCAAAAAGGTATTCGGTGTCCTCAATTTGAGAGAGGCATGCAGGACAAATATGATCTATCTGCAGAACTCGACACAATAAATTGCCTCAAGAAGGGTGAGCGTTATGGCATAATTGCCATAAGAAAATTTAATTTTATGCCTAATATCCAACTTTCGTAAATTTCGAACTGAATGATCCGATTTTAGATTCTCATGCGCTTTCCAAGTGCCAGATTTAACAAAAAAATTCCCCATTTCCCATAAATCCTTAACAAAATGTGTTAGGTATTCCTGTTAGAGGGATGGGTACAGCAAGTACATGACGTAAAAAATGTAGAGGCAAAGCCTACAAGAGTTTAGACTCATCCCAAGTTTTGTATGGTAAAATAAACTCACATACTTTTATATCAGGATTCGGCAGACTGGTATAATATGCATAGTAGATCAGCCAAATACGATTCCTAACACCAAGCATAGATCCAAAATTTGATATTTTTACCAGTACCCAATTGCCATTGCATACCCTGATGATGCAGAGTATGCATTTCCAACTCAAAAGTTTGACTGTTTTCGGTTATAGGAGAAAATTCATCAAGGAAACCATATTTGGCTCTCATCTGTTTAACCCAAGAATTATCTAATTTAGTAAGAAATTCCCTGAAAGCTTAGCCACAAAAGCGGTATTAACTGCACCCGTTTTTCATAGACCTAACCCACTAAACTTTTTTGGTTTGCAAATCTCTCATCCTACAAGTGGCAATCTAGTTTCTATGATGGATATTAGCTCATGCAATCCTCAATTATCCCTAATCATTTTTGAACCTATTTCAGGTTTAAGTTGATTCATCAACTTAAGCTTAATTTAACTTTGATTTCTTTACTAAGAGAGTTTATTGACATTCTAATAAACTTAATTATGCAATTAAATCAGTTTTAAATTAAGTATTGTCATCCAAACTATCAAAGGACTTGAAATAGAAGGTCCCGGGCCGGGTTCAGTCCAGCAACATACCCGATTATTAAGAGCTTAATTACTTAAGCCTCTTTATGGTTTAAGTCAAATATTTTATCATGGAATTGAAGTTCAAGAAGTTAGTTTTCCAACAAAATAAGTTTTAGCTCATTTGGACTTTATTTGATAATTCAACTCAGCTCTTAAACTCAAACTATCCAGGCTGTAGTTTTGGGACAGTTTAACCTGGTTTTGTTTTTATTATTTCATAGATCAAATGACATCCAAATCTTGTAATTATTTTTTTATTAGTTATTTTAGGATGTCAAGCAACCAAGCATGTCAAGAAAGGTCCAAGAAAATTAAGCTAAGTCATCCAATCCAGCCCAACAAGCCAAGCTGCCCGTTTTATGCCTAATGATGCGTAGTTGGATTAATCAAGCAAATTGAGCCTCCTAATGATGTACAAATGAATATTTCTTAGATGTAAAGGTTTGCTGACATCTTGAGGTTTCCCCCCATGGAAGGAAACCTAAGATTACTCATCCAAATGAGGTGGCACAATCAGAGGAAAAACCAAGCCACACTGCACCTTTACAGCCGGTTCCTTAGCCTATGGGGTTCACCATCTTAGGTGGGTTTTCTTCACCAATTTTTATGCTTACTTGGTTGTCTAGTAATGCTTAGTCACCCTATGACTCATTCAAGGAAAGAATGCTAAGTGGGTCAATGGGGAAGTGCCATTTTGCAAGCATGTATTCGAAAACCTTGTGCTTGAGGTAGCGAGAATGTAAAGGCTTGCTTTTTGAGGTGGCAACCATGCATACAAACCTTCCTAGAAAGGACAATGTGACCAAGCTGCCTAGTATCATTGAGTGAGTTTAGTTGGTGATTTTGTTAGTTACTAAACTCATTGTTCATGCTTAGCTTAGTTTAAGGACATGCAATGTAATCTAGCTAAGTAAGTTTACTTAGTAGGTTTCCTAATCATTAAGTAACCTCCTAAATGTTACATAATGAGGTAGGAAAAGGCCTTGGGTATGCCTTATATATAGTCCAAGAGTCCACTTTGTAAATTAGTAGATGTTAATTTGAAATCTAAAGTTGAGTTTGAAACTCTTCAGTGTTATGACTTTAAATATTTTACTTGCTTATCTCTACTTAGACCGAGTAGAGTGGTGATCAAGTGAGTCTTAAAATTTGATTAGGTGGTAATATCTGTATCCTAATTAAGCTTAAGGGCCCTAAACTCAAGTTTGGTGGTAATATCTATATCCAAGTAAGAATTTAGTTTTCACTATATTAATCTTTGGTGGTTAAATATGTATACAAGGATTAGTTTAGTTTCTATCCTTTTTCCCTTTGATTGTAATCTTTCTTGGTTTAGCTTTCACCCTTGAATTAAGTTAAGCTTAGCCCGTAACAGATACATCATTATGTATTTGATTTTTTTCCAAAAAAGTTCTCAATTAATTCCATCTAGATTTTGAGAGATAGAAGTGGGTAACTAGAAATGAGCAGGTGAAGCTTCAAGATTAGACTGAAAAGGAACTATATAGTGTAGGATAAAGTAGATACACATTCTTTAATCTAGTTGATCCAAGTTGGATGAAAGTCCATGCTTTGAAGACAATGGACCAGAATGTCCTACTCAAAATGATCATATGCATTTTCATGTCAAGTTTAATAGCAACATATCTTTTTTTTTTCCCTTTCATGTGATGAATTCATAACCTCATGTGCTAGTAAACTGTTATCATGAATGGCCCGATGAGGGACAAAAGCACTTTGAGTGGGTTGAACAATGCGTTCTAGCACAAGGTGCATTCCATTAACCATAATTTTAGCAATAATCTCATAAAAAGTATTACATAAACTGATGGGATGAAACTGATTCGTAGTTTCAAAGTTATCGACTTTTGGAATAAGGGCGATTAGGGAGTGATTAAACTCCTTTAGTAACATTAAAGATTGAAAAAAAATCTTGAATAGCCAAACAAATTTGATCTTTCAATAGCGGCCAATGTTTTTGAAAAAATTAGGCTCCAAAACCATTAGGCCCTGGTGCTTTACATGGATTCATTTGAAAAATAGCCATTTGAATCTTCTACTCCATTATGGCTTTGATGAGATCCATATTTTCCTCACAAGTAACTTTATTAAGAGCTCTAAAAAGGTTGAAGGGTACCCGAGAGTTATGACTTGAGGATAGCCATTGGGAAAAGTCTAAAATAAATTTATTCTTAATTAAATCAATATCTTCAAGCTAGCTTCCAATCTCATTTTTAATATGAAGAATACGAGAATGTCGTTTTTTGGACGCCGCAGTTTGGTGAAGGAACCGCGAGTTTCTATCACTATTAATGAACCATTTCTCCCTTGCATATTGACCCCAATATAGCTACTTCAGGAGTGTTAACTTGATAAACCTCTATTTTGACCTCATTTAGCACCTTATTTGACCCTGTTATGCTTTATTTTTATGTTGCATTTTAATTAGAAAGGGTCAGATGTGCTTGCTTTGGTGCATATTGTTCTTATAGATGTGTTTTTTTTATTTTTAGGAGCTGTTGCTAAGAAAATGAAAAATTCATAGGAGTTGATGAGAAGGAAGGCCAAGGGGATGTTTCTAAGGAAGGAAAGAGGTCTAATGAAGTTTAGAGGGTCAAAAGAGCGAGATTAAAGAGCCTAAGGAAGTACACGGTCAGTTGTGCACTAAGGCATGACCGTACTGTAGGAAATCTTGCTTCCCGAAGTTGCGTGCGCAGTGCACGGCCGTGCCCCTGCCAGTGCGCCCCGTACATGGTCGTGTGCCTGCCCATGCACCCGCCCATGCGCCTTGTGCACGAGTGTCCATCTTCCTAGTTTTCGCGTTATTTAAGCAGATTTTAGACTTTATTTGAGGCATCTTTTAAACTATCTTAGGGACTCTCCTTCAACCGTTTTTAGGATTTTTTATTAGCCACCAAAACCCTATTAGGGGGAGAATAATTTAGAGGAGATTAGTGTATATCATGTACAAGATTGTGGATTTCGCAATTTAAGACTAAGTTTCTCTTCTCTTTTTCTCTTTAATTTCATGTTTATCGTTTTGTTTACTCCTTTGTTAACTTTTGCTTTGATTTTCTTTTGGATGCTTATTTGTGATTAAAGTTATGACATTTGATATAGATTAGCCTCTTGATGGCTAACTGATCTTGTTTAGACCTTCACCCATCTTGTTTATGTTAGAATTCAGGGTTTTCTCTCACGCCCACTATGTGTTCGATGAAATGCTTAAAAGAACTTTCATTTGTATTTTGGAAAAATTGATTTGTGCTAAAAGATGAGGTTGACTGTCTAGTGTGGGTAGAGAAGATACCTAACATTTGGACATGAAAATAGTTTAAATCTTAACTAGGTCAAGGGTTGTTAATCTTATAGTTTAATTGAGCTAATCTCATGAAAATAGACGGCTAGAACGATTAGACTAGCCTATTAACCTTTGAGAGAGGGCTTGGCGGGTCTTTAATGATGCAACTGATCATTTTCGAATACTAGCATAACTTGAAAAAGTGAGGGTTTGACTTGATTAGTTGGTTTATCTTAGGTTTAATTATAATCAAAGTCCCTTTTGTTTGCTCGCTTCAATAAGTTAGTTCTTCTTCCCTTCACCCTCTTTCTTGCCTAGATTAATACGCTTGAGTTGGCTCTGGTGCTTGAAAACACAACTCCCTGTGGACACGACCTGTACTTACCGGTTGCTAGCTACAACTACGCCATGCACTTGCGGCAAATTTAACATAATATCATTGTTTGATCAATCTAGTATGCCAGTGGTTAAAACATAAGCTACCAAGAGCCTCTAAAAGGCGATCTTCAACGTATTGCAATTTCAATGTATTTTTTTCAAGCTGATTTCGGTAATTGGAGCGAAGTGGATTACCAAGATTTCCGATTTTGCTTGATGAGCTTTAGTTGTTGGGCCACACGAAACAGAGGTAAACCAGGGACAAAAAGGCTCCATTTTTGCTTAACATTAGATCAAACTTCAACATAATTGGTCCAATTTGGTGGAAATCTAAATATAGATTTCTTGCGAGCTGGATATTGAGGTCGTGTGTCTAGAAGTACAAAACAGTGATTGAAACAAGTAAACAAGCCATGGGACACAATAACATCTGGTGGACAAAAAACCAATCTTGACGTCCTATAGCTGGATTCAGTTTTTCATAGATAAGTTGACCTCGAATATGGGATTTCCAAGTGAACTGCCTACCCAAAGTAGGCAAGCTACTAGCATTAGTAGATCGCAAGAAGGAAGGTGTCTTTGACACTAAGAGGGATTAATGTGTGATGCCTTATTTTATCAGCTTCTTCCTCTAATTCATTGAAATAACCAATTATACACTATGGGGTGTTAATAATAGAGCTCAATTTCAAAAGGTGTTGCCAAAAAGTAGGTTTTTCAAAAGATCGTGTCGAGGCATAAATGGTTGAAATGATGGTTAACTGTTGCGTTTATAGATAGAGGACAGCCATATGAATAAATCTTTGTGCCTTAAGAAGAACATTAGCCATGATATTGTTATTGTTCCATAATGCCCATGTTACATCTGAATGATTAATAGGATTGACATAATCATAGCAATCAGAGCCAAAAAGGAGAATAAGACGTTTGGTAGTATTTTCAGCCATTATAGTTTGAGTAAGGAAAAGTATATCTGGTTAATGAGTTCGGGTGATAAAGCGTAATTCCTCTTGAATTTGTCTTTTTTTTGCTCCTTGGACATTGTGCACAATAACTCATTTATAATTACATGGTAGAGGCAGAGCTTAGCCAAGCTCTGTCCCAATAAACGACAACAAGTATTCCCATAGTAAAATTGCTTGAAAAAACACAGCAGCATGTAGTAAACTTACAAACCCAAAAAGTACAGCAGAGATAAACCCAAGATAAGCAAAATGTCTACATTTATGAATGCTCCAAATGGAGGGTTGAACCTATAAATTGCAATAGCGCAGTCTTGAAACCAAGAGCCATAATAGTGAGACCTTTGGGCCAAGCCGAGTCCATGGAGCTACAAACACCAAAGCAAGGGGAAACAAAAGTGTAATAAGCAAAAATTGCAAGGTCTCAGATTCTTGAAGATCATCATAGACCTAGGATCAAAGAGGCGTGACCATCTCCGCAGGTACGGTAACGTACCATCATTGGATTGGAAATGATCCACACTCCAATGGCTGAAAGGAAAAGCCATTATAAGATCCTTGGATATAATGAAACATGGGACAGCCACACCAGACCAAAGAAAAACTAGTATATAAAAATGGCGCACCAACAAAGGGCCCCAAATAAATGTGGAATCCTGGATGAAGATGGTCCATATGAGCTGAAATCCAATAAAATTAGCAAATTAGGAAACCTAGTTGAATCTGAATTTCCTTAACCGGCTGTGAATCCAATAATGGTCCAAAAGTGTATGACAGAATGCACTTGAGCAATGGTCTGGAAAATAAAGCCAGAATAATAATTTGGAAAACCTAACTTTCAAATTGACATTATATAGCCACCAGCAAACAGAGATAACCAAGCTATAAACGGGAGAAACAGCAACATTAAAGGCAGTTACGAGACATTATAAAGCGACCAGCAAACAGAGATAACCAAGCTATAAAAGGGAGAAACAGCAACATTAAAGGCAGTTACGAGACAAGCTTCAAGGAGTGTTACAAGAGAATGATCAAGAGAAGCTAGCAATACTAAACAATTGTAAGTCCGGAAAAATAAAAAGTTAAAGGCTACATAGATCTAAGACAGATCACCAAAGCATGGTAGATTGGTTGTGAATAGGCTATAAAAAAGTCATAACATAATGTAGATCCAACATAGTTATCAAAGGAGAGCAAACCTAGCAAGTAGTGAAATTAGGCTCTGTTCTTTTCGTGGGTCAATTGTAATTTACCAACCTCAATCCACTTCAACCCACTTCAACCTATTTTAACCTACTTCAACTCACTTGAAAAAAAATACCAACTTCAACCCACTTCGACCTACTTCAACCAACTTCAACCAACTTCAACCCACCTCCTTTATAATTTTAATAATTTATAAAGTATCATGTGAGATTTAATCATTCTTGTACCAAAAATTTCACTATACCACTTTTTTGTAAATTATCGTACTTTGGAATTGTTTTGTTTTTGTATTTTTCTATTTTTTAGTTTTTTATTTTTAAATTTTTAAATTTTTAATTTTTAATTTTTAATTTTTTGTATTTAATTTTTTTATTTTTTTAGTTTTTTATTTTTTATTTTTAATTTTTTGTTTTTATTTTTTATTTTTTATTTTTATTTTTTATTTTTTATATTTAATTTTTATTTTTATTTTTTAAATTTTTTAATTTTTTAATTTTTAATTTTTATTTTTTAATTTTTTTATTTTTTATTCCATTTTTTATTTTTTATTTTTTTATTTTTTATTTTTGTATTTCTGTTTGGTGCCTAGTGGTCAGCACTACTAGAAGCTGTGTTCTTTCCCGGGCTTGTGGTGACTAGTAGAGGGATCGGTTTCCCTTTATTTGGCTTACCTCTATTGGGGCTTTATTTCTTGTGGTGTTAACATTGTGGTTTGCCTCCTTTGGCTTTTGAAGTAGTTTGTAGTTGGCAGTTGCTTGTAGTTTGTAGTTGTTTATAGTTGTTTGAAGTTTGGCTGTTGAAGTTAGTAGTTGTTTATAGTTGTTTATAGTTGTAGTTTATAGTTGTTTGTAGCTTGTAACTGGTTTTTTTGAGTGTCTCTATTAGTTTATAGTTTTTTTTAGGGTGTCCGCTGGCTTCGTAGGCGTCTGTGTCTGTGGCGAGCCATGTACCAGTTTCAGCCTGTCCTCCGGGGGGTTTTGGGATTAGGAGGGGTTCAGGGCTGCGGAAGGTACGCCTAGCATCCTGAAATATTAGGCCCCTCACGGGTAAGTCGATAGAATTAGTTAAATCTTTGCGTAGGCGTAAGATTAGTATAGCGTGTGTTCAGGAGACGAAGTGGGTTGGGACTAAAGTTAGAGAGATTGATGGGTACAAACTTTGATACTCGGGGTCAACCAAGGCGAAAAATGGAGTTGGCATCCTGGTTAAGAAGGATTTGGCGGACCAGGTGGTCGAAGTGCAGCGTAAGAGCGACCGGATTATGGCCATTAAGGTTTTGGTGGGTTCAGTTTTCGTAAATGTGGTGAGTGTGTATGCACCCCAAGTAGGCCTGTCGGAGGATACTAAGAAGCTCTTCTGGGAGGATTTGGATGCGGTCACCCAAGAGGTTCCTCGGAGCGAGAAACTGTTCATAGGAGGAGACTTTAACGGCCATATTCACGCGGAGGCAGTTGGATATGATGGGGTCCACGGGGCCTTCGGTTTCGGAGAGAGAAACGCAGGAGGGGTCTCTGTGCTGGACTTTGCGGTGGCCTTTGATTTGTTGGTGGTCAAGTCCTTTTTCAAGAAGAAGGAGGACCACCTAATGACCTTCAAGAGCGGCTCTTGCAAGACCCAGATCGATTACTTCCTAACGAGGAAGGACAGCCGGAGATCGTGTAAGAACTGCAAGGTGATTCCCAGCAAGTTTCTGGGAACTCAACATAGGTTGCTGGTTTTGGAGGCAGAGTTCAAGTGTCCTAAGAGGACGAAGAGGAGAGCCAGGGAATCCAGAATTAAGTGGTGGATCCTCACGAAGGAGAAAGCGGGGTTAATAACAGAGAGAATCGCCGAGGAGAGAGCTTGGAGGAGGGCAGAAGACGCCGATTCGAAGTGAGAGGCTGTGGCGGATTGTAGCCGAAGGTTGGCCAAGGAAACCCTAGGTCTTTCCAGGGGAGGCGACAACAAGATGGAGGGTGCCTGGTGGTTGAACGAAGAGGTAAAGGAGAAAGTCAAGGCAAAAAAAAGAGGCTTACACGGAGTTCATGAGCAGCGGTTCGGAGGAAGAGAGGGAGCAAAAGAGGAGTGGATACAAGGCGGCCAAGAAGGTAGCCAGGAAAGCGGTGGCAGTAGCAAAGAGCCAGGCGTTTGATAGACTGTACCATAAATTGGGAACAAAGAAAGGGGAGAAGGAGGTTTTTAAACTGGCAAGGGCGAGGGAAAGGAAGACTAGGGATTTAGGAGTGATAAGGTGCATCAAGGACGAAGAGGGTAAGGTGTTGACTGAGGATGCCAAAATTAAGGAGAGATGGCAAATGTTCTTTGCTAAACTCCTTAATGGGGAAGGGGTGGAAGATGACTATAGTAGGGGCGGAGAGTGTAGTGATAGGCATTTCGACCAGCGAGCGTGCGACCTTATAACAAAGAATGAGATTAGGGAGGCCTTGAAGAAGATGGCGAATGGGAAGGCAGTGGGTCCGGACCAGATACCAGTGGAAGTTTGAAAGTATATGGGGGAAGTCGGTCTAGAGTGGCTAACGGAACTTTTCAATGTTATTTTCAGGACCACTAAGATGCCCAAAGAGTGGAGTGCCAGTACAGTCATCCCACTGTACAAAAACAAAGGGGATATTCAAGATTGCAATAACTTTAGGGGTATCAAGCTGCTTAGCCACATTATGAAGCTATAGGAGAGGGTGATTGAGAGAAGGTTACGAGGGGATGTAGAGATTTCAGAGAACCAATTTAGTTTCATGCCAGGCAGGTCGACCATAGAGGCGATTTACCTCCTCAAAAGGCTCATGGGCTTGTACAGGGACTGAAAGGTGGATCTCCATATGGTGTTCATTAACCTGGAGAAAGCGTATGATAGAGTCCCGAGGGAAGTATTGTGGAGATGTTTGGAAGAGAAAAGGGTGTCGCCCGCGTACATGCGTGTTATCAAGGATATGTACGAGGGAGGGCAGACGAGTGTCAGGACGTCAGGAGGGGTCTCCAATGACTTCGCTGTCAGTATGGGCCTGCATCAGGACTCCGCCTTAAGCCCGTTTCTTTTCACCTTAATTTTGGATGAGCTTACTAGAGGGATCCAGGATGAGGTACCTTGGTGTATGCTATTTGCAAATGACATCGTTCTTATCGATGTGACCCGGCAAGGGGTGAATGACAGGTTGGAGAGGTGGAGGCATACGCTGGAAGTTAGAGGTTTTCGGTTAAATAGATCGAAAACGGAATACCTCCATTGTTGTTTCAGTGGAAAGATAGAAGAGGGGGGAGAAATCACACTGGATGGGAGGGCGATACCAAAGGTAGCCAAGTTTAAGTATCTGGGCTCGATCATCCAGTAGAATGGGGACATTGACGAGGATATTAGCCAGCGGATAAGAGTGGGCTGGCAAAAATGGAAGTCAGCCTCAGGCGTGCTGTGTGACAAGAGGGTGCTCCTAGGATTGAAAGGCAAAGTCTATCGAATGGTAGTTAGACCGACTGTTCTCTATGGATCGGAGTGTTGGCCTCTAAAAAAGACGCAGGCCCAAAGGTTGATGGTAGCGGAGATGAGAATGATCAGGTGGATATATGATTTTACGAGATTGGACAGAATTAGGAATGGAGTAATCAGGGACTTAGCTAAAGTGGTCCCCATAGAGGAGAAGATGAGGGAATCGAGGCTCAGATGGTTCGGCCACGTGAAGAGGAAGAGTATGGCCGCCCCAGTACGGAGGTGGGAGATGATCGACAACCCCGGTGGTAAGAGAGGGAGGGGTAGACTGAAGAAGAGCCTAGACGAAGTGGTTAAAGAGGACCTGAAAGCTGTCGGTCTGACGGAGGACATGACTCAGGATAGGAGGCTGTGGCGGAATAGGATTAGGGTCTCAGATTGTAGGGGATCGGCCCCGTAGGTGGCAGTAGCTTCAGTGGCTGGGTGCGGGTAGGGTTTTGGCGTGCTTTTTTGCAGGATGTGCTTTTCTGGAAAGGGACGGCATCGGCGTCTCTTGAATTGTTGAGGTATGTCTCCGCCCCCTATTTATTTGCTCTTTGTTCCTGCAGCTTCAACTTCTTCGGAACCTTTTCGCCTTGGTAAATGGTGTAATCGTTTCTCTATAAAACTTTTTCACAAAGCTGTTTTTGTGGGTCTTTTGGAATCAGCCTCTCTATGGGTAGGAATACTGGTCAAGGTAAGGTTGCCTACAATTGGATCTCCCCAAACCCCGCGAAAACGGGACCCACACTAGGAGTTGTAGTTGTTGTTGTTGTTGTTGTTGTTGTTGTTGTTGTTGTATTTTTGTATTTTTTAAATTTTTTGTATTTATTTTTTAAATTTTTATCTTTTTAGTTTTATTCCATACAAAAGCTACAAAAAATTCCAAAAAAATAAAAAATAAAAAATAAAAAATTAAAATTAAAATTAAAATTAAAATTAAAAAATGAAAAATGAAAATAAAAAATAAAAAATAAAAAATACTAACATAAAAAATAAAAAATAAAAAAGAATAAACAAAAGTTCCACAAAATTTTGATAACTTCATAAATTATCATACAGTAATTACATTCTCATTATTTTAACCCACTTCAACCCACTACATAAAAAATATACTAAGTTCAACCCACTTCAACCTACATCAACTCACTTCAACCTATTTCAACCTATTTCAACCCATCTCAAAAAAATAACAACTTCAATCCACTTTAACTTATTTCAACCTACTTCATCCTTTTACCCACCTAATTTACCCACGAAAAAAACAGGCCCTTAACAATAGGGGCAGCCAGCACCCAATCTCAGCAAATTTGGAATTATTAGGCACAGAGAACAGCACCAAAAAAAATAGTTGGGGATTCAATAATGATGCACCACTTGCTAAGGAGTTTTCGGGGGAAAAAAAAAACCAAAAAAAAAAGTGCACCTAAGTTCCGAGACCACATGTAGACTTTCCCACGAAAATAACAAAAAGCCTGACCAAGGTCAGCGATTTCCAACGTCTACATGTTTATTTTTATCTAGTATCTATTTATTTATTTTATTTTATTCTTGAGATTCGTCCACTTTTTCTTATATTATGTGGTAGATTTGTAGCCATTTCCAGCTTCTTGAAGCCCCCCTCTCTCTCTCTCTCTCTCTCTCTCTCTCGAGTGAAAACTGAGCAAGTAGTAGCAGACTCTCCTCAGTGGACTAGCTGGGGAAGCAATGGCATTTAGGCTTTTCACACTGTTACTGTTTTCTCTGATTGTCTCTCTCTCCAGTAAGTACCCTTGACCCAAATGTTCAATACATTCATGGCATTTCAATATTTTAGCTTCAGAATGAGATGTGGACTAAAGGAAAGGTTTAGGTCTTTTGAAGAGTTTCTGTTTTCTAGTTTTGCGAATGGTGTTGGTATTCACGGATCTGAAGTGCATTTGACTTTGGCTCTGTTTGGATTGTTGTGTATTATTTTTTTAAGATAAAAAATCTGTTCTGAATTTGTTTTGCCCAGGTTGTGTCTGTAAGTTTGCTCAGTGGGATTGAGCCAAATGGGTTATTGTGCTTATTCTTTATTTTCTTCAAGATTTGAATTTTTGTGGGTTCTTTGTCTTGTTTTTGTACAATGTGAATCTGGAAGGTGAACTTGAAAGCATTAGATTGGTGTCTGATTGCAGAGATTTTCATGAGTTTGCCATCTTTCTGTGCCTTATCAGATGGGCACCTATTGGACATTCGATTTAATTTTGTTTTGTTCTAAAAGATGATGAATGAACTTGTCTTTTTCAACCTTGGTTTTTCAATAAATACAATTGCATTTGTATCTTTGTTTCAGGTGCTACATTTTCTCCCAAGGTGGGTCTAAATTATGGCACATTGGGCAACAACCTGCCACATCCATCCCAATCAGTTAAACTCATCAAAAGCCTTAATGCTGGAAGGGTTAAACTCTACAGCCCAGACCCAGAGATCTTAAGTGCCCTTAAAGGTACAGGCCTTCAGGTCTCCATCATGGTCCCAAATCAGATCATTTCCAACATTTCCACCAACCAAACACTTGCAAATGAGTGGGTGAAGACCAATTTTCTTCCATACTATCCTAAGACCTGGATTAGGTACATCCTTGTTGGCAATGAAATCCTTAGCTTCATGTCTGATGAAGACAAAAAGACTTGGTTTAGTCTACTTCCGGCCATGCGAAAAATCCAGTTTGCCCTTCAGACTTACGGCATTCGCAAGGTCAAAGTGGGCACAACCATGGCAATGGATGTCCTTGAATCGTCATTTCCACCCTCAAACGGCACATTTAGGTCTGACATTGCTCTTCCTGTTGTGAAACCCATGTTGGAATTTCTCAAGAAGACCAAGTCATTTTACTTTGTAGATTGTTACCCTTACTTCGCTTGGTCACAAAACTATCAAACTGTCAGCCTAGATTATGCATTGTTCAAAGGTGGGGTAAAGTACACTGACCCTGTTAGTGGGCTAACCTACACCAATTTGCTTGATCAAATGCTTGATTCCATTCATTTTGCAATGAAGAAGCTTGGGTACGGCGACATCAGGATTTGGATAGCTGAAACGGGTTGGCCGAATGGTGGTGATGTTGATGAAATTGGAGCCAATATCCACAATGCTGCGACCTACAATAGAAACTTGGTCCAAAAGTTGAATGCTAACCCCCCACCTGGAACTCCTGCTAGGCCTGGTGTTGTTTTGCCATCCTTTGTATTTTCTTTGTTTAATGAGAACCAAAAAGGAGGTCCGGGTACAGAGAGACACTGGGGGCTGTTCTACTCCAATGGGTCCAATGTGTACCCAATAGACTTGACAGGTAAAGCTCCAGGGTCGGATTACCCACCTTTGCCACCAGCAGATAATAATGAGCCATACAAGGGGAAGATATGGTGTGTTGTTGCCCAGGGAGCAAACATGACAGAACTAGGATCTGCACTAACATATGCTTGTGGGCAAGGGAATGGGACTTGTGATGCTATTAAGCCCAGGGGCAAGTGTTATATGCCAAACTTGTTGATCCTTCATGCTAGCTATGCATTCAGTTCATACTGGGCGCAGTTTAGGAGCCAGGGTGCTACTTGCTTCTTCAATGGGCTTGCAACACAGACCACTAAGGATCCCAGTAAGTCCTTTGCTTATTCTTTATGGGGTGCTATGTCATGTAATCCTAAAATTAAACTTAATATCTCAGAAAGTCCCCCAAGACTTATTGAGCTATAATGACTTGATCAGATCAACTAAGCTTTATTTAACTATAGACAAGATCTCAGTTATGGATAGGAGGAATCGAGGATATCTCATTTCGTACCCATCATATTCTGTCTGAGTATTATCATTACAACGGTTGATCTGCCTTCCTAGTTTTTAAAATTTGTGATATATCTCTTTTCAGGTCATGGTTCATGCCAGTACCCAAGCGTGACTCTTCCCTGAGGACCACTGAGTTTGGTAGAGAGGGACAGCAAGAATTCAGCATGGCTTTGTCATGGTGAATAATGATGGCACATTTGATTGTTTCTTGGGCAGTGATTTGGGGTGCCCATTTGCTTATCATTTATTGACATCACAAATCATTAGGAGTGCTAGGATTAGATGGTCACCCTAATTACCCCGTCTTTAGGTTGCATTCTTTGCTAAGTCATGTTTCTGTGTCAATCTCGGAGAAATGGCTGTAGTTGTTCTTGTTCGTAGAGATTTAGCGGTGGTCGATCTCAATCATGCTCAGGCCAACTGATTTGGTATATCATTATGATCCTCTGTTTTGTCATTGATGTCATTGCAATGGATGGCAGTGCCGGAAATCAGTTTCTTTTGGTCACTACTATGCTCATCTGAAGCCCTTCTTGAGTTATTTCTTTTGGTTTGGTGTCTTGTTACGCTAAGCCAAATCTTTCTCAACCAAACGATAATTTCCTTTGTAGCATGTTTATATGTTTGGATGTCATTTTCATTTTGTGTATGGTTTCAACTCTAGTGAAGTGGAATGGGATTTTTTCCGAACCCATTACCATGCTATGGTTGTTCCAACATGATTTGTTGTGTGTACTAATGGATAAAATGGCAACGGGATAAGGTCGGATTGACCTTTTCTTGGTTTTTTTTTTTTTTTTTTTTTTTTGGGGTTGGGGGAGGGGTCGGTGAGAACAGTGTTATAAATTTCATACCGTACCGCCTGGTACCAACTGAAATGTATCGTACCGGTCAAGAAACGGTACAAGATATTTTCTAGTATTGTACCTGTCAACACAGCTCTGTACCTTCAAATATCGTATAGTATCAGCATCTTCTGTCAAATATTGTTCGGTACACTAAAATTTCAAATTTTTTGTCCTATAATTTTTTTTGAAACTCAAAACGGTACGAACTCTGTACAACGATACATAAATCCCGTATGCTTCATTCCAGTGAGAACATGGTATAATGAGCAGTGCGATATTTATAACTTTGGATGAGAAAGCAGCTCATGAAAGTTGCTTAAAGTAATAAATATGTCACAAGAAGGCTAATAAAAGATTACTTCTTTTTACTGTAACTTGTTGAGTAGCAAGGTCAAATGTATGCGAGATTTGCACATCAAATCAGCCCAATAAAATCAGCCCAAGAATTCAAAGTTTTGAAGCAGCTAATGCGTACAAATAGTACTTCATTCATTTCATCATCTATCGTGGCTGATATTTTGCAGACTTTAAGAATCATCATTGATCATTACACTTTACAAAATATACGTTAAAATGTATACTATAAAAACATCTTAGAAAGTACTTTTGATTACACTTTGTTAAAACGTTAAATTAATCACATTTTCAATTAAATTTATGGTCAAAGTTCACAAGATTTGACAAAAAATAAAATAAAATAAAATCAACCATGACATTATGTTTACCATTTTGGGAAGAATGCCGCCAAGTTTCTATTAATACTAGTTTTTTACCCGTGCGTTACATAATGGATATCACTTTTCGGTTGATAAGTTTCAGTATCTTGTTGTATATACTGTTATTGGTGCTATACCATACTAAGTTCTATGGACTTGATGGTAGCACATTTTTTCTAACTTTATTTCATATGAAGTCATCTTAATTATATGTACTTGAATTTTTGATGTGCAGTCTATCTTTTTTAGTCTTGTTAGTTAATAAGTTTTTTTTTTTTAAGATATTATGTTGGTTGACGTTGCGTGATTTTTTTTTTGAAGTTTAAAATGATTTTGTGAAAAACCATATTGAGGGTGCGAGCAAAGGAAAACCATAGTATTTCTAGTAATTTAATATCGTCTTTCTCAAACTTGGATTTTATTTTTAAAAATGAATCATATGGTAATGTGAAATGTAATGTATGAAAAGTAGCTCTAATATGAGATGTTCAATAACAATTCAGATTTGTCGTCTTCGCTATCTATTAGTCGCCAACTTTCGTTCTCAAATTAAGTAGCCAGCAAAAGTAACATTTATTGTACTAAGTCAGGTTTTTGGTTTTTCATTTGTTCCTAACTATTTGTCATTGACGATGTGTTGTTAAATGCATGTAATGATTTTTTACATGCTCATGGATTTACTGAAAAAATACACGATAATATTTTTGTATTGATTTGTACTTACCTACAGAGAGACACTTTAATTGTGGACTTCTGGTATATTTCATCTGCCTGGAGTTGACTGTACAATATTGAAGGAATTTATTAATTGTTATTATTTTAATCTCCGATTATATTTAATTCTAAGAATCACAACATGTCATGGTCTTTGAATAATTAGACTAACATTTTATAGGAATTTACTAACACTAAAAGATATATAGTACCAATTATTCTTTTGGAATAACTTTTAGTAGTGAAGTTATTTTGCGTGCATACATGCCATTGGTAAGTTTTTAGATACTTCTTTGTAGACAATATTTATTACGTATCCTTCATAGTGTTCGTTGTCATGTTTAATGATAAATTTCAAACCCTCTGATGAAGTCACTTATGATGCTGCAATTCAATTATTCATGATTTAATACCGATTTTGAAAGGTAAACCCCTACATATTTCAGTGATTATCCTTGACTTTTATTTATAGTCATTGCACAGCAAATATGGATAGGAAATTGCCTTCTTTTTAATACAAATGGTCACTTTGCATCAGATGAGTACAAAACTATTCTAGGAATTGTAACCTTAATTCTGACGTTGATCGAGAAAAGAATAATATTCTTCCGCTTTAGCCAACAAACGCTTGTTAGGACTCATTTTTATATCCTTCCTCAACTAAGAATTATGTGAGGACACAAATTTTCTTTTTGATCAAATGATGACACAAACTTAGATGAGATACTACAAAATGAAATCCCTATTTATAGGAATTGAAAATTAAGATAAACTCTAAGTAAAATGAATAGCTGTTGGGATAATGAGGTAATTAATTTTAAAAATAATATATAATATAATAATTAAAGCTGAGCATTAAAATGAAATAATGAGGTATCCAGTAAAGGTTATATAATATTAAAGATGGACATTCAAATAAAATAGTAAGGTAGTTTATCAATAAGAATAAATTATCAAAAGATTAGTTAGCACATGTGAGATCAAATGTTAAATTCGTAGGGTCATGCATGCCATTTAAAACTAATAATCATTACAAAAGGTACATTTTTTACCCCTAGAGATCCCTATTGGTTTAATTGTATTCATTATGCATGCACTTATTTAATATGTCCGTTACAGATTATTTCAATAATTTAACGGCAACTTTTAATTGTATATATATATATAGATATATATATATATATATCTATATAATATATATATATATATATATATGTATTTATTTATATGTATATGTATATATTAAAAGTTCGAAAGAACTCATGTATAAGCGGCATGTGGGATACCACATAGAATGCCATCTATGGTGCCAACCTATTTAACCTATTTAACCCATGTAACCCATTTAATTAAACATGTAAAATAGGTATTTGTTTGAGTCAAAATTCTCAATCCGAATCTAGCCAAATTAATTACATAGTTGAATATATTAACCCATTTAATTCAATGAGTTAAAACTTTTTACTCAAACCTACTTAATTTCGTATTCGGTTTAGATAGGTAATCATGTGAGGTTAACTTTTGACAGCCCTACGTACACACACATAAATATGTTATTAGGTATACAGTCTGTTTAGCAAACAACTGTTAACCATTAGCTATTTGTATTAGCTATTAGTTGTTAACTTTTGACAGCCCTACGTACACACACATAATACTTTGATATATTTTGTGATTTTTACAATACATTTTTTAATATTCCACAATAAAAATAAAATCAATAGTTAAGATCAGTTTATCCTAATATACGCTCTAAATTTAAGAAATTGTGATGGTTGTCATATACTGATAACCACTATAACTAACAAGCAAAACCCACAATCATATTAAGGTCATAATATATTTCATATTATCTAAATCCAATTATTTGACATGATTAAGTTCTCAAGCTTTACGGTATGCAAAATAAGCAACCCAATTAACATTCAAGTATCAACTCATGATATATTCACTCAAAAATAAATATATAAAAACAAATATATTTATATTTAGATGTCCAATATATACTTACTTGAAAAATAATATCCAACACACTTCAACTTTTTTTCTTCGGTAAATCTAAATTATTTCTTTATTCTATATTTACGTTTTTAAAGACATTATTCAATTACTAATTAGTCATAACATGTAAGAAAAATTAATATTAAATTAAATTAAAATTACATTAATAACCTACATCCATCTTAATTAGATGATAGAAGACTTTTATGTTGCTATCCTACATATCATTCTGATCCCAAGTAGCACGATAGATGATATCCTATGTGGCATCCCATGTGTCGCTCATACATGAGTTCAATCCAGCTTTTAATATATATATATATATATATATATATATATATATATATATATATATATATATGATATATGATATATATAATATGATATGATATGATTTTTTTCTTAATCTACCATCAAGTTATTCTTTATTTTTACCTCAGTGCCTATCTATATTTAGTACTATTTGAAGAATATATGTCACCAAGTCATTTATTTCTTTGCAATCAAGACAAACATATCATTAGTAGTTTCTTTTTCTAATTTGTTATTGACAATAACAAGTTGTATAGTCCCTTGATAGTAAATTTAAAAAAAAATACAAAATATAAGGACATTACAAGAAAGTAAATAATTTGATTACAGTTTGAAAAATAAAATTAAAATTATGTGGCATTTTTAGACATGAACTCACAATAATAAAGGGATTAGTATTTTTTTTTTTTTTTTGTTTTGGTAAGAAATGTAAGAAACGCACTCTTAGCAACCATAACATCAATGATTCTCCCTATATTGTCCTCACATAAGATATAACATAGGTTTCTGTGAGGGACTTCACACATTCTGAAATATAAAGGTAAAATATATTTAGTAAGCTAATTGTCTATATAATTTTTTTGCATAAAAATAAAAGCAAAAATAATAATTTTACATGACTAAAGGTGATTTGGATATCATGAATTAGATTTTGAATCTCCCATGGCACTAACATTGCCTAGGATGGAGGGATTAGAGCGTTAGCAGATGAAGGAGCTCAAGTTATTTGTGGGGACCTCTATGCCATGTGTCGTGAAATTATTTGCTGCCACAAAAATTGTCTCATGGGGAGGAACGGCTAGGCGTTTTCACTTTCCACCCGTGTTGCAATTTTTTTTATCCTTTCGTATTTTTTCCTTTTTTTGCCTAAAATATTATTTAGATGGTAAAAAAGGGCTGTATGTTACAAGGTAAGTTCATAATAAATATTTTTATTGGATGATTCAAACTGGAGTTTTATGAGTTGAAGAACTGACGAAATGTAAGTTTTAAAAAACTAAAACTTTTGTTAATATGATAAATGTGAATTCTAAAAAATAAAATTATGATTGAGAATCCTTTGTAGTGTAAAAGAAAGAAGGAAAGGAATGAGCATGACGTATAATTAAAGATCTGTCATTAAAAAATTCATAGACCCGCCCTCGGGCAACCAAAAAAAAGGGCCCCGAAAAACCGACGTATAGATTCGCTGCCCCGCCAAAAATTCGGCCTCATTTTCCTTTGATGCACTCAGCTGCTGTTATTAGACTCGTTACTCTGCCCGAATTGTTGATCCATCACCGGCCATTGCTGTTCCTCGACCGTCTCTCTCTCTCTCTCTCTCTCTCTCTCTCTCTCGCCCCCTCCCCAATCGCCACTCCTCTACTGTCTGCGCTGCTAAACTGGTGGTAAATTTCTCCCCCTGATTATGCGAATGCTTGATTCGGAGGGTAATTTGGTTTGAATTTATGTAATCTTTGTTGATTAACTTCAGCTGCGTAGATCGGCGCTATGAATTAGAGTTCTATCTTTGATTTTGAATTCGAGACTTGAGAGAAGCTTCGTTTTATGTATCTTGTTGTTTTGGATCTTTTTCTCTTGTCCTTTTTTACTTCTAATGTCAAATTCGAAATGGCGCTCAATGCTTGATGATTCTGCCTCGTGTTACGTTAATGTTGATCGATATTTGCACCAGAGAAATTCATTATATTATATTTCATGGTCCTCTGATTCTAACGTTTCAGTATTTCAAGTGCGATACGTAATGCATATTGATGGCTTGATTGGTCCTCTTTGGTTTTTGCGCCAATGTAAATTCCATCGATGCCTTAGTTCTTGTATGGTTGCTATTTTGAAGCTCACTGGAGTAGGGGTGGAACATGAAAGGAGTCCCCCCCCCCTCCCCCCTCCTGGTGATTGGTTGGATGTGGGGGAACTGGGGGCGGGGGGAGAGATTACTATCTGATTAAGCAAAATTACGTCAATACTTGCTGTTAGTTTTGGAAGTTTGAATTTTTATCATAAGATGCTTTCTACGTAATGTGCAAAGGGCATAACAGATTGGATGCAATGTAGCATGTAATGAATTGTAATGTGATAGATTTCAATATCTTGTGATTGTGGATGCTCAATATCCTGAGATTCTGTGTCTTATGCCTCCACTGAACAATTAGGAAAGTGATCTGGTATACCTGAAGATGTTGCAATGGATGGGAGGATCAAGGCGGAAGGTGGCAACTGTAAGTTCACTTTGGGCTTCAGACTCTTTATCGCTCAGATTAAGTGCACCTGCTTAGCAGAATTCATAATTGTTCACTACAAAGGCAAGCTGGCCTAAGCATCCTTGTTAGTCCTGCTTTGAACTTTGATTCTTCAGTTTGATGACTTATACCATGGTCTTCTATATGTTGCATGTATCATACAATTGTCGATTCCATTTATGAAGCCAGTTCTTGTTATGCTTGTAATTAGTGTTTTTCCTGTTCTGAGGACTGTCCCGAAAGCTATAGGATCTGAATGTGCATGTATCTATTCTTATCTGACATGAGCTTCTCCTGCTGGCATGGTCTTCCTGTCACTTGGTATGGACTGAGCTACAATCCAGTCTAGGAAGTCAACACAAAAGAGGTATACTGCCGTCTTTTTCTGTTTGTGTTTCCATGTTCTTCGCATAAGGAATTTGTGTTAATTTCTCTGAAAAACTTGCATGTCATTGAAGCATTTGATGGAAAAACCACAGGATGCGCCTCTGACTTGGGAATACCTAACCTGTAATTCGTCAATGGGGACTATCCTCTTTTGTGCCTTCTCTTGTTGGAGAATCTTTATCAGGATTTCCACTGGCCCATAACCCCTTATGAGAAAGATATGGAGACATAATTTACCTGGTGTGAGTGGGGGATTAGTTAGCAAGCTGGTTGTATATTCGCTTACATTCGGGCTTACTATTTCCTTTTAGTGGCATAGCATATATGGGCTCAAATTTGTAGATTCTTAGTATCTTATAAATGAGAAACAACAAATTGGTAGGCAAAAGCAATACTTTGAGCAAAGGAAACGACAGCAGCAGCAGTATGAAGCTGCATTTGTAGAAAACAACGTCGATGCTTCAGTTACATATGACCGCCATAACGGAAATCGATCACTCGACATCTTGAGTCTTCTCAATGTTTCAAAGGTTACAGAAGCATGCAGGGCCCGGTGTGATAATGGTGAGTACCATTAGCAACTACGTGTTCTTTTTTTGTTTTGTTTTGGGTTTTTTTTTTTTTATTTTTTGGGTGGGTGTGGGTACTCAAAGCTGCATGGTTTTCTCCCACCTCAAGTTAAGAGGTAGCTTCAATGTCAACTTTCTAGTTGCTGGCAGTTCTTGTATTGATGTGAAGGCAAGTTCATACCTTTAGAGTGTGTTTGGTAGGAGGGAAAATCATTTTTCCGAAAAACGATTTTTCTATTTTACGCTGTTTGGTAAAAGTCGGAGGGGAAAATCATTTTCAGGGGAAAATCATTTTACCCCATGGGAAGGAAATTGTTTTCCTTTGAAAAAGTAGGGAAAATTATTTTCCAACTCTCTGATATTTCAGTTTCATGCCCGATTTTCGTTCTCTTTCTTTGCTTCTCCTTTATCTCATTCTCTGCTTCCACCTTACCTCTCGCATTTTCAGAATAGCCATGATTTAGGGTTGATTTTGTGCTCTCTCTCTCTCTCTCTGAACCCCTTTTTTTTTTCTCCCCTTCTTTGGCTAAGGAAAAAAAAATATTATTATGAATTTATAAGGCCTGTTTGATGATCAAGTTGACTGGTTATCTATTAACTTAGCTTATTAGTAGCAAACAATTGGAAATGATTGTCTTAGAAATGGTTTTTCATTCTACCAACCAGCAGAAAATGAAGTGCAAAGAAAATTATTTTCACCCATACCACCAAATAGCAGAAAATATAAGTGGAAAATCATTTTTCTTGGAAAAATATTTTCCACGGAAAATGATTTTCTGGAAAAATGATTTTTTCCCCCCACCAAACACACCCTTAGTGGTTTTACTGTGTAGAGATGTCTGTTAGATAAGCATGCTTAGACTTCAGTGATTGATGGCTTCATAATGAGTAGTACTGTTAAAGAATGTACAATTTCTTCTGTGTTGTACCTTGCATGAAGATCCCTATGTTGCCTTCTTGTAAGAAACACTCAACATGTCTTTTCCCTCATTTTTTTGAAGTCTAAGAACATCTTATTTAAGAGTTCAATTCTTTCATCAACTACCTGGCCCGTGACAGGGAATATTTCAACAGTGCCCAACACAGCCACTTTGACAAGGTCTCCTGAAGTTGTGGATTCAAGTAGGTGTCCAGCAACTAAACATGTCTTGGACAAGTGCATTATGTTTTTTCAGCTCACTTCCCCTTCAGTCCAGTTGCCTTTTCTATGAATATTAATGTGTAAGAGCCATGCTTTTCCAGCAATCCATCAACCTTCCATTTCAAAAAATACACCAACCATACTGAACCATGATGAACCTACCACAGATCATGGAGAACCTATTGCAGCAAGTACGTCTCCTAATACTCTAACTTTAGTCATTATGGCTTGCTGAAATGTGATAAGATCTTATGCTAAATCAGGGACACCATCAAGCCAACACATAAGAACAATGCCTTCAGAAAGGTCAGTTATTTTCTGGATATTATTCGTAATCATTTGGAAGGATTTCAGGTGTCTTTGCGGTTTTTGTAGTGCATTTGTCGAATAGTGACTTTTTGTCATTGCACATGGCATAGCCTCTAATGTGCTTCACTGTATAACGTTGCTTGTAAGGTGTTTCTTATTGACTAGATCATTGCTGTTCTAATTAGCCCTAACTGGATTTTTGATGCTTCCAGCACTTGGAGAAATGCTTCAAATATTAGGAACACTGAATCAGAATGCCTGAAAAATGCTTCTTCAAACCGTACGTGCCAATGGTTTATGTAATTGCGTCTGACATATCTTCTGGGGGGGGGGGACTTCTGTGTTTCTAACATCAGATTCTTTCTATGAGCACGCATTCTCTGTGTTTTAGCTTCCGTTGCTGCTGTTTGTTGCCATAAGTCTAATTTCTTTATGCGTTGTTTTCACCATTAGCTCTCTCAATATTGGATTTAATTGGTGACGATGATGCAACTACTGCTTCAGAAGGAAATCCTGCGCATGAAGCTCATGTTGCGTTCTCAATTGAAGGTGTGATGGTGTCACGTTTGTTTGTATGCTCTTTAGTCTGACGATCAATTTGTTTTTCCAATTTGCATTGATCAATGGAAAAATATTCTTTTTTTTTTTTTAAGTTATAGAATCAGTCTGATTATACAGCAGCTAGGAAAACTTTGGTGATTAGTGACATCGAGTTTTAGCTTACAACATCAATATTCTGTTAAATCCTTGCCTCCAGGTTTAGGTAACATTGGGACCGAAACACCTATGCAGTCACCACGGCAACCTAGAAGGTAAAAGTTTTGCTGTGCGTCAGCAAGGTATCTGTAGGAAATTGGAGCGTGTAGATTCATTTTGGGGGAAGAACATGGACTGTTTTGCACTGTCTTCACTCCCAATATTTGCCCTGTTTTTTTTGCGTTTGAATAATTTTGGCTGTGATGAGCAGCACAGTTATCTTCACTATCATCATTCATCATGATATATGGCATCTTTTGTTCAGATTGTTTGTGCTACTTGTTTGATTGTGCTTCATCATGTTTAAGACCCAAATTGATTACCCAATCTGCGAGCCTTTTCCTCCCCTTCTGTGTATGGAAAGCATTCATAAAATTAAGCATGACATCATAGATTCCATTGTAAGTTTGTTTTTCAACTAATTAACATAGTACCCTTGGCCTGATCTTTGATGGTGAACTACCAATAATTTCCTTTGTGAGTGCTATGGTACAGGCTGTGATCCCACATACGCATTTTTATATAAATGTTTTTCAATACAGGAGATTGTCTGGAGATCAGTCCTCATTTACCAAGGCTTTTAAAAAACCCCATCCATTCAAAAACTTCAATACGGTGCTGGATGATCTTGGAATGGAAGAGGTGAGAATATGAGGCAGATTTTTCTTAGTTGTTTTGAACTTGATAGCAGTTCATGTGCACACATGCGTGAGCAGACGCTTGAGTAGGCATGCGATGAAATATAGGCACCCTGCCTCAAGGTTAGACACTTGTGCTTATGTGAAGAATACAGATGCTCTTGGATAACGTGTAAGATTGACTTAAATAAATGGAATAGAACATTTTCCGAGATGATGACCTTTGCAATCATATGTGAAATGATAAAATGCTAAATGTTTATACTTCTTAAGGTTCAGATGAAAAACTATGTGCTCAAAATGGTAAGCTTCGGACATTCTGTCTAACATTAAGCTGCTCCTCTCTTTTCTCATGTACACTTCCTAAATTTGATGATGCCCTGAAAAGCATGTTTTAGCTAAAGAGACTGCACAGAATAGGAAAATGGCGAGCTAGATGTATTTTTCCTTTGACCAATCGAGGAGAGCTTTTTGAACTAGTAATCCTTTTGGGTCCTCTAAACAAGGGGTTACTCCTAGAAAGAATCTTGTATACTACAGCAACTTGTGACGTCTCTTCTTCTTGCACACTCAGCTTCTATATAAACTTGGCTCCATAGTTAAGTGTCATGACAGTACAAAGCTTTTCATAAATCGAAGCAGAACTTCATCACTATCCCATTCCTATGCATACCTCGACAGATAAAAATCAACCATAAACAAATAGTTTCTAATGGTCTCAACTGCTAGTAGTCTACCAAAACATAAGCAGCTAGAAGGCCACTGGTTCTTGAAAACGATGATGAGATGGCTTCTGATCTGATGTAGTAAACTGGAAAAGAAGATATTCGAGATCACAAGTAACCAGCTAACAATTTGATGTGATTGTCTAGGGGCATTATTTATTCCTTTGAAGTTTGAACTATCAATGACATTGATATGCTTGAGATCATGTCTCCTTTAGAATCGCCAAGATTTTTTCCGATACCTGATAATAGCTGATAGATGATCGGTTTGCTGCCACTATTTGTCAGATTTGTATATGTAAGATTTGACCATGTACGGGATGTCAATTACTGCTTATCTTAGTTGCTGACCTTGGCTTACGCTTACTGGGTGAAAGTTATCCCATTGATGTCCTTATTAACCATTGTGCATACTTAGTTTCATATGATCCACACCTCAGTGATGGGTGGTGAGTGGTGAATTAATGCAGAAATGCTTGGTAGAGGACACTGAGAAACCACCCACGGATAATGACCTTGGTTCATTTACCATATCAGAAGATGCACAGTATCCATTTAGCTATGCAGATCATGAACAGTTGATTCTCAAAGATGGCATGCAACTTGACAAGCCATTCCTGGTGAATTCTTTTCATAAACAAGACAGACATCATAGTTTCTGGAATGGTATATGCTCTACCATTGTAGGATTCTTCTTTTGGGTTCGTGATTTTGCCACGTGTGCTTCCAGACTAGGTTTATCAGTCTAAGGGCTGCCACCACACGATAAAACTTTATTCTCAACCCATTGAACTTATCTGAAGATAAAAATTTGGGCACGCATGAAATGTCAAAATTCTGCATTTCCCATGGTTTCAGATGTGCAATAGTGATTTTAGGAGTACACCATCCCCCCCCCCCACCAAAGGAAAGAGGGGGGAAAAAACAGTGCATTTACGAAAGTTAGCTTCGTGTGCTTCAAGATTGTCTTGTGCGAATTTTCACTTGCCAGCTCACACAGATGGGAGGGAGGGGGACTTGGCACTATATTTGGTTAAGTTATGCAATGTGCTCACTTGTTGATAGTGGCGGATCCAAAAATTTCAGTTAGTGATGTCCCATGTTTTTCGCTTCCTATAATAAGTATCAATTAATTTTTATGGTTGTCCCCAAAATTTTGAAGACTTTTCTATGGGCTTTTGAATACATTTTGGGCTAACAGTTACCGGGGACACTGGTCACCAAAACATATGTCCGCCCCTGCTTCTTTACTTCGTTGGTTTGACTTGCATGATCTGTGCTTGTATTATTTTCTCACTACAGTACAAGTTTTCTAAGATGAGGAGTAGTCTGATTTTTATTTTCTTTGTCTGGCAGCTGATTCTACCTTCTTGGACGATGGTGGAAGTGATGACAAATGTGTATTGAATTGGAAGAATGGCATTGCTACTGATAATCCTTATTCATGGAGAAATGATTCACCAGATTTGAAGTTTGAAGGCCGCAATTCACCACTTAGGTACTTTTGAAGTGGTAGTATGATGGCTTTAATTTTAGTGTTAAAAATGGAATTTCGTGACAACCACTGCAATTACTTGCTACAGGTATCAAGAGGAAGTGACCAATACATTTAACGTCTTAGGTACTTTGCCTTTTGATAAGTGGCCCTGACATATATTTGCATCGATCAAGTTGCTGTCAGCGGAGTAATTGATGACTATTAACTAACTTTTATGATTGTTCCATTTTTATTTTCTCTATTCCTTGTGCCTAACAGGTGAAGGAGATTCTCTTTTCCGATGTGTGGATGGCCCTGAGTATGTCACCATCTAACTGATTGAAAATAATAATAATAACAATAAAGAACAAAAAGAGAATGTTAAATGCTCGAGAGATCATATAAGGTCTGAATATGCTTAGCAGTTTTGCTTGCAATTGTGCAATAGATGCTTTTCATTTATGCGCAATTACGGCCCAAGAGCTGGCTACTCTCCTGCTCAGAAACCATCTGAAGATCCAAGAGATACCTTGACCTCATTGAGGTGAGAGCTGCTGAGCATATCCCCTAACTGGTACCAATGGCTTCTGCAGCTGATACATTTTAACTGAACATATTACGCTTTTACCTTTTCCTTTTTGCTAAACTTTGTGCAGCGAAGAGTCTTGTTCATCAAGTGCAGGTAAATTTATTGCAAATGATGAGTACTTTGCATTCCTTTATTTGTACCGTATTGTTCTCAGTTTGGTATTCCAATGCTGACAGTTGAAGCACCTGCTCGGCGTACTATCTGGCTTTCAATTTTAGGTGTTACAAGAGTGCCCACTTCCTTTGCACGCTTCACTTTATTCTTTGCAAGCCTATGTTATTATTCTGGACCAAATATTTCTGGAAGTGGGATATTCACTTTTGGAAACTCAGGCACAATCCCCCCGTTTGGCTCCATTTAGAAGATGGATTGGTGACAGAATATAAAATTGGCAAAGAAAACATTATCTTTTATTATCAGTGTTCTTTATTTATTTCCGAATTTTAGGAAATAAAAGTCAAATTTATTAGTCTGAGTATGAAATTTCACGTTCATGTAATTATCTATATAAATGGAGGCATAGCAAGGTGTTACCTTTTACAGACCATTGTCTGAATAACTGGTTTTGTCCCAACTATGTCAGTCAAGGGTCAGGGCATTGCTGATGCTCCATCTGGAAGGGGCAGAAGAAGATCTGTCGAGGATCTGCAAAGGCCCTTGAAGTCAATTGCAACAGAAAATTACAATGAAACAGTGCAGAACAGGGTCACTAGATCAATGATACAAGGAGAGGACTGTGATGGATTTAGAAGATCAAATTTATCACATTTGAAGCATGCGTATTTCTCACCGGCTACTTTCAATAAGAAATTAGTGGATGAAGACCCTTGGCTGCCTGACAAAGGGTTTCCGCATTCCAATGACAAGTCGCATTCTGGTTCATTCTATCCATCGTCCGAGAAAAATAGGCTCTGGGAGGGTGATGTGTTTGGTCATTATGAAGAATCTGATTTACTCCGCACCACTGAATGCTCTTTTGGCAGATATGAGAAGGATACCATGGATGAATTATCATCAGAAAATCGTGCATTTTGCCAACCATTCTGCTCGAGAAAGCAGTCTTTTAGCACCTCTTGCTCCCCAAAAGGTGGTTCTGGGGAAAGCTGGCTGGGAGTACATCATGATTTTGACCTGCATGTTAAGTCTTCAAACTCATTCGAAGATGCTGATTTCTTTGGGGAGACGGAATCTGCAGCTCCAATTCAGGACTTGTCAGCCCAGGGAAGTGTCACTGAGGAAGGGGCAGAGACGCTTAAGACGCAACCACCTGCTCCCGAAAAGATCGCCCAAGTACCCACAGATAACAATAATATAACCCCCGAAAGTAGGACTGCTGAAGATGCAAATTCGAAAGATTGTGGCGGATCATTAAGTACACGTAAGAAAACTATGCCACAACAAACAATGGCATACTTTTCAGATGAAGATGTGACAGAGACATCATTCCTCACGAAGATCCACTACGAGCCATGTGAGGAGGTCATTGCTAAAGAGTATGTCAGTTGAGATTCACTTATTGTCTGACTTCAGTTTTCTTTTTTCCAGTTAGGGTGTGTTTGCTGGTGGCAAATTCCCTGCTTCTACGAGTATTTCTTTTCTTATCTACCAGTTATGGTGTGTCTGCTACAGGGATGATTATGTCCTAGGAAAACAGTGTTACTTATTTTCCAACATTTTGCATGTAGCAACCAGGGGAAGGGGGTACGTAGGTGAGAGGTGACTTTCTGCCAGTTGGAATTTGGAGTGTAACTGCCCCTGCCCCTGCCCCTGGGCCCAAAACGAAAGCACCACCACAGCGAAAAGAGCGGGGAGACGTGCGAATGTTCTACGATATGATAGAAACTTTCAACTAGATAACCATTTGTTTTCGTGCGAGACACAAACCCTGACTTTATGCTAACTGTTTAAAACTGCTTTCAGGTTGCAGGGAAGTGTTCCAGCCAAACATCAACAGAACCCCGAAGGTGCTCAACCGGGTCTTGCTGAGAATCAAGATGTACAAGTGCTTTCGTATTGACTCCTTTTCTTTGCAGCTTCTACAGGTGATGCTGTTTGTTTCCTGGCAGGACGTTTGGATGGTGAGTGCCACAAAGGGCCCACACCAAAGGCTGTGCCATTTGAGCCATCTTGCCAAGTGATGATGGTCGAAAGATACGTTCTTCAACTTTTGTGTTTGGCAAAGGGGAAAGCCGTTCTTCAAGATGCTACCAAGCAGCTGTTATGATGTTTATATGTACACCGTATACATTGGGGTTCTAAACAAAGCATGGCAATAAGCAGTCTTCTCGCTGCAGAATGCAGGGGGTCGGATATGTCCGTTGGTTATGAGCAAGATTTCTACTAGTTATACCTCCAGCCTTTCAGGTGAGAGTTTATATGGCCAAATGAATAAAGAGACAAATGTTCTAGATCTAGTCTGGTGTCCGGAGGTTGGGGGAGACATTTTTATCAGCAGCACGTAACATGTTGAAAAAAAAAATAGAAGAGCCCAAGAACTTCAAGTACAAATTCCATATTGTTGTTTGTTAGTATCGTTTGTGAGATTCTAGATGTCCATATGCAGCAAGCTGTTGAGAACAATGTGTAGTAAAGTACTTGAAGGGTGCTTCCACCTTTCGGGAGGGGGCGGGAAAAGCGGTTGAAACTTTGGAATGGGTAATAACATGTTATGTTCAAAGTTAATCAGCGGAAAGAAAAAGGAAGGTGATGCTCCAAGTAGGGGTGCGGCCCGGCTCGGTAAGCAATGAGCCAAGCCCGAGTCAGAGCCAAGCTTGCTCAAACCAAATACGGACCGAGTTTTGGCCGAGTCGAATTCGAGCTTTCACAGTGGATTTTTAATTTTAATAATTCCAATTTTTACACAACTTAATTATTGAGAAAGTTTTTACTTTCTACTACTAAAAGAATAAATACCAATTATATACTTTAATATTGAACTTTGCACATCCAAACTAGTACAAAATCTATCTGTATCAATGAAACATTTGCTATTCCGCATGTCCGAACCTAGCTAGGCTCAGGCTCGACTTGATAGGCTTCCGAGCCGAACTTTAGTCAAACCGAGACTGAGTCGAGCTTTGACCGAGTTGAGTTCATGGGCTCGCCGAGCTAGCTGTTCCTTCACAGCCTAGTTCCAAGTTGCTAGTAGCGTAATGTGTTTTTTTTTTTTTTTTGGTTGTAATTCCGTTTTTTAAAAATAGGATGTAGCAATGCTGCATCGTTAATATTTTTTGCCCCTCTAACTTATCTACGAATAAGGTATTCAAATTTTGTAGGGTAGGTCTTAAAAAATAAAAAGGAATTCTCAATATAATTTTATAGATTAGATGAGGTGTACGCTGAGGCTTAACGTTATAAGTAGATTTTATTTGCATGCAATTTGCAGGCATCACAGAGGTTAATCGGTTAATCCTTTGCTATGTTCGGTTGTAACTTGTAGGCTTGGAACTAGATCAGGCAACTTGTGCGGTGGGTAAAATGTTAGTCGGTTATATTTCGGATTAGAGCTTGTGCGGTGGGTGCGTATTTTATATTTTTTTTTCCTTCTGCAAACATTATAAACATAAAAACAATTTATTAAACAAAAAAGATTAATTTAGCTTATATAACTACAATATTTTGATATTCAAGCGTTTTTCAAAAGCCAATATACAAATTATAGGATTCATTTACCTTTTTCAACAGCTGGATCTCCCCAGATCCGCGAAAACGGAACCTACACTGAAAGTTGTTGTTGTTGTTGTATTTACCTCTTGGAACACATCTTTTCAACAATAAAGTTGTCAAAATTCAAACAAAACATTAGATATTAATGATGTGGATATGTCTGTCTTAAAGGCCGATGTTCAACCATGTACAATTTCTATTCTTCGTAACATGTACTACTTTACACGGTGGCATTATTGGTTTGATCATGATGAGGTGGTCGATTGTCCTTTGAGAAAAAGTTAGGCAATATTAATAGTAACGATCATGAATGCTGTATTGTAGTAATAGAGTATAGTGATGACTTTTGGATAAAAATTGAAAAGGCTCGAGAGAGGGTAGAAGTATATGGGTTTCGACCTTTTAAAGTGAAATTTTGATTTTCTATATGCTCATCACAAGGCAAAAAGCCAACTCAAGTAATTCGATAAAATAGAAGTTTCACTTGAGAGAATATTTTTTTCCCCTAAAAAATCAGTCAAACCCAAACAGATCGACCATAACCCTAACCCTAACGAATTTGACTTAAATGAGTTCAAGTTCTAAAATCTTATCCAAGACCCTAAATTTTTCGGATGGGGGGTTTTGAAGTAGTTATTCAGGGAGCTTGAAAGAGATCATGCTAAGCAGAATCAAATATAACTCATTTTTTGTAGCAAAGACTTCACAACTTAGTTCAGTTTGGATCATATTAACCTCATCAACAAACAGGCACAGAATATATTCATCGTTAGCTCGCAAATACAGAACCTAAACAATGTGGAATACAAAATTAATTTCTGTAATTTAGTTTGTTTATCAGTGCAATTTTACTTAATTAATTGTCATCTTACACCTAAGGGTGTTAATTAATTACCACAATCTCTCTTGCAGCGATTCAAACAGGAGCAGGGGCGCCTATAAGGGTTCGCTTGGGGGCGACGATAATGTTTGAACGACTCGATAGGTGAGGGACTGGGTGCCAAAGATGAAGTAGGGACGATATTATAACTGGATTCTGGTGGTGCATTTGCAGCCCTGGTTTGACTGGCCAACAGCATCACAATGCTCATTATCAATCCCGCTAATTCAAGCCATGACCTTATGTTCTTAGAAATCTTCATCATGCAACTTTGATCCACCTTTTCCTCCTTTTTTATTGTGTACTTTTTTAGTACTAACACTATTTGGTGCCCATACAATTTAGGTAATCAATTTAGGGGGGAGGGTTTAAAGGAAGGACATTAAAAATGTAGGTAAAGGCTTATATATAGTTTGCGTTTGACTGTAACGTTGCTGATTTAGACAAATAAATGAGGCGTTACAAAAAGGCTCATTCATACATTAAATTCAATTCATGAGAGGTAACATCTCTACCAAAACTTTTGATTTATAACTTGTATATACTTTAAGCAATTAAAATAAATGTATGACTAGTTTTATGGGTTACATCTGACATCCTTAATTAATATTAGTTAATTAATAATATCCTTATGTATATGTTTAACCATATTTTCAAATCCATTGACAAAAAGTATATTAGTTTGAGACTAAAACATCTGGTTCAATAAAATGGAAAGTACCGGTGTCGCAATAAAGATAGGAGCCTCTTGCAATATAATAGCTAAAATAGGCAATCAAAAATATTTGTTCATTTTTAGTGTAATTTTATCAATGCAAATATATTTTTTGTATGCTCAATAATACATATGCAATGCGAATGATCCACAATCTACTTATTTTATTACATGATCGTACTGTTGCCATATGTTTGAAATCGAAAAAAATTAATGGCATACACCTCCCCTCATTAGAATGGTTAAAATAGTAAATTTAATCATGTTTTACATATGGCAAAGATAAAAGTTACCCTAAGGGCAACATTTAAGTAGCATCAATTATAGTAGTATTACACTTTCCAATGTACAACCATTAATTAGCAGAGTAGAAATAAATGTATTACAACACAATTTTTTTTTTCCCTTAAAAAACCTTCCTTAATTAAACTATAATTTAAATTTTCCTGAATTGACCCATTCACTTCCTAATTTTTTCACTCCCTATCCCCACCCCCCACATTTTCTCTCTCATCAAGCTCAGGTTCACTCACTCAGTAGTCGACACCTCTCAAACTCTCATCCTCCTTCAACATTAATGCCTACCAAGCTACCACCACATTCCTTAACCATTATTGTCGTCCTTATCATCAAATCACCTGCACCACACCATTGCGTGTAGCGTGCCCATGAGTCACCCACATAGAAGACCAGCCAATTGCGATGAAGAAAAGTTGAAAACTTTGATTCGTTGTTGAACCACCGCTCAAATCAAAAAACTGTTCCCAGTTATGTGATTTTTAATTAAATTTAAATACTTTATTTTGGGTTTGGGTTCACCATTTTTGCTACCGAAGCCAGCCAACTAGGGCATCATTTAGTCTCGCCGGCTTCACCAATGAAAGTGGTGGTTGGAGATACACAGATTCATTGAGGAAGGGTGTCCAAAGTTGGAGTTGTCAATATAGTCTATATAAGTCAATGGTACTTGCGGCAGCGCCGATGGTTGTGGTGGTCTTACTGATATGTCTTGTATATGCAAAGCTTTTTTTTTTTAAAAAAATCTTGTAAATTAACCCTTTAAATGGAAAGACAATCAAAATGAATGGCCCTCTCAAAAAAATAAATAAATAAAAAGTCTGTATTTCTTTTTTGTCAAATAAGCCTGTAGTTAATGTTAATGATATTACCATTAAATTTTTTTTTTTAGATTTTTATTTAGTGTCATTGCATTTATTAAACCCTTAACCATTGCCCTAAAGGCAATGGTTATCAGCATCGTTTACATATATTGTTGGAATTTACTTTCATCCCTTTGATATTTATAAATCCTTCACTAGTAACACCGAGTGTGCAGCTGCTCGATAAAACCTCCATCAGCTTGTCTTCTTGCCTAATGTGCGTCAATCTATGAGGCCCATTAGATTTTGGGGGAAAATGCCACCCAATTAATTACCCACTACATCCCAAAATAAATATAGTTTTTTCTTCATAAAGTCTCCAAGTAATTTTCGCGACCGACCTACCTTCCTTGTCTCCCACAATAGCCCCCTCGGCAATCTCTTGTCTTCCCCTGTCATAGGCCGCCGGCGGCGGCTCCTCTGGCACTGTGATGTAGTCCAAGGAAATCACCCAATTAACAGAAAGGGGATTTCAATGGTAACCCATAACACTTGAGTTCAACAAGGAAAAACTAGAGAGAAAAAAGAAGCAGAGAGAGAAATGAAATTGTGATTGATTCCCAGGTGCTTTCCCCTTCTACAAGCCAAGTTCATACACACCCTCACAATAACCATAATGCCCGCCAAATGTGGCCAACTCAGCAAAGCAACTAACCAATTTCTGACAGCCATAAACAACTCACAACAAACTGGAAAAAATGAGAAGAAAAAACAAGCAAATATTCCAAAATTATAGAGAAATGCAGTAAAATTGCAATCCCCTATATTAGTCCTTCCCTCTTCACATCAGCCTTGTCCTCAAGGCTAGAATTATGGATACTTAGCTCCAAAATCATCATCAAAGACCCAAGTAGCTTGTTCCTTAGTACGCCCCTCCATGTATGAGATATTGAACTACTGCTCTGTCGTGCCTCTTAGCAATCCTCTTTGCCAAAATCTTACACGAATTAGGGGTAGTGATTGCATCAGTGCCTTGTAATGAGTGTGGAATGTAAGGTAAAGTTGGTAATCGACATCTGAAAGCTTTTAGCTATGTCACATGCACGGTGGAATGAATTTGAGCACTGGTGGGTAACTGCAGGTTGTAGGCTCCTTTTCCAACCCTATCCATGATCTGGAAAGGTCTAAAATATTTGGGGCCTAATTTGGTATTAGACCTATGTTGAACACTTGACTGTCTGTACGGTTGAAGCTTCAACCACACCCAATCTACTTTCTGAAATTTCCTCTCTGACCTTCCCAAATTAGTCTGGTACTTCATCATCTCTTGTGCCTTAGTTAGGTGACGCCTCAACTTAGTGATCGTCTCCTTCGCCTTTACAAGGTTCTGTCAACTGTAGGTTGCCTTGACTCCCCCGATAAATATGGAAGATGGATTGGTGGAGGTTGATTATACATCACCTCATAAGAAGTGAGTTGAGTAGAAGAGTGGTAGGTGGTATTATACCACCACTCAGCAAGGGGTACCTACTTAGACCACTTCTTTGGGTTTTGGTTACACATGCACCTTAAGTAGCCTTCTAAGCATCTGTTAAGAACTTCGATATGCCCATCTGTTTGTGGGTAGTAGATGAAGACAGTAGTAGGTCCACTCCTTGGATGGAGAATAGTGCTTGTCAGAATCTCCCAGTGAATACTGCATCTCTATCACTGACAATGCTTCTTAGCATTCCATGTAATTTAAAGATGTGATCAACATAGGCTTGTGCAACATCCTCAGCTGAAAAGGGATGCTTTAACGTGACAAAATAAGCATATTTACTAAATCTATCTACTACCACTCATATCACTCTTTTCCAAAAGACTTTGAAAGACCTTCTATAAAATCCATGGATATGTCCATCCAAACTTTCTCGGGTATTGGAAGTGGTTGCAAGAGTCCATGATAAGCACTATTATCATACTTACAAGCTTGACAAGTTACACACTGTCTCACAAAATACTACACATCCTTGTTCATACCCTTCCAAAAGAAAAGCTGTTGACGCCGTTTTAATGTGGCATCCCCCCTAGAATGACCTCATTTGGCAGATGAATGTACCAAATGCAAAATTTTAAACCTCAAATTTGTGTCCTTTCCTACTGCCAGCTTGCCTTTTCTCCTCAGTGGACCTTTAGCCCATTGATACTTGGAGTGACACAGGGGGTCCTGCATCTTTTGGTTGATTATTTGCTATAATCTGCTGTCTTGTCACCAAGATTATTGTATCAATAGGCAGAGATCAAACTGTATGCTAGAAATGGCCATCATCATTAATCCGGCTCCTTTGATTCTTGACAATGCATCTGCCGCCACATTCTCAGTATTACTTTTATAATGAATCTCGTAATCGAAGCCCATTAGCTTAGACAACCAAAATTGTTGGAAATGAATAGTAATTGTTTGCTCTATGAGGTACTTGAGGCTTCTCTAGTCAGTCTTGATGATAAAAGTTCTCCCTATTAGGTATTGCTCCACTTTTGCACAGCGAAAACCACTGCTAAGAACTCCTTTTCATACACTGATAGATTTTGCCATTTTGGTCCCAAAGACTTGCTAATGAATTCAATGGGATGCTTTTTTGTTACAACACAGCTCCAATGCCTATACTAGATGCATCTGTTTCAGTCTCAAATGTCTTGTTAAAATTTAGGAGTGCTAAAACTGGTACCTCCGTCATAGCTTTCTTAAGAGCTTTGAAGGCTTTAGTACAATATTTTGTCCAAGTAAAGTTGTCCTTCTTGAGTAATTCTGTTAGAGGCCTGCTAATAAATGCATAGCCTCTAATGAATTTCCTGTAATAACCTGTGAGTGCCAAAAAACTCTTTACTTCCTTGACTATCTGAGATTGTGACCATTTGATTATGACTTCTATCTTTTGGGGGTCTATTTCTATTCCTTTAGTAGAGATATAGTGGCCTAAGTATTCCACTTTAGAAATACCGAAGGCACACTTACTCACTTTAACAAATAGAGACTGCCCCCTCATAGTTTGCAGCATGATATGAAGATGCTTAACATGTTCTTCCAAGGATGAGTTGTGAATCAATATGTTATTGAAAAAGACTAACACAAACTTCCTTAAAAATGGCTTGAAAACATAATTCATATGTCTCTGAAAAGTTGTGGAGGAATTTATGAGGCGAAAAAGCATCATTACGAATTCAAAATGCCCCGAATGTGTTTTAAAGGTTGTTTTTTGAATATCATCTTCACTCATCCTTATTTGATGGTGTCTTGATCTTAGATCTACCTTGGAATAAATGACTAAGCCTACAGTTCATCTAACAGCTCCTTAATGACGGGAATTGGAAATTTATCCTTAGTCGTGCTCTTGTTCAAATCCCTGTAGTCCACGCATAGCCTCTAACCTCCATCTTTTTTTTTCCCCACTAACATGACAGGTGATGCAAAGGGGCTAGAACTCAGATAAATCACCCCTTTATCCAACATCTTTTGCACCAATTTTTCAATAACATCTTTTTATTTCAGAGGATACCCTTAAGGCCTTCTATTTGCTAGGGTTGCTCCTTTCTTTAATGGAATTTTGTGGTTGAATGGTCCCCTTAAGGGACGTAATGATGCTGGCTCTTAGAAGACATCAGCATAGGTATCTAATATAGGGTGCAACTGAGGAGGAACTTCTTCTATTGTGTTGCTCAAACAAGTAAACTCACTTTTAACTGAAATTACTTGCAACATACAAATGTGGGCTACTATAGTCAAAGCTTTAGGTAGCTGTTCTTGATACATCAATTGCATTTTTCCACTCCTTAGGCCTCTTAACACATGATCCCTATCCTTAAAATTAAATTCCATCTTTTAAAATCCAATTTGATAACCCCCAAGGTGGCTAGCCATTGGACTTCGAAAATCATGTCATATCCCCCCAAGGGAATGAGAAGCATGTCAGATATGAACGTAGTCCCATGCAACTGCCATTGGAAGGTCCTGCAAATGAATTGACATTTTAATTGGTTACCATCAGCAATAGTCAGTGGTTGGGCCTCAATTGTTTCCAACTCATATCCTAGTTTCATTGCCAAATCACTATCTAAGAAGTCATGTGTACTACTAGAGTCAATAAGAATATGCAAGGTCTTCTTGCCATAATGCTCACTCACCCCTATTGTGTGATATCCCTGCTTACTGTTCACAGCAGTCAAAGAAACCAGTGGTTCAATTTCCCCCGAGTCAAATTCCAGTTCTCTAACAAACTCCTTAGCCAGTCCATTCTCATGTCCAATCTCCTCTTTATCTTCCCTTGGTACCTCCATTAAGAGCAGTTGGGTGGCCTTGTTCCCACAACTGCGTCCCCTATCATAAGACTTAGCACAGAAAAAATATAAACTCTTTGCTATCTTGTCAGCTCTCTCAGTTGCTGTCAGAACCCTTGTAGGCTTATTACTAATTGTTGATAAGTTTGGGGGTTTGGCAGGAATATTGTGGTTATAACCAATCACTTAAGAGTTGGTAGAATTCCCTTTGAACTGAATGCTCCAGCAGTAGTTACCCTACTTCCTACCCCTTGGTTCCTAGGATTACTGAACAAGGCAGCAACAGATTCTTCTTACAACCTAGCATATTCCTAGCGTTGTTTAACCAGGCAGCAACAGATTCTTCTCTGCATCACCAGAGCCTTCAAGTTCCTGAACCTCTCTAAATAGGCCTCTAGAGTACCATCCTCGTATAATTTGTTAAATTCCTATACCATTCTATTGCTCAGGTCCTCCATGAATCTAGCACATATGTCCTGTTGAATTCCAAGAGTACACAATCACAAGAGGGGGGTGAATTGTGGTGGCCGATTTTCGCCAAATAACTGACAAACAACCGTAGCACTTGATTGCAGAGACTGTTCGTAAATCACAAACAACCTTAAGCCTTATTTGTAGCGGTTGTTCCCAATTCGTTTAGTAGCGAAATTCAAAGTAATAAATGCGGAAATAAAGCACACACAATTTTTACGTGGAAAACACCTCTAGCCCAACTGAGGTGTGAAAAACCACGACCTACCTCGTGTAGGATTTAACCACTTCACTAACGGGCTGAACACGTTACAAAAGTAACACTCCTTGTTACAACTTGTAACCCACGTAACCTTCTTCCCTAAGACATGTTACACCACGTCCAATCACACTATATTGGACACGTCCAAAGTTCACTTGACTATGGACACACTCACTCACTTTCTGATCTGAGAACAGGAGTACAAAACACCTTATTGGGGTGCTTCTGACTTAAGCAGATGTAAGGTACACTGAAGTCCTAGTATGCCAATAGTTTTGAAAGCTCAATTTTTACACAATCTTGTCACGGTTTTTTTTCTTTTGAAATGAAGCTTTAGAAAGCTCTCAATGCTCTGTGAAAAACCGATTTTTCCCTTATGTATCTCTTCCAAAAGGAGTGAAAAGATTTTCTTATTTAAGCAAGCAAACCCAACGGCTAACTCCTTCAAAAAGGATAGAAAAATCTTCTGATTTTAGCAGCTTAGGAGATTTCTTCAGATTTCCAACGGCTAGGAACAAAGAAGATAAGATTCTCCTAAAATATAGGGATTTGATACTCACGGGATAAAAACTGATTTAGCCACTTAATATAGCCGTGTAATTTAGCCCAAAAAAGGATAAAAATCTTGGTTTCAAAATTTGAATCAATCATGGCCTAAAAATAAGGAATAAAGATTTTTCGGATTTTGAAAAAAAATCTCTAACAAAAATAGTTTTGCAATCTGCTAAATAAATAATAAATAATAATCTAATCAGCCTAGGATTTCATAAAAAGATTCTTAGAGCAGCCAGCCAACCAAAAGAAATTTTCAGGTAAAACGGATGTGGCCGCTGTAGTTTCAGGAACACCCTAGGCACCCTGTTTATAGGGTTGTTTGGAAATGGTGTTTTGAAGCAAATGTCGAAAACCATTTTAAGAAGTGTTAAATTGAGACTTTCAAGATTGGCATATTAACAAGAGTCTAAAAGGTAAAAACTAAACTAAACCAAGACTTCTTGTTGTAAGAATCAGTCATCTTGTCAAGAATAGATGTGCAACTCCAAACACCTTGGTCACCTTGATTACTCGGGTGATCTTGTATCGCTGAATGTAGGAACTTAGTCTTTAAGACTTAGTCAGCTGTTGTCGAGATTTGTTGTGTGCTGATCTTTGTGTCACTGAAGCTTGGAACCTGTTCTTAAAACTTGTTCTCAACATTTAGTAGACAGAATAGGTAAGTAGGATTAATACAAACAACTGTGTAGGACCTGTTTGGAGAGCTTATTTGGAACAACATTACTCAAGCAAGTATGCTACACTTGCATTTGTTATCATCAAAACTTTATACAGTTAGTTCAACAATTTCCCCCATTTTGATGATGACAAACCAAGTGACCATATTGATAAGAAAAAGATTTTATTTTCGTAAGTGCCTTTGTAAGTGACTGTGACTTGAGTGCTGATATATATCCACACAGGTGCTAGGTCAGTCAAGTCAAAAAACTTATATAAGTATAAAGACTAATGACTCAACCGTTCAACTCAACCTAGGTCAATGGCCCACTTATCTTCCCCCTTTTAACATCATTAAAAAGGCACAAACAACAGTCAGAACATGGTGTGTGTAAGGGAATCACATAAGACATAGCAAGAGATAAGCAAGATATAACAGAACTCTAGGAAACATCCGATGAGAACAAGTTACAAGGGGTGATTATGGCTGTGAAGGAGGGAGTTTGGTAGCGAGGGAGGAGAGAAGGGCAAGGAGATCTTCATGACGCTTGGCAGATAGCGCCTTCTCTTCTTCCAGGGCAGCCTTGACGGCTGTGAGCTCATCTTTGAGGCGGGAGTTATCCTCTAAAACAGCCTCAACTTTGACTGATGACCTCCCAGAAACAGGAGGTCTGGGTGTTCGGTTCCCCTGTTTAGAGACCGAGCCCTCAGCCAGAGTATATCCACACCCTATGAGGGTGTCACTCCCTATCTCATCAATCACTTGAGCAGCCACCCTCCTTTTGAGCTCTATCCCAAAGTGCTCAAAAACCCTCGTCAGTAGAAAACCATACCCAAGATCATGTGCCCGGGTGGTGTTTGCAATACGCCCAATATGGCGGATCATAAGAACAGGAAGGTTGATGGGTTCCTCCCTATCCAAAAGATCCACCAGGCACTGATCAAGAGCATCAGCCTGGTTTCTATCTTGACCTCTTGGGATGATGTTCTTTATGACAAACATAAAGAGCAGTTGGTGCAGAGAGGTCATCTCACCCTTCTTCACGGATGTGGGTGTTTGCAGGCCCTGGTTTTGACTCAACCGTTGTGAAAGCTCCAGCAGCCTGGCTGTCCCTAGGACAGACTTAACCACCCTCACATACACATCAAAGCCAAGTGAGGGAACACCCAAAATCGTACCCAGAGTTTGTGTATCAAATTGCACCTGTGTATCACCAATTTTACTTGTCACCACCCCTTCGGTGACGGCACAATTTGCATAGAACTCAGCCAATTCTGGTACAGAACACCCCAGCTGGGTGTTCGTGAAGAGGTCCAGCCAGTTCTGGGCACGCAGCTTCTGTAGGAACACCCCCAACCCCTGTTCCTCGAAAAATTGAACTCTCACTATCTTCCCCCTAACTACATTGCGCTTAAGCAGATGCGCAATCTTGGTAGAAACAGGAGAGGCAGTAGACTTTTTGGCTCTTTTGGGGGGAGGAACAGAAGAAGCAGTCTCGGGTTTAGCTGATTTTGAGACTGGAGCAGTAGAGGTAGTCTTAGGTGCAGCTGATTTGGAGAGAGAAGAGGTGAAGGTCTTTCTCTTGGGAGGTGCTATTGGAGGAGAAGACTTAATGGTAGGGAGAGTGGTTTTCTTAGGAGGAACTTGTTCTTCGGAGGACTCGAAGAACACCGGGGTCCCCTGTTTAAAGGGGGTGTTCTCAGAATCAGAATCCGAGAATCCCGCAGAAGAAGAAGAGGAAGAAATTTCCTCAATGACTGGAGTGGAGGATTTTGTGGTTCTAGGAGAGGAGTAGAAGGCAATTCTTGCAGATTTGCGCGTGGGCTTAGCAGATTTTGGAGGAGAGGGGGCTGCGGCTTTTGAGGGTTGAGGCCTTGTTTGTGGCCTTGATCTAGGCATTCTGCTATGCCTAGCCACCATCTTAACCCTTTTTCTTTTCTCTCCGGTTTGGAAGACCGGAGTCACTGATTCGGTTGCTGCAGGGGGGATGTCCATGCCACTACTTCCCCCTGCCTCAAGAGACTGCTCAGCCGAGTCTCCTTGAAGACCAACTCCCAAATCGTCCTTAAACACCTCCTCATAGGACTCAGACCCTGTTTCGGGTACTGTTTCTTTTTCAGGAAACAGCCCGAAAGAACAGGGCTCAGAGAAATCAAAGAAACCAACATGGGACTCAAAGGCTTCATCTTGGGACCCAAGATTGCCACCAATTTCCCCAGTTGAAGCAAAGTTCTTTTCAGTGAGGGGACAAACAGTCAATCCCTCAAACACCACCAATTCCCAACCAAAATGGTAGGGAATATCTTTCAAACCCAAGCCCACTGATTTCAGGTCGACACTCTTCAAAAATCCAAAAGGTTTGAAGCTGATTGGGCGAGGAGGAGTGGAAGGTTTACCTCCTAGAATCGCCATTAAAAACGGCGAGAAAGCAACAGGGGCAGGACCTGTTCGTGAGATTTTGAACCAGAACTTCCAGAGCCGTTGAAGGAAGCCATTTGAGCAAGAGTTGGAGAGAGATTAGGGTTTGAGTGAAAGGAAATTGCCGGGTATTCGAGAGAGAGAGAGAGAGAGAGGTAAAGATTTGGAGATTTAAAGAGAAATAGCATGCCAAATCTTTAAAGATTTACCCGTTACAATGGGTAGATCATTACTAGCCGCCCGCGCATGCCTTGGGAAGGAGGAAAATTTAAAAGCTAGACACAAGTTGTTTCACATACTAACAATCAAGGAGCGTACCTGTTCTTGCTGCTTGTTCTTGAATACGAATCATCGGTAACAAGAGTAACAAGCCCAATCATGTTGGCTTTTAACACGCATCCGCATTCTGCAATCTGAGGTGCTTTTTCTCTCAACCAAGAATCCTGCATAGTCAGCATCAGCATATCCAACAAGATCAAAATTGCAACCTCTAGAATACCATAGAGCTAAATCAGGTGTATGCTTTAAATATCTTAGTATCCGTTTAACAGCCTTAAGATGAGTCTCTTTAGGGCAAGACTGAAAACGGGCACATAAACCAACACTGAAAACAATGTCGGGCCTACTAGCGGTAAGGTATAAGAGTGACCCTATCATGCCCCTATAGAGTTTCTCCTCAACTGAGGGACTCCCATCATCCATTACCAACCTGGTAGAAGGAGAAATGGGAGTATCAATGGGCTTGGCCGACTCCATCCCAAAACGCTTAAGTAGTTCCTTAATATACTTTTGTTGATGGATCATGGTGCCGTTTGAAGTTTGCTTGATCTGTAAGCCTAAGAAGAAATTAAGCTCACCCATCATGCTCATTTCAAACTCACTCCTCATCATCTTTGAAAATTCATTGCATAAATCATGATGAGTTGCCCCAAATATGATGTCATCAACATATACTTGGACAATCAACAGATGTTCCCCCTTAGTTTTTAGAAACAAGGTATTATCTACCTTGCCTCTTCTAAAATCATTTTCAAGTAAAAAGCTTGACAATCGTTCATACCAAGCTCTAGGAGCTTGTTTTAGACCATAAAGAGCTTTGTCAAGTTGAAAAACATGATCAGGAAATTCAATATTTTCGAAACCAGGGGGTTGTTTGACATACACCTCTTCCTTAAGGTATGCATTTAGAAATGCACTTTTCACGTCCATTTGATATAGCTTGATCTCCATATGGGCTGAAAAGGCTATTAGGATACGAATAGCCTCAATTCTAGCAACTGGTGCAAAGGTTTCTTCGCAATCAATCCCTTTTTCCTGATTGTACCCTTGAACCACCAGCTGTGCCTTGTTCCTGGTGACTGTTCCTGACTCATCAAGTTTGTTTCGGAACACCCACTTGGTTCCAATGATTGTTCTATCTGCAGGTCGAGATACAAGGTGCCATACTTTGTTCCTTTCAAATTGATGAAGTTCTTCTTGCATTGCTGTGACCCAATCTAAATCTGCAAGAGTTTCATTCACATTCTTTGGCTCAATGTTAGAGAGAAACGCATAGAATGCACAAAAATTCTTAAGCTTTGACCTAGTTTGCACTCCAGTATTAATATCAGACAAAATTTGCTTAAGAAGGTGCAAACGTTGGTACTTCCATGGCCGTGGAGTAAGTGGATCCACAGACACATGCTCTACTCTAACTGGAACACTTGGAGACTCAGGCTCACAATCAGTGCCTGAGCCTGTTCCTGAGGAACCTGACTGGTGTTGTCCCGAACAGGGTTCAGCGGTGTTTCCCCCTGTTTGGTTCTCACCTTGCCTGTCGTTCTGAGGAACACCTTCAGGAGTTGTTTTCTCCAAGGTGTTCTTACCTTGTCTATCTTGGAGCAACACTTCTTTTCGAACAAGACCTAATTCAAATTCTTCCTCCTGTGCATCATTCTCACTCAACGAGTTAGATTTATCAAAAAGCACATGCACACTTTCCTCAACACATAAGGTTCTTTTGTTAAACACTTTGTAAGCCTTACTGTGAGAGGAGTAACCAAGAAATATTACCTCATCACTCCTAGGATCAAACTTTCCTAAGGTATCCTTCCCATTATTATGCACAAAACACCTACAACCAAATGTTCTCAGGTGCGTAATGTTGGGTTTTCTGCCTTTGAAAAGTTCATAAGGAGTTTTGTTCAAAATAGGTCTGATCATGCATCTATTTATAATGTAACATGAGGTGTTCAATGCTTCTGCCCAGAAATTCCTAGGAAGACCACTAGCAATAAGCATTGTTCTGGTCATGTCTTCTAGGGTGCGATTTTTGCGCTCAACCACCCCATTTTGTTGGGGTGTTCTTGGAGCTGAGAAGTTATGATCAACACCATGTTCATTACAATAGTTAATAAAACTTGCGTTTTCAAATTCAGTACCATGATCAGATCTCAAGCTAACTAAAGAATGTCCTACTCTCTTTTCAACCTTTTTGAGAAAGGCAATAAAATTCTCAAAGGTTTCATTCTTGGATGCCAAAAACAAGGTCCAAGTAAATCGAGAGTAATCATCCACTACAACAAGCACATACCTCTTCCCACCTCTACTTGCTATCCTCATAGGACCACACAGATCAATGTGTAATAATTCTAGAGGTCGGGTAGTGCTTACACACTTTTTCGATTTAAAAGAGGATCTGACTTGTTTGCCTTTTGCACAAGGTTCACATACCTTGTCATCATTAAATTTGATGGAAGGTAGTCCAATAACTAGGTCTTTAGAAACAAGTTTGTTCAGAAGAGATAGACTTGCATGACCTAGTCTCTTGTGCCAGAGCATTACATCATCATTCAAGGCACTCAAACAAGTCAGATTGTTTTGGGGAAGTGTGGAAATACATACTTTATAAATATTTTTGTGTCGCTTCCTCCTTAATACGACATCTCCTGTGTTTGAGTTTACAACCAAGCAACGTGTTGATGAAAACACTACTAGGTTGTTTTTATCACACAGTTGGGACACACTAAGTAAATTATGCTTCAAACCATCAACTAAGTATACGTTTTCAATCGAGTGGGAGTGGGACTCACCAATCTTACCTATATCGACAATTGTCCTAGACTTGCCGTTTTCAAATACCACACTCCCACCATCCGAAGCTGTAAGTGAGAGAAAGTTGAATTTTTCACCGGTCATATGCCTTGAACACCCACTATCAACATACCACAGCTGCTTGTTTTCAAGGTTGTTCCCTAGGCTGTTTGCTGGGTTGTTTGCTGGGTTGTTCTCTCTCACTTCAGCCTGCAAAACAAATCAAGGGTTAGTTTTGGGAACCCAGATCCACTTGGGTCCCATTCTTTTAGACAGATAAATCTCATCTTTCCTAATCCAGATTTGTTTTACATAACCTTCATTTCTTTTAATAGCATACCTTCTTGAAGGACAAGTGTATCGATAGTGACCTGTTTTGCTGCAATGAAAGCAAACAATATTTTCAGGTAATCCAATATACTTTCTGTTTGCAGGGTAAACGGTTTGTTTGGGTTTAAATCCTAGTCCTCTTTTGTTTTGGCTGTGATGAGTGTTTAGCCACTCCAATGCTCTTGAGGACTTGTTCCAACGCTTGGTTGTGACAAGCTTGGTTTCCAGTTTTTCTCTATTAGCATGCAAGCTCTTGTTCTCTTCGAGCAAGGACTCAACCATTCCTTCTACCTCAAGGAGTTTTTCCTCCACTCGAGAATAATCTCCCTCTTTTATAAAGAGGTTTTCCTTGAGCATGTTAATATTTTCATATAAGCCCAGTTTTTCATTTTTAAGGGTCTCTTTTTCAAGTTCTAGGTCTCGGACATCTCTTTTCAATTCTGCACAGGTATCCATCAATGAATACAACAATTCTTCAAGAGTTGCCTTATTGAGACCACGTACCTTGTTCTTGAGATCAGTAAGGCTGTTTGTTGACTCATCATCTGAATCCGTGTCACTTTGTGCCATGAGAGCTACAACACCTTCATCAGTTTCAGACTCTTCTTCATCTTCAGAGGAGTCACCCCAGGCAGCCAGCATTGCTTTTGAGAATCGTTTCCCAGACTGTTTGCAGCTTGTTTTCTATCTTGTTTCCTGGGGTGTTCGTGCTCTTGCTCTTCTCGAAGTAAGGGACAGTTTTTCACTATGTGGTCTGTTTTGCCACATTTGAAACACCCAGTAAACTGTTCTCGGGGGGTGTTTCTGGTTTTGTTGAAATCCTTCCTTTTGTTGTTTTCTTTAACTTTCTTGAAGAATTTCTTGAACTTTCGAGTCATCATAGCCATCTCTTCTTCCTCAAGATTAGAATCATCATCTTCTTGTGCTTTTAAGGCTAGTCCTCGATCTTTCTTCATCTTCTCTTTCTGTTGAGAATTTTTTCTCAGTTCGTATGTTTGGAGATTACCAATCAACTCGTCTAGGGTGATCTTGTTCATGTCTTTGGCTTCTTGGATGGCTGTTACCTTGGCTTCCCATGATCGAGGCAAAATCCTTAGAATTTTCCTTACCAACTCTTCAGTGGTGAAGGATTTTCCCAGGGATTTTAACTCGTTTGTTATGTGAGTGAAGCGGGTATACATATCCATCACATTCTCACGATCACCCATATCAAACAACTCGTATTGTCTCATGAGTAACTCAATGCGTGATTGTTTGACTTGACTTGTTCCTTCATGAGCTACTTGTAAAGCATTCCATATTTCTTGAGCTAACTCACATTCTGAGATGCGAGTATATTCATCGGGTCCTAGGCCAAAATAGAGAAGTTTCTTGGCCTTAGCATTCTTTTTCATTTTCTTGTAATCCTCAACATCATATTCATTAGGATCTTTGGGAACCTTTTTTTCATCTTCAAGAACTTTCGTGGGAACAAGGGGTCCGTTCTTGATGAACATCCATAACTCGTAATCCTCTGCTTGTATGTAGTTCTCCATCCTGTTTTTCCACCAACTATAGTGTTGGCCATTGAAGTAAGGAGGTCGAGTAATGGATTGACCCTCAAGTATTCCTTGTGGTGCACTCATCTTCACGGATCTCGTGTTAGCCTTTTGAAAGAGAACCTGGCTCTGATACCACTTGTTGAATTCCAAGAGTACACAACCACAAGAGGGGGGTGAATTGTGGTGGCCGATTTTCGCCAAATAACTGACAAACAGCCGTAGCACTTGATTGCAGAGACTGTTCGTAAATCACAAACAACCTTAAGCCTTGTTTGTAGCGGTTGTTCCCAATTGGTTCAGTAGCGAAATTCAAAGTAATAAATGCGGAAATAAAGCACACACAATTTTTACGTGGAAAACACCTCTAGCCCAACTGAGGTGTGAAAAACCACGACCTACTTCGTGTAGGATTTAACCACTTCACTAACGGGCTGAACACGTTACAAAAGTAACACTCCTTGTTACAACTTGTAACCTACGTAACCTTCTTCCCTAAGACAGGTTACACCACGTCCAATCACACTATATTGGACACGTCCAAAGTCCACTTGACTATGGACACACTCACTTACTTTCTGATATGAGAACAGGAGTACAAAACACTTTACTGGGGTGCTTTTGACTTAAGCAGATGTAAGGTACACTGAAGTCCTAGTATGCCAATAGTTTTAAAAGCTCAATTTTTGCACAATCTTATCACGGTTTTTTTTCTTTTGAAATGAAGCTTTAGAAAGCTCTCAATGCTCTATGAAAAACCGATTTTTCCCTTGTGTATCTCTTCCGAAAGGAGTGAAAAGATTTTCTTATTTAAGCAAGCAAACCCAACGGCTAACTCCTTCAAAAAAGATAGAAAAATCTTCTGATTTTAGCAGCTTAGGAGATTTCTTCAGATTTTCAACGGCTAGGAACAAAGAAGATAAGATTCTCCTAAAATATAGGGATTTGATACTCACGGGATAAAAACTGATTTAGCCACTTAATATAGCCGTGTAATTTAGCCCCAAAAAAAGGATAAAAATCTTGGTTTCAAAATTTGAATCAATCATGGCCTAAAAATAAGGAATAAAGATTTTTCGGATTTTGAAAAAAATCTCTAGCAAAAATAGTTTTGCAATCTGCTAAATAAATAATAAATAATAATCTAATCAGCCTAGGATTTCATAAAAAGATTCTTAGAGCAGCCAGCCAACCAAAAGAAATTTTCAGGTAAAACGGATGTGGCCGCTGCAGTTTCAGGAACACCCTAGGCACCCTGTTTGCAGGGTTGTTTGGAAATGGTGTTCTGAAGCAAATGTCGAAAACCGTTTTAAGAAGTGTTAAATTGAGACTTTCAAGATTGGCATATTAACAAGAGTCTAAAAGATAAAAACTAAACCAAACCAAGACTTCTTGTTGTAAGAATCAGTCATCTTGTCAAGAATGGATGTGCAACTCCAAACACCTTGGTCACCTTGATTACTCGGGTGATCTTGTATCGCTGAATGTAGGAACTTAGTCTTTAAGACTTAGTCAGCTGTTGTCGAGATTTGTTGTGTGCTGATCTTTGTGTCACTGAAGCTTGAAACCTATTCTTAAAACTTGTTCTCAACATTTAGTAGACAGAATAGGTAAGTAGGATCAATACAAACAACTGTGTAGGACCTGTTTGGAGAGCTTGTTTGGAACAACATTACTCAAGCAAGTATGCTACACTTGGATTTGTTATCATCAAAACTTTATACAGTTAGTTCAACATGTCCACAATGAAGTCATCCCAAGACACTCTAGGTCTGGTCAGCACGTAACTAGAATACGAAGTCTTGGCCCTTCTAGTCAAGTGAATTATAGCCAAATCTACCTTCCGATGCTTCGGAATTTTGTAAATAGGAAAAATACTTAGCACACTTCTTAACCCAATTCCTAGGTTTGTATCATCGAATGTAGGAAAATCAATTCTAGGGGTGTAATTGACATTACCTACATTCGTTGAAAAAGGATTAATATTCAGATCCTCTTTGTAAGCTGCTCTAGTAATGGTACTTCCAGAAGACCCGCGCGAGCCGTCATTTTCAGCTTATCGAGAATCATTGCGAGCATATTTTGTTGCTTGTCAATTTTCTGATTTTGGGCTGAAATTTACTGTTCCATCCACTTCTTAAGATCCTCCATAGCTTGCTTGTGTTTTCTTTTGGCTAGCCTAGCTTAATCCAGGGCCGAGATTTTCTCTGATACCACTAATGTAGTCTAAGGAAATTGCTCACATAGCAGAAAGGGGATTTCGATGGTAACCCACAACACCTGAGTTCAGCAAGAAAAAACTAGAGAGAGAAAAGAAACAGAGAGAGAAATGAAATTGTGATTGATTTCCTGATGCTTTCCCCTTCTACAAGCCAAGTTTATACACCCTCACCATAACCATTATTCCTGCCAAATGTGGCCAACTCAACAAAGTAACTAACCAATTCTGACAACCATAGACAGCTCACAACAAACCAGGACTAATGAGAAGAAAAAACAAGCAAATATTCCAAAATTGTGGAGAAATGCAGTAACACTGCCACCGACTGTGCCACCTTCTTTAGCCTAAAGTTACTTTATACTCTTTCATCTTCAGTGTTTCTTCTTCTTGTATTTCCTCTAGTAAAATTAGGGTTTGTCGCTGAAGATTTTGGAGTACCCATTTGGGCTTTTTGCATATAAGGGAGCCTAAGCCGTGTTGCACCTGGGTTGATCTCTATCTAAGTTCAAGTGGGTGGTGGTGTTGTCAGTCTGTTTAGCCCGATTCTTCATCTCCATTACCTAGACCAGGTGTGGTTGTTCCTTGTCTATCATGGTGTTAATTGTTTCTTCAAGTGTCCCTAATTTGCTTATAGTAGTTAGATTCGAAGTTGAGTCTTGTGTCATACGAATTTGCTTATTTGCATTGTAGTTTTCATTACTTGAATCCTGCTTAGGGAATGAAAGGAGGAACAATAGAATTTGCAATATGCTCTAGGTTGGTTCTGTTCGTGTTCTTTGAAATTTTTTATTAGTTTAAAGTGTGTGGCATGTGAAATTAAAATTGGGTTTGTCATTACTTCTTTATGTGGCGTCAAAACATGGATCTTTTCGAATTTATGTTAGATTAAGGTACAGATAATCCACTTCAAGCTACCCTTATTCATACTTATCTTCATGACCATGAATTGGAAGAAATTGCTACTGTTGTGTTTCAAATGGATGGGCCTGCAGAAATTCCTAACAAAGTTAAGCTCTTAAAGGAAGAAGGGAATAAGTGCTTCAAACATAATGACTTTGCCAGTGCCTCAGCCTATTATCTATCTGGTATAACGTTGTTATGTTTTACCTATATTATCTCATATGAAGATGAGATTCTCTTCAGAAATTTAGCTGTTACCCTTATTCTAGCTGCCTCGGAACTTAAACAAGGAAAGTTTCGATCAATGAGGACATTATGTTCTTTGTTTCTTGAATTTCAACCAAATAATACTAAAGCTCTATTTCGAAGAGCAACGGCAGCTTTGGGTTTGCATGATATTCGCCAACTTGTAAGTGACTTGAAGGAAGCTACTCAGATTGAGCCGAATAACTATGAGGTTACAAAGGAACTTGCAAGGATTGAAAGCAAAGGCTCTCGGGTTGACACTCACAATAGGGAGTCGAAAAGTCCAGATCAAGAAGGCAATTATGTGGAGAAAGGTCTTTCTGGTGTTACGGCTTCAGTGCAATGATTGGACTAAGATTAAGTTTGCAGAGCTAGCCCAACTCTCTGAAATAATAATGGTGGCTTCAAGATCTCGTAGGGAGGTGTCGTGCATCACTTTTTTCAACCAAGAAACGTGCTTGGCGCATGACTTAGTTGCAATGTGTGAGACCCGCATTTTTGTCGTACTTGCTTATCAAATATTATGCCTGTTGAGTCAGAAAATTTTATTTTAGTAATTGCCAACCTACCACTATTTTATTGCCCAAGTTATTACCTATCCAATCTCAGACCCCCAAAAATAAATTGTCTGAAGTTGTATAAGTTGAATAGCCTTCGATTTCTTGAAGCTCCAACCAAAGCGAATACGACTAGATTGTCGAACCTTGGGATTATTTATGTAATTAACTAAATCGATCCTTAATATAATCAAGGGCGAGTAAGTGGACGAGCGATTATATTAAGTACTTCGGTTTAGGATTAGAGATTTGGAGATTCGACTGATGATTTAGCAATTGATGTCTTTTACGTTATAAAAACCGTATTTTATTAGCAATATGAGCTAAAATTATTTCCTATGTGCCCATGTGAGCATTGATTTTATTAAAAAGAATAGTTTTGCCGCCAATAATAATGGTATTGTTATTAGTTTTGAAAATCTTTCGATAATTTTAATTAGCGTTATTAACGGTTATTAACAAGTACTAAATCGATTAGGAGCCCAAATACGATTAGGTTGTCAACCTTAGAAATAGTTTGATGTTATTAAATCGAATCTAGAGATATTTGGGAATGAATAGTTGATGAAGGATCATATTATCGATTTGGGTTTAGAATTTAGGTTACAAAGTAGACTAGCATTATCGAACATGAACCAGGGGTAACTCAGTAATTTCCGCTTGTGGCTGCCTTCCTTCTCAGTGCCGCGACCCCCCCTCTCTCTTCTTTCTTCTTCTTCTTCTTCTTCTTCCCGTTCCCCTGCTCTGCCTTCCCTTGTTTTTCTTTCCTTCTTCGTTTCCCGCCACTCACGCCAGAGCCGCTCGCCGGCCTTGAGCCCAGTCGACCCCCCCGTGCCTGCTTCTTCTTCCTCTTTCAGGCACGACACCCCCTCTCTCCCCTGTTCCTCACCTCCTCCTTCCATGCACCACGACCGGCCGAACACCGGCGAATTCGGTGCATGCACGGTGAGATTCGAACACTCTTGCCTCTATAAATTGAATCCTTGGTTTAATTCCCTTCAATTCATGCTAATTGTGCTTAATTTCTCAAAAATTACAAGTTAGGGTTTTGGGTTCGGTGGTGGTCGAACCTCACGCGAAGTCAGCGGACCTTCTGGGTGTGTGGAGTCCGATTTTTGACTTCAATCCAGCCAATTCTCACGCGTATAGCTTGAATTCGAGGTGGGTGGACCTTTAATCCCTCCTATTTTAAGGATTTCGAATGATAGTTATATGAATCAGTTTACTGAATTGGTAGATTGGATTGTTATTGTATGAATTCGATTATATGTGCGGACAAGCAAATGAATTAAACATTGCTATGCTAGGGTAGAACCAATATATTCTTGAAAGGTTGCTAGATGTTTTAAAATGGAGTTTTCGATGAATCTAGCTTACATTTATTGCTAATCATAGCATTTAAGTTAGAAACAAAGTTGTTTTTATGATTTAGCAACCCTATTACGTTTATACGAAGCTTTCAAGTCAGAATCAAAGTCGTTTTATGATTAGGCAACCTTGTTATGTTTATAAAGAGTCTTTTAGTTAAAGACAAAGTCGTTTTACGATTTAGTAAACGGGTAACAGTTATAAGAAACTCTTAAGTTTAAAGTGAAGTTGTTTTTACAAGTCAACAAACGTATTACGTTTATACGAAGCTTTTAAGTCAATAATGGAGTCGTTTTACAAACTAGCAAACGTTTTACGTCTATAGAAAGTTCTTAAGTTAAAAACGAGGTCATTTTGCAAGTTAGTAGCCGTAATACGTTTATATGAAGCTTTGAACTTAGGAACGAAATCGTTTTACGACTTAACAAGCTTATTACGTTTTTAAGAAGCTTTAAAGTTTCAAAGGAAGTCGATTTATGTACTAGTAGACTTATAACGTTTATGAAAAGCTTTTAAGCTTCGAACTTAGTTTGAATTAAGCATTGACCAAATATGTTATGTTTCAACGAGTTTCGATTCACAATTTAGTAGACATATTACATTTAAAATAAGCGTTTAGCTAAAAACCGAAGTCGTTTTATGAGTTAACAGTCGTTTTACATTTATACGAAGCATTTAAGTTGGTAACTGCGTCGTTTTATGATTTAGTAAACAATTTACGTTATAAGAAGTCTTTAAGTTATTTATGAAGCCGATTTATGCGTTAACAAATCTTATTTTTGTTTCTAAAAAGCTTATAAGTTTAAAACGAAGACGTTTTACAAATTAACAAACGTTTTACGTCATTAAGAAGCTTTTAAGTTGAGAATGAAATCGTTTTACGATTTAGTAAACTAATTACGTTTATACGAAGCTTTTAAATTAGAGACAAAGTCGTTTTACGAATTCGTAAACATATTTTACGAAGTTACTTTACACGCTAGCAAATTTACTTCGATTATGAAAAGCTTTTAGACTATTCACGAAATCGATTTATGAGTTAGTAAACTTGGCTTGTATCATGTTCATCGCTTGTGTTTGAAAGATTACAATGAGCGTTAAAAGGGCAACTGAAGGTGATTATTTACGAATCCTAGCTTTCAAGTGCACGCTAGTAACTACGAAGTTTTGAATCGTGAGTCAGTACACTCACCATGTTTCTAAGCGGCCTTTCTTGTTATTTGCCTAAAGCTAAAGTCGTAAGGAAATTATGTTTTCATGTTTTAAGTTTATAAAACTTATATATGAATACGTATAAGTATGTTTGTCTACGAAGTATGTATGTGTATTATGTTTTCCTGTTTTAAGTTCATAAAACTTATATGTGAATCGTATAAGTATGTTTGTCTACGAAGTATGTATGTGTATTATGTTTTTATGTTTTAAGTTCATAAAACCTATACATGAATACGTATAAGCATGTTTATCTACTAAGTATGTATGTATATGAATTTCATAAGTTCCTAAGACCTATATATGAATCAATATGAGTATGTATGTGAACGTATGGTTATGCTTATGTCTATATATACGTGGAGGAGCTACTCTAGAAACTTTAAACTTAAGTCTGAGACCCAGGGATGGTGGCTTAGTTCCCGCCTGGTATCACATATGTTACGTTATGATAGATTCAAGGATGGTGGTTTGATTCCCGCCTGAAGTCTAAGTATGAAATTACGTCTCAGCATAGTATGATGTCTGTCGGGGTAGGCGTATGTCGCCGCTTGAGTTTGGCCGACTCGGGATGGCAGTAACAAAGTACCTCTAAGAGTCCAGTCTCCTCATTGACGTGATTATGTTGCTATGTATGATTTTTGGTAAGTGAAACTTATGCGTAAAACCCCTTTTATGCTATGTTTCCGGGTTTGCTTAACTTTATTATGTTAAGTGAACGCATTATGGTTTCTTCTAAAGTTAAGCCTTTTGGTATGATTATTCCTTCACTCGGTTTATGATTCGAATATGATGTATTATGTGAAAGCTCTTCAGCTAAAATGAATTACAAAAGGCTTGCGTAAGTTAATATGTATTTTAAGTATGTTTTGGGAGAGAGAGTTTACTCACTGAGCGGTGGTTGCTCATCCCCATTACTTTTCCCCTTTTTCCCCAGATCTACAGGTATGTGACTGATGCATGGAGTGCAACAAGGGTGGACTTGCTTGGTTTGATTGTGACGTGAATATGTAATATTGATTATGTTTGTAAGGTTATATAATTATTTATCTTCTTGTAAAGTTTATGAAAAATAGAAAGCTCTGTGTACTCCGAGCGTGTGGCCCGTAGAGTTGTGGACTCCGGCGTGTAGCCGTGGAGTTGTTGATGTTATTTAGTACCTTTATGTATTGCAGGGATGTATGTAAGGCTTAAGCCTGGGAAAATGGTCAGTTTTCAGGGGAGACTCTGCCCGTTTTGCCCCAGAAATTAAGAAAATTCTAGCATTTCTAGTCCTAGGGTTAAACTCAAGGCCCAATTAGGTTATAGTGGCTTAAGTTTAAACTTTGAGTCTCTCTTATGTTATGTTTCAAATAGGTTTAAGCAAGTTGCCTTAACAGTCTTTCCCCAGGGGAAGGCTGTGGCGTGTAACACGACCCGCCTGAGGTCGGGGGTGTTACATTTGATGGTATCAGAGTTATAGGGTTTTCTAAAAGGATAAAAGAAAATGAGATTTGACTTGCCGATATATTTTTATATGCTAAGAGTTATATGTTATGTGCTATGTGTTATGTGCTATGCGATGTATGTTGTATATTAAGTGTTAAGTGTTAAGTACTAAATTGTTGTAAGATTACCAGGAGGGGGTTGATGGAAATTTCTTTATAAGTAGTATATGTATATGGTGCACATAAGTGACCTGGAGTCTTATTACGAGTACAGGAGTTAAGATAGTATACGATATGTCAGAAGAGAGGCAAAATCCCCCTCCACCTCCGCCTCCAAATGATGGGATGGAGATGCTCATTAAATTTTTGAAGCTTAAGCCACCTACGTTTGACGGAGCACCAGACCCAATTCAGTATGAGCACTGGAAGAGGAAGATTGAGGGATTGTTTGAGGTTATGGAGTGTCCTGCTAATTATAAGGTGAAGTTCGCAGCTCACTTGTTTGAGAAAGATGCTAGCTTTTGGTGGGATACGGTTAAACCAAAAGAAGGCGAACAACCACTAACTTGGGCAGAGTTCAAGGGGTTATTAGATGAAAAATACTATCCTAAGGAGGTAAAATGGGCTAAGGAGTAGGAATTTTTGAATTTAAAGCAAGGAAAAATGCCAGTTATTGAGTATATGTCGAAGTTTAATGAATTGAGTAGGTTTGCTCCTCATCAAGTGGCGAATGAGGAAATGAAAATGGAACGATTTGAGAGAGGCCTCAAATCTAAGTTAAAGACAAACATGGCTGCACTAACCTTTCCAAACCTCCAAACGATGTACCAAAAAGCCATCAAAGTGGAGCGTGTTATAGATGAGTCTGAGGCATCTGAGTTAGCTACACAACAGAAAAGGAAGCGGGAGGTCGAGAGCTCTCAAGGAGTGGTACGTGAGAATGGGAGGAAGCCTAACTCCAATCATCAATCTCAGAAGGACCGCACTCCATATGAGCCAAGGCCTCGATGTGAGACGTGTGGCAAGCTCCACAATGGGCCCTGTGCAAGATTAACTGAGGCGTGCTTTGGGTGTGGAGAAATTGGACATTACCAAAACCAATGTCCGAAGAAAGTACAGGAAAACATGCAAGCTAATCAAAGTACTCAGTCAGCAAATAGGCAAGGCGGCAGTAATCTCCAAGCAAGAAAATGACTCCTCCAATCTCACAGCTCCATAATGTGTATGAGAGTCGGTAAGAAATCTTTCTTTAAGTACTTCCTTTTTATATAAGTATATATGGATTTATTTCGCATCATGTGACCAAAGCGTATAAGTTTCGAGGACGAAACTTTTTATAAGTGGGGGAGAAATGTGAGACCCGCATTTTTGTCGTACTTGCTTATCAAATATTATGCCTGTTGAGTTAGAAAATTTTATTTTAATAATTGCCAACCTACCACTATTTTATTGCCCAAGTTATTAACCTATCCAATCTCAGACCCCCAAAAATAAATTGTCTGAAGTTGTATAAGTTGAATAGCCTTCGATTTCTTGAAGCTCCAACCAAAGCGAATACGACTAGATTGTCGAACCTTGAGATTATTTATGTAATTAACTAAATCGATCCTTAATATAATCAAGGGCGAGTAAGTGGACGAGCGATTATATTAAGTACTTCGGTTTAGGATTAGAGATTTGGAGATTCGACTGATGATTTAGCAATTGATACCTTTTACGTTATAAAAACCGTATTTTATTAGCAATATGAGCTAAAATTATTTCCTATGTGCCCATGTGAGCGTTGATTTTATTAAAAAGAATAGTTTTGCCGCCAATAATAATGTTATTGTTATTAGTTTTGAAAATCTTTCGATAATTTTAATTAGCGTTATTAACGTTATTAACGAGTACTAAATCGATTAGGAACCCAAATACGATTAGGTTGTCAACCTTAGAAATAGTTCGATGTTATTAAATCGAACCTAGAGATATTTGGGAACGAATAGTTGATGAAGGATCATATTATCGATTTGGGTTTAGAATTTAGGTTACGAAGTAGACTAGCATTATCGAACATGAACCAGGGGTAACTCAGTAATTTTCGCTTGTGGCTTCCTTCCTTCTCAGTGCCGCGACCCCCCCTCTCTCGCTTCTTTCTTCTTCTTCTTCTTCTTCTTCCCGTTCCCCTGCTCTGCCTTCCCCTGTTTTTCTCTCCTCCTTCGTTTCCCGCCACTCACGCCGGAGCCGGTCGCCGGCCTTGAGCCCAGTCGACCCCCCCGTGCCTGCTTCTTCTTCCTCTTTCACGCACGACACCCCCTCTCTCCCCTGTTCCTCACCTCCTCCTTCGCTTCTCCTCCTTCCATGCACCACAACCGGCCGAACATCGGCGAATTCGGCGCATGCACGGTGAGATTCGAGCACTCTTGCCTCTATAAATTGAATCCTTGGTTTAATTCCCTTCAATTTGTGCTAATTGTGCTTAATTTCTCAAAAATTACAAGTTAGGGTTTTGGGTTCGGTGGTGGTCGAACCTCACGCGAAGTCAGCGGACCTTCTGGGTGTGTGGAGTCCGATTTTTGACTTCAATCCAGCCAATTCTCACGCGTATAGCTTGAATTCGAGGTGGGTGGACCTTTAATCCCTCCTATTTTAAGGATTTCGAATGATAGTTATATGAATCAGTTTACTGAATTGGTAGATTGGATTGTTATTGTATGAATTCGATTATATGTGCGGACAAGCAAATGAATTAAACATTGCTATGCTAGGGCAGAACCAATATATTCTTGAAAGGTTGCTAGATGTTTTAAAATGGAGTTTTCGATGAATCTAGCTTACATTTATTGCTAATCATAGCATTTAAGTTAGAAATGAAGTTGTTTTTATGATTTAGCAACCCTATTACGTTTATACGAAGCTTTCAAGTTAGAATCAAAGTCGTTTTATGATTAGGCAACCTTGTTATGTTTATAAAGAGTCTTTTAGTTAAAGACAAAGTCGTTTTATGATTTAGTAAACGTGTAACGGTTATAAGAAACTCTTAAGTTTAAAGTGAAGTTGTTTTTACAAGTTAACAAACGTATTACGTTTATACGAAGCTTTTAAGTCAATAATGGAGTCGTTTTACAAACTAGCAAATGTTTTACGTCTATAGGAAGTTCTTAAGTTAAAAACGAGGTCATTTTGCAACTTAGTAGCCGTAATACGTTTATATGAAGCTTTGAACTTAGGAACGAAATCGTTTTATGACTTAACAAGCTTACTACGTTTTTAAGAAGTTTTGAAGTTTCAAAGGAAGTCGATTTATGTACTAGTAGACTTATAACGTTCATGAAAAGCTTTTAAGCTTCGAACTTAGTTTGAATTAAGCATTGACCAAACATGTTATGTTTCAACGAGTTTCGATTCACAATTTAGTAGACATATTACATTTAAAAGAAGCGTTTAGCTAAAAAGCGAAGTCGTTTTATGAGTTAACAGTCGTTTTACATTTATACGAAGCATTTAAGTTGGTAACTGCGTCGTTTTATGATTTAGTAAACAATTTACGTTATAAGAAGTCTTTAAGTTATTTATGAAGTTGATTTATGCGTTAACAAATCTTATTTTTATTTCTAAAAAGCTTATAAGTTTAAAACGAAGATGTTTTACAAATTAACAAACGTTTTACGTCATTAAGAAGCTTTTAAGTTGAGAAGGAAATCGTTTTATGATTTAGTAAACTAATTACGTTTATACGAAGCTTTTAAATTAGAGACAAAGTCGTTTTACGAATTCGTAAACGTATTTTACGAAGTTAGTTTACACGCTAGCAAATTTATTTCGATTATGAAAAGCTTTTAGACTATTCACGAAATCGATTTATGAGTTAGTAAACTTGGCTTGTATCATGTTCATCGCTTGTGTTTGAAAGATTACAATGAGCATTAAAAGGGCAACTGAAGGTGATTATTTACGAATCCTAACTTTCAAGTGCACGCTAGTACCTACCAAGTTTTGAATCGTGAGTCAGTACACTCACCATGTTTCTAAGAGGCCTTTCTTATTATTTGCCTAAAGCTAAAGTCGTAAGGAAATTATGTTTTCATGTTTTAAGTTCATAAAACTTATATATGAATACGTATAAGTATGTTTGTCTACGAAGTATGTATGTGTATTATGTTTTCCTGTTTTAAGTTCATAAAACTTATATATGAATACGTATAAGTATGTTTGTCTACGAAGGATGTATGTGTATTATGTTTTTATGTTTTAAGTTCATAAAACCTATATATGAATACGTATAAGCATGTTTATCTACTAAGTATATATATGAATTTCATAAGTTCCTAAAACCTATATATGAATTAATATGAGTATGTATGTGAACGTATGGTTATGCTTATGTCTATGTATACGTAGAGGAGCTACTCTAGAAACTTTAAGCTTAAGTCTGAGACCCAGGGATGATGGCTTAGTTCCGCCTGGTATCACATATGTTACGTTATGATAGATTCAGGGATGGTGGTTTGATTCCCGCCTGAAGTCTAAGTATGAAATTACGTCTCAGCATAGTATGATGTCTGTCGGGATAGGCGTATGTCGCCGCTTGAGTTTGGCCGACTCGGGATGGCAGTAACAAAGTACCTCTAAGAGTCCAGTCTCCTCATTTATGTGATTATGTTACTATGTATGATTTTCGGTAAGTGAAACTTATGCGTAAAACCCCTTTTATGCTATGTTTCCGGGTTTGCGTAACTTTATTATGTTAAGTCAACGCATTATGGTTTCTTCTAAAGTTAAGCCTTTTGGTATGATTATTCCTTCACTCGGTTTATGGTTCGAATATGATGTATTATGTGAAAGCTCTTCAACTAAAATGAATTACGAAAGGCTTGCGTAAGTTAATATGTATTTTAAGTATGTTTTGGGAGAGAGGGTTTATTCACTCAGCGGTGGTTGCTCATCCCCATTACTTTTCTCCTTTTTCTCCAGATGTACAGGTATGTGACTGATGCATGAAGTGCAACAATGGTGGACTTGCTTGGTTTGATTGTGACGTGAATATGTAATATTGATTATGTTTGTAAGGTTATGTAATTATTTATCTTCTTGTAAAGTTTATGAAAAATAGAAAGCTCTGTGTACTCCAGGCGTGTGGCCCGTAGAGTTGTGGACTCCGGCATGTAGCCGTGAAGTTGTTGATGTTATTTAGTACCTTTATGTATTGCAGGGATGTATGTAAGGCTTAGGCCTGGAAAAATGGTCAGTTTTCAGGGGAGACTCTGCCCGTTTTGCCCCAGAAATTAAGAAAATTCTAGCATTTCTAGCCCTAGGGTTAAACTCAAGGCCCAATTAGGTTATAGTGGCTTAAGTTTTAAACTTTGAGTCTCTCTTATGTTATGTTTCAAATAGGTTTAAACAAGTTGCCTTAACAGTCTTTCCCCAGGGGAAGGCTATGGCGTGTAACACGACCCGCCTAAGGTCGGGGGTGTAACACAATGCCTATAGTTAAGGAACAAAAATCTAAGGATGAAATACCATATCATCTAAACATGGACTTGGAAAGCTCGACAACAACCCCTACAATAAGTGCGAAGGGTAGTACGAATGTTAACCCTACCACATCTCCCACCTTCTCCTCGATGGATGTTGATGCTTCTGGGGATCTTATCTTCTACTTATCAAGGAAAACCAGCAAGAGTTGCACACAAAAATCTCTTCGGCTATCTCACTTAACATACAACAGACTCATGCAAGGAAGAGAAATGGAGTTCTATGATAGCAGGACAATGACTTATGTGGTGGGTTGAGCTTGACAATTGGATAGTAATAATGGGCAAGAATGGTCTGTGTCAGAGAGTGGGCATATGGTTGAGCCTATCATGAAAGCTATTACAAGCAACACCGGTATGGTGAATTCAGCCACCCCAGACATGTAATGGGCATGGCAAGAGAAAGGCATGACGAGCGTTTTTCAATTCTCTACACCAGCTCAAAGTGATCATGTAAGAAGGAAGAAGAACAGAAGGTAGATTTTCCCAAAAAGCCGATGACACTTTTTCGACTGCAGAGAGGTATGACTTTGCGTTACTTATATCTAACCAATTTCAATGGCGCAGAGAAAACTACAAGGGGGAAAAGAGACTCAAGCAATAGCTATGCAATGGGTGTGGCGACATCAAACTGAAGAATGATCATGAGACTCAACTACAGCAAAGGAAATCTGAGGTGCTAAGTGTCAATGCTGTGGAGGTCATCATCAAGAAGTAATGTCGAAGACACCAAGGATGATGATTTGTGTAGCTATAGGATCATGAGGTTCTCTAAGATAATGTATCTAGATGATGGTTCTTTGCACCCCAGCGATTAGGAATCTCGTTGTAGTTTTTTAATGTTTGGTTATTTAACTTGCATTCTCTTACAGATAAGGAAAAAAAAAGTCCCCAAATACAATCCTTTTTAATATACTAATATTTAAAACTTTTTTTCTTCTTATAAAATTAATAAAACAACACCACATTAAATATTGTTTCCTTAAGAATTTTCATTATTGATGCACAATAATTATTTATGTGATGTTTAGTTTGAAGTAATGTAATAACAATGCAATGCTATCAAAGTTACTATACAATTATAATTACTTATTTTGTGATGATCATAATTATAAGATAATTTTTTTGTTATAATATTCTTATACAATCAAACAAGGTAATGAAAACACAATTATAAACTTGTTTTCGTTACAATATTAATTACATCGAATCAAGGTAATGTTTGATTGAATATAAACAGCCTTATTATGCAAACTAAAATGTGATTATATTTTTATTATCTTGTTTGATTGTACGACAATATAACAAATGACAATTGCCTTGCAATTATAATTAGCATAAATTATATAATTATGATTATTTTATAAAACTAATTATCTTACATTATGTTCAAATCAATCAAACGTCACATTATTTTGAAATAGATAAAGAGTGATAAGACAGATGTCTTCTCCTTGGCCCTTTAAGCCAATTAATGATAAAACAATAAATAAATCAAATATCTTATTAGAAAAGGTCGCCATGTGGGGTCTCTCAATTGCTGTATGAGAAATCGCCTTGGTCGCTGTCCATCTACCATGTTCATCCACTCCTCTCTAACCCCCTCTTTACTTCCTCGAAGTGAATGGCTTCCTACATTGCCGCCTTCATGTTCTTCAAGTATTCATGTTCTTCGAGTTATTCTCTTCTCTGCTTTTTTAATATTTTTTTCCCTTCTAAAATCATTGCGTTTGTATTTGTTAGAGACCGAAATTACGGTTTTGACGCGAAATTATTATCAATTATTGATATTTGAGTTGCTTTATTTTACCAAAGAGTTAATAGTGGTTCATAAATAGACAATAGTTGAAAGTTCAAGAATAAGTTTATACTATAATACGTTCCCTTACGCGGATGCCCTTTAAGATTAAAGCATGGATGCTGCAAAAATTCTCCTTATCTCGCACAACAAATCAATATGAGGATTGTTGAGATTCAAACTCGAGACTTTTCAATCATAAAGGTTTTGATACCATATTCAAACACCATGTTAACCAAAAGTTTAAACTAATGGTTGAAAGTTCAAGTATATATTTATACTCTAACAATAACAATTGCACCCTGGTGGAAGCTAATAGGCTGCTATATTAAGCATATATCAATTGGACTGATAGATTTTGGTTTTATATTACTTTAGAATCCTGTTTTCTGTTATGGGAGAAGACGAAAACATGGAGAGAAACAGTTGTTATATCGTCCACCCGGTTGTACAAATGTAATTGTACAGCCAGGCCTACAAAGAAAACCGTTAGATTTCGGCTCACTAAAAATATCCTATAGCTCACTAAAATATGTTGCTGTCGATCCAGTTTCGCTCAATAAAAATAATGTATAGCTCACTAAAATATTTTAGTGAGCTGAGACACAATTTTGGTGAGCTAATAAATACTGTTAGTGAGCAGACATACCGAAACTAATGTATCTTATGTACCGAAGTTTCACTTAATAAAAATACTACATAGCTTATTAAATGTACTATTGTACTAAAAAAATATTATTGTGAATCTGGAACTCACTAAACTGTATTCTAGTTGTTTATATTTTTTTAGTGAGTTATGATATTTATTTACCGAGTTGTTATATCATACAACCGATTGTACAGAAAAAATTATACAATCGAATTTTAGCTCACTAAAAATATATAGCTCACTATAGTACTTAGTGAGTTGAGACACAGTTTTAGTGAGCTAATATATACTTTTAGTGAGCGGATAGATCAAACCAATGCATCTTATGTATCCTAGGTTTCACTTAGTAAAAGTACTATATAACTTATTAAAATATACTATTGTACTAAAAAAAATATTATTGTTCATCTGAAACTTACTAAACTATATTCCAGTTGTCTATATTTTTTTAGTGAGCTATGGCATATATATAGTGAGCTCTGGTATATATTTAGTGAGTTTGACTATATTTAATTAATTCATTACATTTCTATTATACTGACAAAATATAATACAAACACCTTATGTCATAGTAAAAAATGATTGAGCTGTAACATAACTCAAGAATTTCACAATATTATTTGCTGGCGATCTATACTATTCTTTTTAGTGAGTTATGCCATTTATTTAGTGAGTCATGATAGATATTTGGTGAGCTATAAAATGTAGTGCAAGGCAATAGATTTTTTTATAGTGAGCTATGCAGATAGTGAGCTATTGTTTTCCCTGTTAAGCACAAGATCAATTATAGTGATTATATTTGGTGAGTAGAGAACTGATTTATGATTGCTGAATACAAGCTCAATACAAGTGAGCTAAATGTATTTCTTCAGTGAGTCAATGACTATATTTAGTGAGCACATAACTCATATTGGTGAGCTGTTATTCCTCATATGTACATAGCAACAATGAAAATATCATCTGGAAAAACAATCATAATATTTGTGGTAAGCTATAATGCAACATCAGTAAGCATACAGGTCAATCCTAATAAGCCAAATGTTTCTTTTAGTGAGCAAAAAACTGCTCCGTAGCACAGGGTATCATATTTTTTATACTGAACTAAATGTATACCTCTAGTGAGCCAACGACTATATTTAGTGAGCACATAACTCATAATGATGAGCTATCGTTTCTCGTATATCACAAACTAAAATTTACATGGAACGAATGCAATCCAATTTGAAAATCTCGAAATTGACTCATTAAAACGCAAAATTAACGAATACAACTTTCAATCCCGAAAACAAAAATAGAGATCGAAAAAACGCTATCAAACTTGACGAATAATTCCGTTTGATGAAGATTCAACATCAATAGCGATATTAAGATCAAACCTAACCATTCAATAATTGCTGAACACTAAAGCAATCGAAGCAGCGTAGAGTAATCGAACAATGAGGAGAATGAAAACCGTGATTTCAAAAAATTAAGGAGTATGAATTTTTTTTAAAAATGGGTCAGGACTCAGCAGTTGGAGGATTCAAAACTGTTGTTGGTGAGCCCGGGTGGACAATTGAGTTGTCTACCCGATTGTACGTAATAATTTGCGGGAGAGAAAGGATTGGTTCTTTTTTTTAAAAAAAAAAAAAAACAAGGGTAACGGGCCAATCCAGTAAAGCTCTATCCTAGGTGGTCGATTGAGGTGACCACCATCTAATTAATCACATCTACTACAGCTAACCCCTTTATTTGATGTCCAATTACCAGAAAGTAGAAACTTTCTATTTTTCGATGACCAAATGCCACTAGTCTAAACAACTAATTTTGTAATCTCTTGCTAATTTCATGCACGGACTTAACTGATTATAGCGGAACCATTTACTGATTGATTACTCATATTTGATAAGAAAAATATTAGTTGCTCAACGCTGATGGTAAAAAAGAAAATTTCATATGTCGAGTAATACTTAGATTAAATCTCTTTCAACATTAGAGTCCCCCCCGAGTTCTAATTATACGAACCATAACTAGTGATGTGTACCATCGTTATAATGATCAAGTATGATTTTATTGTGAAAAGGAACATTATTTTTTTCTTCTACATATTTTTTGTAAGAAGTCTTTTTTTTCCTTTAGTTTTTCATAATATGTTTTGCTTATAAGCTTTGAATGGAAGTACACAGGCAGATGATGCATCTAAGTGCATTCACAATGGCATCTTGCATCTATCTCATCCAAACAAAAGTTTACCCACATCCAATTTTACTATTGCATTTGTCCATATTTGAGATTAAATTCCCAATTTTTAAGTTGAGATCTGGGAAGACCTTAAGGTAAAAGCGGGCCTCATGCATATTGGAAGCATCCCTGAATATTTGAACAGTGTGCGTGAAATATAGAAAAACGACGTTGTATGACTGCGTGTTAATGCAGTTCCTCCTTGTTGACTATCATTGTTTTGGCCTAGCCACTCATGTTGTGCCACATGACCTCTTAATCTCCCCCCGCCCCTCTTCACCTGGAAGGCAGACCCTCTGCTGTGAGCTTTTTTTATACTTCTTTTTATTAGACAATTATTAATGAGAAATTATCATATGACGTACTGTAAGTTAATTAATGTGGTTCTTAAGGGTATGTGTTCTCAGGAATATGATATATATATTGATGTTTAATGTATAATATTAACAAATAAGTCTGTGACAGCTCCAAATATGGTAGCTTGGACTCTTGTACCCTAAAAATGCAAAACTATTAGGCAATACTTGGTCGGATGTAAAAAATACTGTAATGCAAATAAGTTTCTAATTTTATTTCTATTATCTTATTTGACTGTAAGAAAGTATTGTAAATAACAACTACCTTATAATTATAATTACCACATACTATGTAATCTTGATTACATTATAAGATTAATTACATTACATTATATTCAACCAAACATTACACTACAATTTTGTTTCAAACCAAGAAAAAGCAATTGTATTTGTTACATAAAAAGAAGTTGGAGTCATTAACAGGGTTCTTGGGTCTAACCTATTCATCTACGAGAATTGGCCTTCAGGATTTCTTTAAGCTGGTTATTAGTATTCGTAGATATGGTTTTTCAGGTACTCATGCTTTTAACAACCCAGTCTTTTTGTTTGAGGAGTACCACCTTTTATGAACAAGTTGTTCACAAAAGGCGGCATGCGCCAGCGGTTTAAAACAAGTTGATTATTACATGACGTAAAAGAAAACTAGCATCGTCTTTCAAGGGAACAATATAAGATACAACAAGCATTGTAGATTAATTCATAAGGTTATTCAACTTTAGAGAAGATTATGAGAATCTCATATAGTACTTTAGGATTCTAGATAATATCGTCACACAATTAGATAATAAAAAATGTCATATATATATATATATATATATATATATATATATATATATATATATTTATATATATATATATGTGTGTGTGTGTGTGTGTGTATTAAAAGTTTGATAGAATCAACATATGAATGTCATTTGTAATGCCACATAGGATGTCATGTGTAATATCATGCAGTCCATTAACTACATAAATATTCATTTATAATTAAATTAGTGTAATGCTATATTAAATGAGAAAAATAAACTTTTTGCATATCTTATATACGCATTACTTAGAAAGACTATTATGGAATCTTATTGCATTAATAAACTGAAAAGATGGTTCATAAACTATGTCCATAAAAAAGCCTTACATATTATAAAAGTTCGAGAAAAATAATAAATAAGTAACAAAGGTATAATACAAAAGGAATTTAAAAGTGATTTAAACATAAAAAGAAAATAAAAAAACAATGATACCTGAAAAAGTAAAAAAAAATGATAATTATGTTATTCTGTAATTATCACTACTTTTAAAATTGATATAATTTTATTGCTTATTTATATTAATGAAGTTAAAATAAAAATCAACTAAGATTTTTGCATTGACGTTTACATATCTTATGCAATAATTAGTGAGATTATAATGTAATCTTTATTAAGTTAAGATAAATGAAAAAGATCCACTACTAAAAAAGTGCAAATTAACGACGGAATTCAGCGACGGAAAAAATTAACGACAGATTTGGCGACGGAAATGGCGACTGAAAAACAATTTTAGAAAAAAATCAGATTGTGCGACAGATATAGCGACGGATTAAAATTTTCGTCGCCGTAATTGACAGTTGGCGACGGAATTTCCATCGCCAAAATTTAAATTATTTTTTTGAAAAAATGGTTCCGTCGCCCAAAAAAAATTCGTTTTTTTTGAAAAACCAGGATGGCGACGGAAATTCCGTCGCCATTCCGTCGCTGGACCAGTTAAATGAAACCAGAATTTTTCTGGTTTTATTTGCTGCCATTCGAAGAGAGAGAGAGAGCGAGAGCCCGGAATCGCCACCCAGCTCGACGCCGTCCCTCGCCCCGCCAAGCCACCGCCGGTCGTCCCCCGCCCCCACCGCCGGCCGTCCCCCGCCTCCCTGCCGCCGCCGGTTTTTGGAGCACTTTGAGGTATTTTCTTCAACTAAACTACTTGTAATTTCTACAAATTTTTGTATTACATTGTTAGAATTGCATAGTTAGTTCATATTTATGTTGAAATGTGGCGTTTGTGTGAGGTTATTGCTTGAATTTGGTTCGAGATTGGGGTAAATGCGATTTAGGATTTAGATTTGGTAGTTTGAAGCTAAAGTTTGATATGTTGGTGGAATGAAATGGTTTAATTGATAATTGTTGAAATGTGCTATTTGTGTGAGGTTATTGCTGTAATTCGTTACAAGAATTTGGTAAATGTGATTTAGGATTGAGGTTTGGCAGTATGAAGTTGAAATTTCATATGTTGCTGGAATGAAATGTTTTAATTGATAATATTGTTGAAATGTGGTGTTCGTGTGAGGCTATTGATCTAATTTGGTTGGAGATTTTGCTAAATGCAATTTAGGAATTAGGTTTGGTGATGTGAACTTGAAAGTTGATATATTGGTGGATTGAGATGCTTTAGTTTATAATTTTGTTCAAATGTTAATTCGTATGAAGTTCTAGCTCATATTTGTTTAAAGAATTTGCCCAATGCAATCTACACTTAGATTTGGTAATTTTGAAGTTCAAATTTGATATGTTGATGAAATAAAGTGGTGAACTAGATATGTATGAATTATTAGTTTTGTGATATTCGTGAGAATATAAGTATTTTTGTCAAAATTTATAAGTTTTTTTTAGGGCGCATGTGGAAATTTTAAAGTAAACATATATAATATATAATTGCGTAATTTATGTAATTATTATAATTTTGATTAAAATTAATTCTTAGCAAATACCTTATGTGGTTATTGTTATTTGAGCAGAATATGAATGGTCCTCCACATCGTACGTGGATGTATAATAGATTACTGCCTGATCGTAGTGCATGTTATACGCAAGAATTTCTAGATGGAGTAAATTAATTCGATCAATTTGCACGTACACAGACTGAGTTTCTAAATGGGGGAAAGTATAGATGTCCTTGTGCGAAATGCAGAAATAGGGTGTACTTGACACTTGAGGAGGTCAAGATGCACCTTATGTATAAAAGGTTTGTTCAAGGGTATTAGTTTTGGATAAGTCATGGAAATAGAACCTCAGGAATATGATTCTGGGTATTCAAATAGTTAAATTTCCAAAGTTGGAGGTTCAAGTCATGTTAATAATGACTATTCTGAATCCTACATAGATCGGATGGAGGACATGGTTAATGATGCTATAATAGCAAATCAAAATGTAAGGAAAAACGGGTCAAGCACTTGCCGAGAACCATTTTATAATATGGTTCAAGTTGCTCAACAACCCTTATATGATGGTTGCTCCACCCATAGTGAGCTATCTGCGGCGGTGAGACTGTTGAGTATTAAATCTGATTATAATATGCCTCAAAATTGTTTCAATGAAGTTGTTCAATTAATGAAAGAGATGTGTCCCCCTAACAACCGCGTGCCAAACAAGTATGGGCAAACGAAGAAGGTTGTTAAAGATCTCGGCAACGATGTGGTCCAAATTGATTGTTGCCGGAAAGGTTGCATGCTATTTTATAAGGAGGACGCAAACCTGGATGCGTGCAAGTTTTGTGGGCATTCAAGATGGAAGAGGAAAAGGTCACAACAAAGGAATCAGAATCCATTCTCATACTCAAGGATGCATTACTTGCCGTTAAAACCTCGACTGCAAAGGTTTTACACATCAAGAAGTAGTGCAGAGCACATGAGATGGCATTATGAACATCGAAGTGAGGATGGTGTTTTATGTCATCCATCAGATGGGGCAGTATGGAAATATTTTGATACCAAGTACCCTGAATTTGCTGCAGAGCCTCAGAATGTGAGGCTTGGCTTATGTGCTGATGGATTTAATCCTTACACATTGTCTTCAAGATCATACTCCATTTGGCCGGTGGTCGTTACACCTTATAACCTCCCCCCTGAAATGTGTATGACCACACCGTTTATGTTCTTAACTTGTGTTATCCCCGGGCCCAAAAATCCCAAGAACAAGATAGATGTATATTTACAACCTCTTGTTGATGAGTTGAAAGAGCTGTGAGATGTTGGAGTTGAGACTTATGATATTTCTACGGGGCATACATTTCAGATGAAGGCTGCACTTATGTGGACCATCAATGATTTTTCCGTATATGGAATGTTATCTGGGTGGAGTACTAATGGTCAATTGCATGTCCCATATGTATGAAACAGCAAAAGGCTTTGAGATTACGAAATGGAGGTAAATTCTCATGGTTTGACTGTCATCGGTGTTTTTTGCCAAGGAATCATGCATTCAGAAGAAATAGAACAGCATTTAGGAAAGGCAGAACTATTATAGGGGATCCTCCTCGCCGATTATTCGGGGTAGAACTTTATGCCGAGGTGGAAGATCACCCAATGGTAACCACTAATGGTGACTTGTCATAACAGGATTTAAGAAAAATGAGCACAACTGAACGAAGAAGAGCATATTCTGGGAGTTGCCTTATTGGCAACACCAACTGCTCCGCCATAATTTGGATGTGATGCACATTGAGAAGAACTTCTTTGAGAACATTATCAACACTGTTATGGATGTTCATGGGAAAATAAAGGACAATGCTAAATCAAGAATGGATGCTGTAGAAATATGTGATAGACCAGAATTACATTTACATTCAGGCCCAAGTGATAAGCCGGTTAAACCAAAAGCGAAGTTCATACTTCCTGTAGATAAACGAAGAGAGTTGTGTGAATGGGTGAATGAGCTTCAAATGCCTGATGGATATTGCTCTAATTTGAGGAATATCGTGGATCCTAATGAGGCTAAGTTCAACAACATGAAAAGTCATGATTGTCATGTGTTCATGGAGACTCTTTTACCTATTGCATTTGGTGCGCTCCCAGATGATGTGGTGAAACCTCTTATTAAGATAAGCCAGTTCTTCAAGAACCTATGCTCAACAACATTGCGGCAGGATATGCTTGAGGAATTGCATCGCCACATTGTCATCACTTTGTGTAAGTTGGAGACTATTTTCCCTCCTGCCTTTTCCAATGTAATGGAGCATCTACCAGTGCATTTGGCAGAAGAGGCTTAACTAGGTGGTTTAGTACAATACCGATGGATGTATCCATTTGAGAGTTAAATTATACTATAATCGATGAAACCTTATATGAATTCTTATATGTGGAATCACTTAGAAGTGAATGCAATTGTGAATTTGGTCGGTTCTTTGGCCGATTGAAGAAAAAGATAAAGCAACAAGTGTGTCCTAAAGGTTCAATCACAGAAGCATACCTAGAGGCAGAGAGGACATTCTTCGCCTCCTATTACTTCGGCTCTAATGTGCCCTCCATGCGCACTAGGTGCAGGAGAAATGAGGATGACGATAAACATATTAATCATTTTCCAACTCTGTCCGTATTTACACCACAAGGGACCGCTATTAGTAGGAAAAGATCAAGGTATCTCACAGATACAGAATATGTTGCTGCCCATCTTCACGTGCTGTTAAATTGTGATGAAGTTAAACCTTATATAGGGTGAGTAGTATTTTCACTTCCAATTGAGTTTATCATTTAGAGCGCAAGTATATTAATAGGCTTCATAAAATGTGATAGAATTTTCACAGAACAAGTCAGAACTACACGTCCCAATGTCAGCGACGCAGATGTCGACACCATCATCGAAACTCATTTCGCAGATTGGTTTAGTGAGAATGTAAGTATTATAACTCATTTATTCATAATTTTAACATAACAGTTAATTAGGTGCATTGTATCAATTAAAACCACATGTTATGTCACCTTAGGTGCATTATATTCAACTATTTGAGACCGACAAACATTGCTACTTGAGCCAATTGGCTGTGAAGCCAAAGCGGTATGTGTCAACGTGGACGGCATATAGAGTAAATGGATTCAAATTCCACACAGAAGCTCGAAGCGTCGGGAAGAGAACATATAATTGCGGTATTGGTGTTTGTGGCACTAGGGAAGGCGATATTGAGAATGATTATCATGGTGTACTGAATGATATTGTCCAAATTGAGTACGTAGACGAACCACTTAAATGATGTGTGCTCTTCAATTGTGAGTGGTTCGACCCCACATTGAATCGTGGGACACGATCTCATAAACTAAGCAACCTTATTGAGGTCCATCGTACAAGAAGGTATCGAAAGTACGACCCATTTATCTTCCCAAACACGCATCACAAGTATACTTCATGCCACAGGCAGATCGCTCAAGGGATAGAGCCAATTAGCTTGTTGTCATACCAACCAAACTAAGGGCAAGAGTGGATCAGCAGTACACTCTACCTACTGCGTAACAACAAACGGACATGACGACTATCGTCGAACCTGCGAATGACGCCATCCCTGCATCATTAGTGATGAAAGTGCACCACCGGAAGAGGTTAATGATGAAATAGGGTTTTCATTCATTCAGGGTAATAACGAGATAGATGAGGTAGAGAATGATGAAGGTGATGAAGAAGGGGAGTGGGATGACGGTAACGAAACAGATGAAACAGAAGAAAATTTGCATTTGTATGATCATGATGACGATGACATTGATGATGATGAGGATGCAGATGATTGAGTGGTTATGAATTCTTATGTATTTGAGTACTTTGCATATCAAACAATTGGTTGTGACTTTACTTATATTGTATGAATGACCCTTGCAAAATATGTGTAACTACGTACCTATTATGATGTATGAGGAAAACGGTTTATATGTGCAATCATTATATATTTGTGCTTGGCTTTGTTGTCACCTATTTTAGGTATGGATTCAAGTTCTCGTTGAGGTAAGTCCTCCCCTCGAGGTAGAGGACGAGGGGGTAGGAGCTCTGCCGTAGATCCGACCGCAATGGACATTGATCCATCTTCCCCCCCAGGTACCTCATATACCAGTTCAGCCAGGAGCCACAATGCTGCTTACATACTAAGTATTTCAGGACCACTGCCTCCCCCATTTGGGGCTTTCCATCATCAGACCTCATACATTCCCAACCAAAGCACCATGTATGGCCAATTTGCCTACAACATTCCTCCAAACCCCTATGTTGTTCACACTGTGCAGCCCACTCCCCAACCCGCTCACCCTAACACAAACTAGTCCCAAGAGAATATTGTAAGTGGTGAAAGTGAAGCACAATCCAGTCATGGGAGCACTCGAGCTAAGATTTGGATTGAGCCAGATGGTAACGGGTAAGTCTTCATTTGTTATATCTTATGAAGTGATACATGAATTTTGCATAACAAGTAATCAATTTGATGTGTTATGTTCAATTAGGTTTCTCCCCATTGATGGTGCTATTAGTAGGATTTCGCTCATATTTCAAAGCAAATTTAACGGAGCTTGGCCTACTTGGAGCAAAGTGCCTAAACTAGTACGAGATTTGTGGTTTGGAGAGTTCAAGGTAACTACAGTGACTTCGTATTAATAGTTTCCGTGAACGTGATATATTACTATTGAATTATTTGATGTGTTTTTTGTTTTCATAATTGCAGAAGTGGTTTACTTGGAATCCGATCCATGAGAACTGTATAAGAAGAAATTTTGAAAACCGAGTCAATGCACGCTTGAGGGACTTCTTTGGCAAAGCAAGGAAGCATAACAAGAAGCCTGTTTGGCTTGGTGATGCTCAATGGGAGGGACTCCAACAGCATTGAGCGAATGAACATTACAAGAAATTGCGTGAAACAGCCCAAAAGAACCAACTGGGAACTCCAGAAAGTGGTGGCCCATCTCTCCACACCTGTGGCTCAATCCCTATGTATGAGCATAGGCGGCGTCTGGTAAATAAATTAAAGTTTGCTATCTATTTGTTTAAGTTTAATACTGTATTTTGTGTTGTGCTTGACATCATTGTTTCTGGCACGTACATAGAGGGAACAACTTGGGACGAAGCCCACCATTGTTAAATTATTCAGTCGCACTCACAAACTCCATGGCAAAGAAGATGCCCCTTGGGCTGACAAGAAATTACAACAAATATATGTAAGGAATTAGCTATTCTCAATCTTCATTGGTAGTTTAACATTAACTTGTGAACTTTATTTTAAGTAATTGTAGTATGCATGATTTCGTGCGCATGTTGTGGTATTGTAGGAATCCTTTGAACGTGATTCTCAAAATGTTATCAACTCTCAAGGGACCGGGGATGGCACTTCTCAAGATCCAAACCAGCCATTTTTAAACCCAAATGAGTTGTGGGTGAAGACGTTCAAGAATAAGAAGGGTCGTATTTATGGCATTGGTGACGAGGCTGTCAACATGAGGGAATCTGGTTACTTCAATCCCACTCAAAGATCCGGTACTGTTTTCATATTAAAGTTTCAACGACCATGGTTATACATTGAATTTGCTTAATTACAATACTAATGCGTACTTCACTGAAATGCCTGTCAGTAGGTACCAGTTCTACGTCATTGCAACAAGAGCCCAATGACTTAAGGGGTGTAGTGACCAACTTGGGGGGTGAGCTAACTTCACAAGGTGAAAGATACCGGTTGCTCATGGAAAAATGTAAGCAACTGAAGGAATCCAACAAATTGCTCACCCAAAACAACCAACAACTGAGCTAACAAATGATGAGGATCGATCAGCGCCTCCAAGTTTTCTTTCAAATGCAACAGGCATCTGGCTCGGGATCTCAGCCACCATTTGCTCATCAATTGCAACATAATGAGGAAGATGGTGAGGCAGAGGAAGAGGAAGAGGAAGAGAAAGAGGATGATCTTCACCTTGGTGATTGAGTTGATTGCAGTTTTCCTTCAGTTGGTGGCTCTTCTGCTTGGTCATTTACAAAGTACATCTCTTGCTGCTTGCTTTCCCTCCCCTTTCTACTTATTTCACTCCCCTCCCCCTGGTGCTTATTTCACTCTCCTCCCATTTGGCGCTTGCTTCTCCCTCTTCTGCAAACATATATATAACTTCATTCTCAATTAATGGCAACTTCTGGTTTGTTTGGATTTGTGGTTTGTGATATGTATAGACTTTGTTTGAAACTTGTGATTTGTGATGTATAAAAACTTTGTTTAGAACTTATGGTTTGTGAATTGAAAACCCTTGGCTGGAAGTGTTGCGTTGGATGTGAAATTCCATCTTTGTGTGGTTTGAAATTGTTGAGAATGCTTCGAACGAAGTCATATTTGAAGTCATTGGATGTTGATTGAGTGCGAAGATCTTGTAAATTTCTTGCAGGGATTGAATTGTATGTACGGATATGATCAAAAACAAGCGATTTAATGAAAGGAGAAACCTGGAGACGGAATGGCGACGGATTAGAATGAAAGTTTTTTTAATTTTTGGGCAGGGGTGGCGACGGAACGATAATCCGTCGCCATCAGCGACGGAATTTCCGTTGCTGATGGCGACGTATTATCATTCCGTCGCCACCCCCTACCCCGCCACTTTTCCCCGCCAAAAAAAGTATGTCGCAATTTCTGTCGCCAATGACGACGAAATTTCGAAATTCCGTCGCCGGGTATTCAGCGACGAACGAAAATCCGACAGCCGTATTCCGTCGCCAATTCCGTCGTTGATGTTAAAATTCCGTCGCTGATTAACCGTGTTCCGTCGCTGATTCCGTCTTTATTTCGTCTTTTTCTTGTAGTGATCGTCCACTTAACGACTAAAATTTACCCATAAAAGAAAAGATATCTCACATATCAGGATATTTTCTAAAAATAGTGGATAAATAATTATGCATGAACACAAAAGGAATTTAAAGCAATTTAAATGAAAAAGAAAAAAGGAACTATGATAACTCAAAAAAAAAAAACCTCCATAATGCAACATCAACTCTATATGTTAAAGCAACTTAATGTCACATACTCTTATTACTAATTTGTTATAAAATTTAGTCTTTAAAAAAATTAAGTTTTTAACAAAGAAATGACTTAACAAATGAAATAGAAATGTAAGTTGATACTAAGAACAAAGAGGATATTATTACAACAAAAAAACAATTAAGAAGAAATGCTCAACTTTTAATAGAAGGAACCCTAGCCAAACCAAAACCACAAGAAAGAGAAGACTGAAGCCAGCTAGATGCATAGGAGATGGTGAATTACATGATTTGTCATAGATCACGAATGTGATTGACCCTAAGCTTCACACTAGCGTAGCTTATGCCGAAACAGCCCAAGCTATGTGGGAGAACTTTAAGCAAAAGATATGTCGTCGTTAATACCCCTAAGATTCATCAATCAAAGAATGACCTTGCATCCTACAAGCAAGGAGGTTTGGAAATTATTGAATATTATTCGAAATTGATGAGAATGTGGAGCAACTTAGAAAATTACATGATGGTTCCTCATTGCACATGTGGTAAGTGTGAATGTGGAGTTGGAGAGAAGATAATGAAGATGATTGATGAAGAGAAGACCCATCAATTCTTGATGGGGCTAAGTGATGAATCATTCTCATCCGTGCATAGTCAAGTTCTCGCACGTGAACCCTTGCCATCCCCTGATACGATCTTCACTATAATCCAATAAGAAGAAAAGCATAAACGCATCATGATGGAGGGGGATCGTCGAGCTAAGAATACGGTGGCTTTCACGACAAGAGAATAGTCAACCATGGTGAAGGGACCGACATGCAAGCACTGAGGAAAATATAGTTATGACAAAACAAATTATTATGAGATAATTGGCTATCCTCCTAGTTGGAGAAGCCATGGAAGAGGAAGAGCAGGTCATGGGCTGCACTGGACGTGGCGGCTGTGTAGTAGGAGGCAGAGGCCGCGGGCTAGGGAGAGACACTGCCCATGCTACACTAACCCAAGCTGAGGTCGTAGAAGGCAGCAGCAGTGGCCTAACGGGGCAGGCCTAAGTCGCCATCCCACGGCTGACCACGGAGTAAGTCCAGAGGCTTTTGAGCCTTATTAAAGCACCAAAGTCTAGTAGTGACCGGCTCTCAGGTAAAAATTGGATGATTGATAGCGGTGCCTCTTGTCACATGACGGGAAACGCAAATGTCCTGCAAGGAATCGAGAAAATTTTACCTATTCCCATTGGCTTGCCCGATGGAACCAATACTATGGCATTACACCAAGGCACCATGAGCGTAGGAGAGAAATTGAGATTAAAAGATGTTCTTTATGTCCCTTCCTTGAATTACAATCTAATTTCAGTAGCTAGATTATGTAATGATCTAAGATGCTTAGTAATTTTTTTTGATGATGCTTGTGTGGTCTAGGACCATGCTTCGAGGACTCTAATTGGTGTCGGTGAGCAACAAAAAGGAGTCTAATACTATAAGGAGGGGCCATTGGAAAGGAATCAAGTGAATGCAGTCAATTCAGTTAATTTGTGGCACAAGTGCTTGGGGCATCCATCAAGTAAAGCGTGCTGGGGTGGGGGCTGGTGACTCACTCTCATCAATCTAGGAAGCAGGCGTTTGGGCTTCGCCTAGACCAGCAACCGAAGCCGAAGGCCCCTTAGTTTGAGAGAGGAGCTGGGGTTGGATTGACCCTCGAACACGCTCCCCCTTGCAGTAGAAAATTCCGCGGTCTTAGTGTTGTTGCGCCAGAAGGTTTAGGCCGAGTCTTCCTCCACAATATCATCCCTAAAAATACTTCTTCTGAGGTCTGCATTTTAATGATGCTCTTTTTCATTTTTTGCAAAGGGAAATATATGTTCTTTGAATACTATATGTCGGCTTACAAAGAATTCTCGTGTATCCAAGTCACAAAGTTTCCAACCCTTTTGACGAAGAGGATAACCCACAAATAGACATTTCCTACTTCGAGATGTAAACTTGTCCTTATCCTTTAACTTGTAGTATGCACAACACAACGTCCCAAACACTTGTATGTGGTCATATAAAGGTTTTTGATGATAAATAACCTCATAAGGAGTCTTTCCCAACAACAATTTACTAAGTGTTCTGTTTATCAAGTTGGTTACCGCAAGAACACATTCCCCCCAGAACTCCACTAGCAAATGGGCTTGAGACAAGAGGGCTTGGGCCACATTCAAAACATGGCAATGGTTCCCCTTGACCCTACTGTTCTGTTGGGGTGTATCCACAAAACTACTTTAACACAAGATCCCCTTTTCTTGGTAAAAGGTTTGCATTAGTCTTGAAGTGAACTCAGATCCATTATCACTTCTCATAATTTTAATATTTTTTCCAAATTGAGTCTTGGTCAAGGCAACAAAATTCTTAAGTAGTTGACTTGTCTCCCCCTTTTCACGCATTAGGTAAACCTAGGTAGCCCGACTAGCTTCATCAACAATTGTAAAAAAAATAATGTGCACCATTAGAAGATGGCACTCTATAAGGTCCCCATATGTCACAATGAATGAGCTCAAACACACGCTCAGCTTTATGTTCGCTTAAAGCAAATTTTCCACGAGTTTGTTTTGTACGGTAACAAATCTCACACACATCATGCTTGTCTTTGTCAAAAACTCCTAAACTAGATATCCAAGACCTATCGATTTTTATCTCTTATAGATTGAATTTTATTCTCTGAATTTATTGCATTGGACTAGAACTTTTAATTTTTTCTGCTTCTATCATTGTTATCTTAGTCTTTGGATCTATAGTATTATCTAATTTGTGGATTATTATTCAAAATATTCTTAGTGTGTAACCTCCTTTTTTCATATCCATTCCAACTGTTTTTATCTTAAGAGATAAAAAGTTTTTGGCAAATTCATCTTTTAGGCTCATATAATATCTAAGTCAGCAATTGAATTCTGCTGATCCATTACATAAATTGATCTTAATCCCTATGATAATTTGATTATTAAATTTGATATGTCTGATGTCATAGAGCAAAGCATAAAGTCAATATTTTTTTCTCAATATTACAATGGAGTAATTTGAACTTAGACATTTTCAATATGGATATACCTATATTTTCTATATTTGTTATGCCTAAGGATGTTTTCCCAATTAATGAGATTAACTTCTCCCATATCATACTATTTTATCTCTCAATCGCCTTCCATCATCTCACATACATATTCTTTAATTGAAATATGAATTTTTTATAGATCATGTCTTTCTGAATTATAGGAAGGACCCAATCTCTTTTGACATTTTTTTTTTTATTATCTACTGTAAATTCTTATCCTTAAAGATCACCAAGACTAACTGAGCTACTTTTCATTTCTTCATAATTACTTTCTTCATATTCATCCTTCAATACAATCTCAACAATTCCCTTGTTGTTTTTCAGGGCTAAGCCTAGTGCTTCTTCCATACTAAATTCAAAATAATATAGACTATCCAAAGTTTCTATAAGCTTGTTATTCTTCCTAGTTTTGCATTCATTTGCATGGTAACCTACTTCTTCACGTGCCCATACTTACACTTATTTTTTCTTGTAGGACAATAAGCAGCTTTTTGGGACTTGGTTTGTTATAATATTTTCTTTTGTATTTCTCTTGCCTTTACTTATTAAAACTCTTTTTCTTGTAAAATTGTACTTTTCTTCTCTTCTTCGGTTCATTTCTGTAATGGCGAGGATGATTCTAACAAGCTAGAAAATGTTTCTTTATTTCTTTCATTTTTGTAGATCAAAACACCGATCATTGGCCTATTTTCTTAGATAAGAAATTCTTATACCAAGGGTATCAATGGCATCTGCTTTTTTAAGCCTGTAATGCATTTTTCCTTGATTATAGAATTGATTGGATATGGTAATTTCTCATAAAATGTACCAAGATTGGTTTCATTATTGCCAATTTTATAATAATATTGACTAAATTCAGCAATATAATTCTCCAGATAGCTCATATCCCATAATTCAATGTTATTAATCTTTCTTTGTTATTCTCTACCTTTTTCTTCAGAATCAAATTTAGCTCTGCTAAATCAGTTTCGATTTCCTTACATAATTCTTTGAACATAGCAGCTGGTGTTTTCAGTTTTCTTAATATATTTTTACCTTCTTCATCTAATGAGTCATACCAGTTAGTTACAGTGTCAGAAAAACTATATTCTATATAGTTTAAGGAATTCCAACAGACCATATGGTATTCAGGTTTAGGACACTATTCATACCCCTTTTTCAATGCTCAAATATTTCTTATCTATTATGAGCTCTATCGATGTTTAAGATGTATTATGTTTGACTAATTGGGGTAAAGTCAATTTCTTCAAAGGTCATGGTTTTCCTTGAGATGAACCTAAAGGAACATTTGGTTATATTTAAATCTCACAAATTGGTATTTCTCCCAACATTGTTAATAAGATCGGACTCGATTTCTTCTATATTAATTGTTCTCCAATGTCATTGATTTCATTTTCAAATACCATTTTACCATTTTTTAATCTAGTTTTCTCTTAATATGTTCTAAAGGAACAACATCTGGATCTTCTAATTTAATTAAGTTCATCTTTTGATATATTTCTTCTTTCAACTGGACTTTCTTTGTCTTTTTATTATTAACACGTCTTTTTTTTTACTATTACGCCCATGATTTTATTTAATTCTTCTAGGTTTTGTTCTTTATCAACATATTCTGTTTTTTGCCTTATCTGCTGCATCTGCTAATTTTTGGAAAAAATTTCTTTTAATATTTTTGGTCCATTGGCTGCAGATTTTTCTCCTTAACGACTAGTTGACCTGATTTTTAGCAGAAAGAGTGATGTTTCTGATTTGTAGCTAGGATTACACTCTGCATCACATAACTTCAATGATCATCCTGGTTTGTAGCAAGGAAAATACTCTGCACCACACAAGTTCCTTTGTTTCCTCACCACCAGCAGCTCCACTTCTAGTATAAATAGCCTCCTCCCCTGCACCAAAACACGCCAAGTATCTCCTCCCTTCTCTTCTCTCTCTCTTCTTCCTACTGTTCTCTTCTCTGTTCTAGGCAAGTGCTATCTTATGTATTCCAAGCTTCTGGTTGCGAGTGCATGCGTTCAGCAAGCCAACTGTGCAAACCTTGGGAGCGAACGACTGTTTTCGATTTGCACCAAGGTCGAGCCGAAATCACTTTCAAAGGTAGTGGTACTTCCACGACATGGCTCCGGTTCCCATTCTCCTATCATTGATTTACACCTATTCTTCTTACAATTTAAAAGCGATTTCTTTGTCATACACAAATCACTGGCTCTCTCTATTAACAAGGCTCTTCTAGATCTCTTAAAACTCGAACCTCTGAACGGAACCAATTATAAACGTTGGTTCCCAAAAGCTTCTGATTTTCTTTGAACGGTTAGAAGTAGATTATATGTTGTTCTCTAACCTATCTGAAGGGAACAATGCATCTAAAACTTCTGCTGCTTCCTCTGATGGATCAGTCAAAGATAAAAGCAAAACTGCTGATGTGGCTATCTTGAAAAATTCGAGAAAGATAACAAAGCGGTCAGAGGGCATCTATTAAATCAAGTGACTAGCCTCCTATTCAATTTATTTATCACCTTTAAATCTGCCATGATCATTCGGGAGAAATTGGAGGTCATGTATGGAGCAAACGAAGCTGGAAAGAAGAAATATGTGGTCGGTGAATGGTTGCGTTTTTAGATTACTAATGACAAACCAATCATGGAACAGGTTCATATTTATGAGAACCTATGTGCAGAAGTTCTAAGTAAGAATATGAAGATGTGCGAGATTCTGCAAGCTAATGTACTAATCGAGAAATTTCCACCATTCTAGAGTGAGTATAGAAACCAACTTAATTATAAGAAGAAAGATCTCACTCTACATGAACTGATCAGCCACATGAGAATAGAAGAAACTAATTGTTTGAAAGATAAGATGGACTCTCTCTCTTTAAATCATTCTAAAGCTAACCCAGTTGAATCTGTTGTGCCTACAAATAGAGACAGCTTTAAAGGCAAAGGTAAGAAGAACCAGAACCTAAACTATGCTAAGCAGTAGAACAAGTTCAGCAATAAGATCCAGAAGCTAAAGTGGTTGTGCTATGTCTGCGGCAAGTCGGGGCACAAAGCATACTAGTGTCTACTTCGCAAAGGGCAGTCACAACTGAAACGAAAGCCTGTAGCCCAGGCTAACCTTACTGAAGACGTAGAAATCATCTGTGCAGTGGTCGAAGAGGCAAACCTGATCGCAAACAATACTGAATGGATCTATGATACCGGAGCTTCAAGGCACTTTTGTGCTAACAAAGAGCTTATACAGGACTTCAAAGAGGTGACGGATGATGAATGCGTCTACATGGGAACTCTATAACAACTAGACTTATGGGTAAAGAGAAGATTCTTCTCAAATTTACTTCTGGCAAATTACTGTCTCTAAGCAACGTGTTGTATGATTCCTTTAGTAGAAACTTAGTTTTTGGTCTACTTCTCAACAGGGCTGGATTGAAAAATGTTGCTGGAGATGACAAAGTTGTTATCTCTCATAATGGGATCTTTGTTGGGAAGGGATACATGAAGGGAAGCTTGTTTGTGCTTAATCTTGCTTCTGAGACCATGAATTTAAATGTTTCGACTGCTGCTTATATTACTGAGTCTGCTGATTTATGGCATGGTACGCTAGGGCATGTTAATTTTGCATCTATTAAATGACTCAAAAATATGAAATTTATATTTGCAGTGAATGTTGAAAATTTCACCAAATGCTCTGTATGCATAGAAGCAAAATATGCCAAAAAGCCCTTCAAGTCAGTTACTGGCAGACAAACAATATTACTAGAACTAGTACATTCAGACTTAGTTGACTTTAAAACACAGCCAATGAGGGATGAAACGTGTATTACATCACCTTTGAAGATGACTGCTCTAGATATATCAAAGTTTACCTCCTTAGGTCCAAAAATGGGGTTGACGAAATATTTTTGAAGTACAAAGCATTGATAGAAAACTAACTAGATCGAAAGATTAAGAGACTTATAACCGATAGGAGTGAAGAATATGAGACTAACTCCCTAATAGCCTTTTGTGAGAAAAATAGCATAATACATGAGGTTAGTACACCCCGTACTCCCCAACAAAATAGGATAGCCAAACCCAAAGATAGAAATCTTAAAAAAATGATGAATGCTATGCTTTTGAGTTCAGGACTTCCTGATAATATGTGGGGAAAAGTTGTCTTATCTGCTTGCTATATCCTTAATAGAGTACCCCATAAGAAGTTAGACCAAACACCTTATGAATTGTAGAAAGGCTACGCTCCTAATTTGAGTTTCTTAAGGGTGTGGGGCTGTTTGGCTAAAGTTCCCCTACCTGATTTCAAACAAGAAAACATAAAACCTTCAATTCTGTGTTTATTGATGATGCCTAAGATAGTGTTGCATATAGATTCATATCATTTTAATGACTTCTCTATTAGCGAGTCCAAGGATGCATAATTTTTTGAGCATGTATTTCCCTTGAGAAAAGTATGATTCTACTACTGTGCACGAAACCATACCTATGCATGACAATGTGCCTTTGTTTGCCTCCAATTCGGGTGTTAGAATCTTAGTTGATGAACCTAGGAGGAGTAAGAGAACTCGAGTAGAGACTAGTTTTGGTCCTGATTTCCTTACTAATTTTTTGATTGAAAACTTTGATGTTAGTTTCTTGTTTGATCAAATAGTATCTGCTTTCTTAATCGAAGAAGATCCAAAAACCTATGAAGAGGCTATGAGGTCTGTATTAATTTATGAAAGAAGCCATTAAAAGTGAATTAGACACCATAGTACCTAATCAAACTTGGGAGTTGGTTGAACTACACAAAGGTTGTATAGTAAATGGATCTTCTAAAAGAAGTTAAGACCTGATGGTTCTATTGATATATATAAAGCCAGACTGGTGCTAAGGGGATTTAACCAAAAAAAGGGGCTTGATTACTTTGACACATATTCTCCTGTCACTAAGATAGCCATAATTAGAACTGTAGTTGCCTTACCTGCCATCCATGGGCTTATCGTGCATCGGATGGATGTGAAAACAGTATTTCTTAATGGTGACCTAGAGGAAGAGATTCAACCTGAGGGTTGTACAATTCCTGGACAAGAGAATAAAGTATGTAAGCATAGGAAATCTCTTTACTACCTTAAGCAAGCTCCTAAACAGTGGCATGAAAAATTTGATAGCACAGTAATACAAAATGGCTTTGTTATGAAAACCCTTTATATCTATGTGTATTCAAAAGTAATAGGTTCAGATTGTATAATAATATGTCTATATGTGGATGACATGTTGATATTTGGCACTAATATACATGTTGTTAATGAGACTAAAAAATTGTTGTCTTCTTATTTTGAAATGGAGGACATGGGTGAAGTTGATGTAATCCTAGGGATTAAGATTAGAAAGACTAATGATAGTTTTTCTTTGTGTCAATCTCATTACATTGAGAAAGTGTTGAAGAAATTTAACTGTTTTGATGTGCTTCCAGTGAGAACTCTTTAGACCCTAGCATACATCTTAAAAAGAATAAAGGGCCTAACGTCTCCCAAAGTGAGTATGCTAAAATCACAGGGAGTGTAATGTTCCTTATAAACTATACTCGACCTGACATTACTTATACTGTTAGTTGACGGAGTCGTTATACTTATAACCCTAATAAAGAATATTGGGATGCATTATTTCGTTTGCTTAAGTACTTGAGAGGTACAATGAACTGATGTTTGCATTTTAGTAAATTTCCTGCTGTGTTAGAAGGATTTTGTGATGCAACTGGGTCTCTAATAACGATGAAGTTAGTTCTACTAGTGGTTATGTATTTACCTTAGGTAGAGGATCTATTTTGTGGAAGTCTGCTAAGCAGACTTGTATAGCTCGCTCCACCATGGAAGCTGAATTCATTGCTTTTGAGTTGGCAAGTCAAGAAGCAGAACGGCTAAAAAATCTACTAGTAGACATGCCACTAGGGGGGAGCAGCCTACGACTATTTCCCTTCACTGTGACTCCCAGGCAGCTATCCGAGTTGCACATAAAAGCATGCACAATGGAAAAAAGAGACACATTCGCATCAGACATAGTGTTGTAAAATAAATGCTAAAATATGATGTCATCTCCTTGGAATATTTGAGATCTGAGAGAAATTTAGCAGATTCACCGACCAAGGGCTTGACCAGGTGAATAGTTCTCGACACACCGAGGGGGATGGAACTGAAGCCTATGGATTGAGATAATATGGTGGACACCCACTTGTGGTCAAACAAAGCCATATTGGTCTTAATATGCACTACATCTCCATCCCTATGTCGCATAGTAGTGCTTCTGAGAGGTTGAGCTCTTATGCTTTTAATGGATCCATAGCCCGTTGGGGTGGTGTTACGGAGACGTACTTAATGGATTCACCAATTGATATGTGTGAGGTTGAGCAAAGTCTTGCTCTTAATAATGTCATACCATGATTATGGTAGTTGACGTTAAGAAGGACATAATGGAATTACCTACATAAGTGTGAAGGTGTGGCCACCTTCTATAAAAGGCTTTGGGATGTCTCTCTAGAGCACTTATGAGACTGGAGGTGTGCGCATGGCCTTAAAATGCACAATTGAGTTACCATAGAATACACAGTGACCATAAGGGCTGATGCGTGTTAGGAGGTCTCAATCTGGGTTTGTCAAGTTCAAGATTCGTTCACTCGATAGACACAGTTGTTGCCCTACTTCACCATGTATCAACTCAATCAAAAGATATTGATGCTTAAGTGTCTAATCCTTCCTTTGCCCTCTCTTTGCTAGTGTGTATGCCAGTAGTGGGGGATTGTTATATGTAAATCGCATACTCTAGCTCCTTTATTTTCCCATCTTCTTTTGTCCCACATTGGTAGTTTTGGGAGTTGGAGTGCGGCTTATGTTTACTTTCCTACTTTGGGCCTATTGAATAACACTGAGCTTGGTTTTGGTGGGGGTGTGGGATATGGGTAAACACCACACACGTGTGCGGCGACGCTAGGGTTCCCCTAAAACCCTAACTTCCCATTATTCCGACATGAGAGCCCCTCACCCTCACCATGCAGAGTTCTGGTCGATGTGTTCTGCACCGTCAGTGAGCCTGCTTACTAACATCTTGTCTGGTTCGATTGTGTTGTGACTATTGATTACGACACTAATGGAGGCCGAGTCGTTGGAGGATTCGAAGCAATTAAACCTTGCCGAGGCTGAAGATGAAGTGATTTAGTTTGAGACGGATAAGACTAAGGATGCCAAGGCCTAGGTCTCATTATGTCTGGTCGAGAAACTCAACACGAAGAGCTCCTTCAATCCCAAGGCCCTGAAGCAAACAATGAAGGACATATGGAGGCCTTCTCAGGGGTTTGTTGTCATGGATCTAGATCAAAATCTTTTTGCCTTTTAGTTCTTTTCACTGGGGGATAAGGAGCATGTCCTCGAAGAAAGGCCTTGGCCTTCAATGGGCTCCTCCTTTTGTTAAAAGAACTTGATCAGAACGAGTAGCTATCAAAGATTGAGTTCACCTCAGCCCGCTTCTAGATTAAAATTTATGACCTACCAATGAGCATGAGAAACCTAAAGTTTGTCAAACACTTAGGCAATAAGATTGGCAAATTTATGGAAGTGGACCAATCTGATTTACTCATCCCATCCAAAGTTCTTAAGTTGCGAGTTGACTGCAATCTCCATAAACCCCTATGCAGAGGCTCAATGCTCAAAGTGAACAGGGAGGCAACTTGTCTCAAAATGAAATATCTAAAACTTCCGAACTTTTGCTACGCTTGTGACATGCTTGGGCATGTATACAAACATTGTGAGTAGTACGACATTAATATCCCGGAAACTAAGTTACAATATAGACCATGGATCCGAGCCTCTTCCATCAAGAAGAAAACTAAAGAACTCGAAAAAGAAATATTGAAGTTGCGTGAGACCAACCGTGGAGTTAAAACGGAGATGAAACTGAACTTTTCTAGTAGCGCCTCCTCGGCTATGCATACAGGCCAAGTTTCTATTACTATAAGTGGAGATATGGTGAAGAGGCAAGAACGAAGCCAATGCTGATTTCACATCGCAAGAGGCCAAAGTTCGAGCTGTAGAGCAATCAAATGCCAAGAACTGCTCTGACAAACCAGCGGTGGAGGTTACCTCGTAACCCTGCCAAGCCAAGTGAGTATCCTCTGCCCAAACTGTCAGGGTCTTAGCAAGCCCTGAGCAGTTGACAACCTTTGGCATATATTTGGAGGCGTGAAGCCCAGCTTTGTTTTTCTCTCCAAAACCAAGCTATCCTGCGTGGAGATTAAAGGGTTGGTGGACCAACTCATGATTATGATGGAGTATATGTTCGGGCGACTTAGTAATGCTCTGGTTGAAACCAATAAATGTCAAGCTCCTCTCATGCACTACAAATCATATTGACATCATGGTTAAGTGGCCTACCGATGCTGATGAATGGAGATTCACGGGGTTGTATGATTTTTCGAAAAAAGAGAATAAACTCAAAACTTGTGATCTACTCCTAGATTTGAGGCAGCACTGCTTACCTTGGCTTGTGAGGGGTGACTTAAATGAAATATTGTTCAACTATGAGAAGAAATGTGGCCCAACAAAACCACAAGCAATCTCGGATGCGTTCTGCAAGACCGTCAACATATGCAATCTGTTTGACTTGGGGTTTTCTTGACATGATTTCACTTGGCGAAATCTTCAAGATGGCGCCAACTCTATGGAAGAAAGACTTGATAGATGCTGCGCTGACTCAGAATGGAGCACCAAGTTCCCAAACGCTAGAGTCACCCACATCGATGAAGACTTCTCGAATCACCTCCTCATTGTCCTCAAAGCCTTTGAAAGCAGCTACCAGAGGAAAAAGGCAAAACGGAGGAGGCGAAAAGGAGGTGGTGAACAAGATGTAGGGATGTGCTTACTCAGATCCTAACCAAATGTTTAGATGCTTGGGCAAGATAAAGCACTGCCTGGAGGAACTTAGCACGCGGAGTCTTAATGCTTTTTGGCCACATTCAATCTGAACTCAAAAAATGCAGAGACAAGCTTAATCTCACGTCGGATGCTAGTGCGAGTCGAGCCATTTTTTAAGAAATCAGCGAGTGAAGGAAAAAGGAGGAGGTGTTCTGGCAGCAAAGTTCTCAGACCGATTTCTTAAAATTAGGGGATCGTAATTCGAGTTGGTTCCATCAAAAAGCTAATGCTCGTCGTTAGGTTAACCATATCGCAGAGCTCAAGGATGCCCATGGGAATATTTGCACCCACCCGAAAGACTAGTGTAATAACCCAACCCTAAAATTATTTAATTATGTTTATTTATTTAATTACCTCATGTTCATAATTTTTTTCTCATATTTATTTATCGCATTTATTTACCCCAGTGGAAAATTTTTATTTGGGCACTCACTTGATAAATTTTGGATTTTATTTGTTTATTTAATTGATTAACGAAAACTTTAGAAGAATTGATAGTAGGCCCTAACAAGTTTAATCTAAGTAATTTATTTTGTTTTCCGTAACATTACAAAAATTTAATTTTGCATTTCGTAAAAACGTTATCGTTATGAAACGTTTTATTCCCGAACCCAACTTATTTCGGCTGTTTTGAAACCCAACAAGTTTGCTTATTAATCTAACTAATTACCATGGTTAAACTTAACCATGGTTAGCTCAAAAAGTGACTTTACTAGATAAAAACTCAGCCAAGAGAGAGTTAGATTAGTCAACAAAACACAACTCAATCCAAAGCTTCACTTTCTCTCTCTCCTCTCTCTTCCCTCACGGCAGCAGCACAGCAGCAGCTTCTGGGTTGTTTCTGGCTAGTTTTTTAGCCAACCCTATTGGTTTCCGATGCCCCAACATCCTAGTACCTCAAGCTGCCATCCTCCATCATCAAAACCTCTAAACTTCATCTCCATCTCTACTTATTTTCAATCAAAGTGAGAAATCTTGAAACTTGATTTTATTGTTTTTGCTTTTTATTTTACTTTTGATTCTTGTTTTGATGTTTGTGATCTTTGATCATGTTGTTTTGGTGAGAAATAAGAGTTATTTTGGTGTTGATCATGGTGGAGTTGAGGTTGGATCATGCTAGGGTTCGAGTTATTTCTTAATCATGTAAGCTTGATGTTAAAGTGTTGGATTTTGATTGTTTTATCTTTGATTTGGTCATCTTCTAACTTTTCTTAATCATATTTTTGGTGATTTCAAATGAGTTGGAGTGAGTTTAAGTTGGCTATAAACTAGGATTTTGACAAGTAAAGTATGGTTTGGATTAAACTAGCTTTAAATTTGGTTTATGTGTGTATTAGAGTGAAAAGTGATCTCTCTTGGATATGATTATGAAGTAAATTTGAGTGTGGTAATTTTGTATGCTGTTGGGATGGGCCAGCTTGTTTAGATGCCTTTAAAGAATTGTTTAAGTTAAAGATTTGTGTAAAAAAGAGAGGGAAAAGCCAAAACAGTGACGGCTGAAAATTTTAGGAAAATAAGACAAACTTCATGATTAAACTGATAATGATCGGCCCATTGGAAAATTATGATTTTTGGTAGGTAGATAGTTCATTGTGTTATCTTTCAAATTCCTTTTGAATCGCCTTAATCCGAGGTCTGTGAAAAAAGTTATGGTTGTTTTATCAAAACTATGCAGAATGGATCAAAACTGACATGCTTGTGTTCTAGCCTCATTTGGGGAATTCTATTGTGAGAATCAAGCTTTGTGTTCTCAATGAAAGATTTTTGGGACTTCCTATGCTTTCTATATTGGGATTTTGAGTCTCAATCAGAGGTCAGATGATTAAGTCATGAGTCATTCTTTCTAAGTCTCTATTATACTTTTACTTTTCTTTTACTAAATTATTAGCTATGAAACAAATAATTTTGCTAACCGTATGTTCCTACAATGATATTTTTTACAGAATCAGGGCCTCATTTATCATTCCTTCCACTTTTGTGCATAATATTATTCAGTGAGCCTACATTTAAAAATTTCAGGTACGTTCATTGCCTGTATATTTAGAAATCAGCACGTGTTTATCAAAATTATAATGTTTTGATAAGTACATCAATGAATCAGTTTAATTAGTGATCTATCACATAATTAGTGACCCCATCACTTATCAGTTACAGGGCATAGCCCTTTAGTTATCTACACTACTTCAGGCCGAGTCCCGATCGGCTTGGCAAGTGTACAACTGTCTTCAGATCGTAACAGTTACCAGGGGTTCACAATTAGATAATAATTGATAACGCGGTTTCATATTTATCTCATTCTCTGTGTTTAATTAAAAATGAATTGCAATACGGGCCTAACCAGCTTTTTTTCCATGAATGTTTAACAATGCAGGAATGCATGTGCTGAACTTCGACTCACAGTTCGAAATGTTTTTATGTTTTGTTTTAGGAAAGTGTTCAGTGAATCGCCCTCAGGCGGGCAGGACGGCTGAAGATGATAAGTGATCCGGGAAGTCTATATGAAACAGTGATGCATTATCATTGAGATGTTATAACACCATATTGCGATATATTTTGGTGTTGAGACTGTATATTTTATCAGAATTCTATATTTTAGTGTAATCCTTGAGATGTTTGAATGGTTTTGATGTTAAAATAATTCCTATAATTATCTAAATAATCTAATAGGTTGTGATGGTGTGGATGCCTTTAATGGTAAACATTGGTTATTATGGTTAAGTTCGTCATATACAAGCAAAGCCTTGTCCTTGTTAGACGGCGGTAACGCCTAACCATTTGGGTTATAAGTTCTAATTGGGAAAATTAATGAAAGAAATACAAACAGTGATGTATGTACATTTGGGGCGTTACAACTTGGAGTCAATCATTGTCGATTTTTTCAGAAACCTCTTCACAGTCGAAGGCTCCAATAACATTGACTTAGTTATAGACAAAGTGCCACCAAAAGTTTCCTTCAACATGAATGAGCAACTTTGTCAACCATACGCGCCTCAAGAAGTCTACAAAGCATTATTTCATATGCATCCAAGGAAAGCTCCAGGACCAGATGATAGGAACCCGTACTTCTTTCAAAGGTTTTGCCAATTGAGGGAGAAGATGTTACTCAAGTAGTTCTGCATATTCTCAATGGAGATGACTTCCTACAGGCTTTCAACCACATGCATGTTGTACTAATTCCAAAAGAACATGCCCTTAATTATATAAGGGACTAGGACGGTCAAAAGTTAACCCGACACGATTACCGACCCGACCCGACCCAAACACGAAATTAAGTGGGTTTAGATAAAGATTTTCAACCTGTTTAATTAAATAGGTTAGCACGTTTAATCTGTTTAATTAATTATGTTAGGTTCAGGTTGAGAATTTTGACATGAAAAAAATATGTATTTAACCCATTTAATTAAATGGATTAAATAACTTGATCCGTTTACCCAATTACCATGTACTTTTCAGAGGCAATTGTGAAAATGTGGGGTTTAATCAAGTTGATATTTGTTTGTGATTGTGATTCTTGTGAATCATAGACAATGGTTGCATTATGATGCTATATTAAAGTCAAAAAATTGATTTATAATGCTCGGTAATTATATTTTAGTCAAAATATTAAGCGGGTAAATAGGTAACCAGATAACTAATACCTGATCCATTTATATTAAACGGGTTAATGGTAAATTTTAGGTCAACCCATTTAAAAAATAAAAGGGTACAGGTCAAGGTTTTCAACCCGTTTAATAAACGGGTTAGGTTCAGGTAGAGAATTTTTCAACCCGTTTAAACTCGACACGAACACGAATTTGACCCGACCTAACCTATTTGACAGCCCTATAAGGGACTTTAGACTTGTTAGCCTGTGTAATGTGATCTACAAGCTTGTTATGAAAGTCATTACTATATACTAAAGGTTCATCTCCCTTATATTATTTCTGAGAATCAGAGTGCTTTTTATACCTGGACAAATGATTACTGATAACAACCTTGCTACATTCAAAATTTTTCATGACATGTATACTAGACCCAAGTGAATGGGGGTATGGCCCTCAAACTTGACATGACTAAGGCCTTTGATAGATTTGAATGGCCTTTCCTACGTGCCATCATGTTAAAAATGGAATTTCGTACTGATTGGGTCAACCTTGTTATGAAGTGCATAGAAACCGCTTCCTTCTCCCTCATTGTTAATGGAGAGCCCAGGGGATACGTTAAGTCTAGTAGAGGCATTAGGCAAGGCAAACTTATCAACCCTTATCTTTTCCTATTTTGTACGAAGGGCCCCTCTTATCTCTTTCACAATGCAGCATATAGAAACCCCATACGGGGCTACCTTGTTTGTCGTGAGGCACCACGCCTGTCAAATCCATTGTTCGCTGATAATTCAATCATTTTTTGTGGTGCAAATGAGGATGAGGCACACACCGTGAAATGTATTTTGGACCTTGATGAGTCAGCCTTGGGGCAAAAAATTAATTTCTCCAAGTCAAATGACCTGCTTGGGAAAGGCACCCCCCTCCCCAAAAGAAAGACGAGGTGTTTCTAACTTTGGATATCAAAGAGGTCCTATCCTATGCTAAGTACTTAAGCCTTCCTACAAAAGTTGGGAAGTCCAAAAAGTAGACATTCATACCCATCAAAGATCGTATCTGCAGCAGCATAAATGGGTGGTTGGGTAAAAATCTATCTTGGGCGAGTAGGGAGGTGCTCGTAAAGGCGATTGCCCAGGCCATTCTTACATATGCGAGGAGCGTTTTCAAGCTCCCAAGTGATTTTACCCATAGCATACAAGCTTCAGTTATTAACTATTAGTGGGGTCATGATGGCCGTAAAAGTAGGATTCACTGGGTGTCAAAAAGCAAACTCTCGCGCAGCAAGTTCTTGGTGGTTTGGGATTTAGAGACTTGGAGGCTTTCAATCTCGCATTACTTGCACGAAAAGCTTGGCAACACTCGCCTTAAAAACTCTCAAAGCGAAGTATTTTCCTTCCAAGGGTATTCTTGATGCAGAACTTCGGAATAGACCAAGCTACACTTGGAGGAGCCTCTATCAACCGCTCCGGGTGGTAGAGAAAGGGTCCCTTTGGTTGGTTGGTGATGGGTGGTCCCTAAATATATGGGATTCCAAATGGATCCCAAGGTCGGACTCCTTTAAGGTCATCAACCCCATCAGGCCCGAGGCAAGGCTTTTACGAATAAGAGACTTAATTGACTGGGAAAGAGGTGACTGGAACATGCCTATGATTAATTCAATCTTTCTAGCCATTGATGCAGAGGCCATCTCCTCTGTCCCTCTATGTTCTTATGTTCTTCTTGGCCAAGAGACAGACTAACTTGGCATTTTTCCAGTTTGAGTGAGTTAAATGGTGAAGTCAGCTTACCATTCTATTTTCTAAGCTCAAGATTGAGACACCCCGAACAGCAGTAGCATTGCAATGCAGTCCCTTTGGAAAAGTCTTTGGCATTTGGATATTCCCCTAAGGATGAAGATGCTCGCTTGGAGGGCATGTTCAAGCGCCCTTCCTTCCAATTACACCCTAGTGAAATGTATCTAGGACATTGATGCGAGGTGTGAACTTTATGGGGAGTGCAAGAATCAAACACTCACGTCCTTCTTTTTTGTCCGCATGCCTCCAAAATCTAGGCTTCGCGAACGTCTTCTCGACTTGTAAGCTCGAACTGTGTTGGATGCCATACTCACGATCTAGGAAAGAAACATGCTAAGCTAAGCGAAGTCATAGCAATCATGTGGTCTTGTTGGAATTCCCGCAACGATTGCTTATTCCAAAACAATCTACCAAGCCCGGAACGAGCTATTACTAAGGCTCTTCTATTCATTCAGGAGTTTAGAGTTGCCGTTGACCACTTTGTCATGCCCTTGGACCACCCTTCTTCGGTCTGGAAGGCACCTTGCTCGGGACTCATTAAAGTCAACTTTGATGGGGTCAAGCTTGGTGAATAGGGAAAAGGTTAGGGAGCTGTGGGTAGAGATTCGAGTGGTAGCATCTGATTTTCTTATGTATAATAGGCAGCGATTTCAAGGAGCCGAGTTTGGGGAGGCCTATCTTTGCTTTGAAATGTGCATGGGATATGGGCTACATGAAGATCATCGTAGAAGGCGTTTGTTCCAGTCTCATTTCGAAGCTGCAGTCCAAGAGCTGTCCTAATACTTCTTCGGGCTTTGTATTAGAATCTATCTTGAGTCTAGCTTGTCGTCTTGTTTTCTGTAAATTTTCACATGTTAAGATAATAGGGAATCGAGTAGTTCGCGCACTCGCCAATCTCTAGCCTTTTAATACTTCTTGGAGGGAATGACTTGAGGATGGCCCAGATCACATCACTGATCTGGCTACGCAGAATCTTTGTATGAACTCATTACATGATTAATACTATTCCCCATATTGCCTTAAAAAAAAAAAAAAAAAAATCTGATTTTTCCTTAAAAAGATCCCACTGATGTCAATCAATTAAAATGTGGCAAGTCCTTATGTGGGCAAATAGGAAAGGTCTGCAGTGGGGTCCTACTGAGTTAAGTGATTGGCTGAAACTGGGGGCCTTTTAATTACTTTTTCAAGGTGCAGCCCGCAGATTGGAATCGTTTCTTATATCAATTATGGAATTTTCAAAAATGATAAATTTTCTTGTATTGATCTTATCCATATCATGTTGAAATTCCGCGCCGCCCTTGGATCTCTTTCAATTTTAATTTCAACATGGCTTTTTTGTTCTCATTATTTTTGTTTTTTGTTTTTTGTTTTTCTTTTCAAGATATTTCTCACTTACCTGATATTTAGAACTCTAAATGGCTGTATTATTTATTTGAGTATTTATTATTTAGGTCAGGTTGCATGCACGTACATCAACTGATTCTTGATGGTAACATTTATATTCATAAAAGCAAAAGAATCTCATTCCAAAAGCTCATAATATTGAATCAATAGTAGTATTCAAATTTATATTTGAATTTTATATGTGTAAATATTTAAATTTTGGAGGTTGTTAGATAGTTTGTTTTGATCAATGTTAGATATTCGAGTTTAAATTTTATGTACATAATTGATTATTTGCATCTATCTTCACACCTCAACAGGAAAAATATACATAATTTTATATATTTAAGTTTGATGCCTTACAACTTAAACATTGTTGAACACATTAATGTAATATTTGATTGGATGTAATGTAATGATAATGTAATGCAATCAACTTTGCAATGTATTCGTAATCACTTAGTTTGTTATAATCATAATTATAAGATAGTCTTTTTATTACAATATTCTCATACAACCAAACCAAGTAATGCAAACATAATTACAAACCAACTACATTATAAGAAAAACAAAGTTTAGATCATAAGTTATTAATATATGCTCAAAATATGCGAAATATTATTCAATAAGAATTTATATATTGTCTCTCAAAATAACCCCTCCACTCAAAATTGGTGCTCATCATAGCTTCGTTATTAAAGTTGGTTAATAGGTCGGGTCGGGTCGAGTCAGGTTCGTATTCGTATCAAACTTAAACGGGTCAAAAATTCCTCCACCTGTACCTGACCTCATTTATTAAATGGGTTAGAAAACCTTGACATATACCAATTTAATTTTAAAGGCGTTGACCTGTTTAAGATAAACAAGCCACTTAATTACTCATTTACCCATTTAATATTTTCGAGTAATACTTAATTACATGGCATTGGAAATTAACTTTACATCCCACATTAAGTAATCATTGCCTAAAATTCCCCTGACTTATAATAATTCACATTTTCATTTTTTTTTTTTGGTGATCTTAATTATCAAATAAAAGGGTGAACAGGTTAATAATGAATGGGTTGACATGTTTACCTATTTAACTAAACAGATTAAATATGTATTTTTTCGTTGAGAATATCGACTTGAACCTAACTTATTTAACTAAACGGGTTAAACGTGTCAACCCATTTAATTAAATGGGTTAAAAATTTATAATTAAATCGCTTCATTTCATATCAAGTTAGCTTTGCTTATCTCTAATTGTTACATCCATTTTCTGTATCAAATGCTCTTGCCCTTTTTCGGCTTTACTATAAATAGAAAACCTAACTTGCAATTACCTTCACTTTAATCTTTTAGGTGATCAGAAAAACGGATGGTGGGATGCTAGAAAAACGCATGTTAAGTACACAATGTCATATGGATTGCGGTCCACGTCTTGCATCACTTGAGTTGTGGGAAACTATGGCCAAGCTTTGATGCTAAGCAAAAAATATTAGAATATGAAAGTGAGTATTATTTTATATTAATAAAAAATTTAAAGAATATGAAAATGAGTGTTGTCATATATTAAAAAAATTAAAGGGCATGAGCTTGTATATAATCGTGTGAGTTACTCTACCCATTGTCAATTGATTTTGGGATGGAATCTCATTTGTACTTGTATACATAACTTTTTGTTTATAACCTAATTGATATATAAAATTCAACATGATATCAGAGCGAGTTGTTTAATCTTGATTTGCCACAGTCTCCCGTTTGATTAAAATTTGTGCACGTGTTAGGTCTTATTAGTAACCTACACTTGAGGGGACGTGTTAGAGTATGAAAATGTGTATTGTCCCACATTAATAAAAATAAAAAAAATGAAAGTGGATGTTGTCTCACATTAAAAAAATAAAGGGTTTGAGAATGTATATAAGTTTGTCAGTTACTCCACCTATTGTCAATTAGTTTTGGGATGAAATCTCATTTGAACTTATATATACATAACACTTTGTTTATAACCCAATTGATATATAAAATTTAATAAAAGATGACGGTGGAGACAACATATCCACATAAACACTGACTTTGCCGTTACTGGTCAATAATAATTTCATTTTATGCATTAAAAAATTAGTAATAAGAAAAAATTAGTTGAAACAATGACTATTGAAGACCAAATGCTAAAGATAATTTGTTAGTTTAACTGCACTCATCACATTAATTGGGACAACTATTGCAGGAGTACATTATTCCTCAACATGATAACACTTTGGGACACAATCATAAAAATATTGCACATAAAATTATGGATGTTGATTTTAGGTGTTTGATAGTTATCACTTATCAACAGTACAGTCGGGCCCACTAACCATTTGTACAATCAAGATAAGTTGTTCCCTCACATCTCACCTCTGGCCTTATCACCTTTTCCATTCGGTACCTGTCATTAAAAAAGAAAAAGAAAAAATACCAATTAATTTTCTTGTCTACTCGAATATTATCCATTTAATAAAGTATTCATAGCAAAAACAAACACAAAAATCCCTCAATGATCGAGACCAAAACGACGTCGTTTCACTCAACCACTCTCTCTCACTCTCCAGTCTTTAAAAGCACTAGCGCACTTATTCGCTTATGTCCATAATAAGCCCCCGAAAAATACTCCCCACAAAAATCCCCGAACCTCCATTGTTGATGGCCAGTGCTAGTGCTTTATCCCAACTTAATTTCTCTCTCATCCAGTCTCTCTCTTCTTCATCATCGTCGTCGTCTTCTTCTTCTTCTTCTTCTTCTTCGATCAATTTTGCTCTGAAATCTTTGACTTTTAGCGGTAATTTGAACAATCGCGGTGGCAACAGTCGCCGGAAACCGGTGATTTTCGCGGTGAAGAGTTGCCTGAATTTGCCGCTTGAACCTAGGTCTCCGGCGGGAAGATCTCTGAGTTCTGTTATTCAGAATGATCCTCAGTCCTTCTACGACGCCGTTTCTGTGGAGTTGAATCGGGTGGTTCAGGATCGCGATGCCGCTTTGGCTCGTTTCAGCCTTAGCTTGGGCTCCCCTGAAGCTTTGCTTCATAGGTTGGCTCCTTCTCCTCTTTCTCTCTCTTTCTTTCTCGAAGTTTCTTTATGAGGTTTGCGTTTTTCTTTTGTTTATTATTTCCAAATTTAATTTTTTTGGTTGCTGTGTTGTTATGTACTTAGATTACTTTAGATGAGTGGGTTTTTTTTTTTTTTTTTTTTTAAGATTCATTTTTTGTTTGATTCATCGATGGCTGAGTTGTTGGGATAGGTATGATGTGCAAACTGATAAGTGCTCTTAATCAATTTCTTGCTTGATAACTCGAACATGGTCAGACCCTTTTTGAGGGGGTGATTGGGTTGAAATCGAGGGGATTACGTGCTTTGTTGGGAGAAAAGATGTAGGAATCTATCAGTCTACCACTTCTGTCAATTAATTAAGCTATATTTTGAGTAGAGTTCTGCATTTCCAATGCATCCTCACATGGTGGCTGAAGGAATCCTTGATGAACTAGATTCTTTGTCAAAAGAATTAAAATAAAATGAGATGATGTGTGGATGGGATGAAAAGGAGTGCAATTAGGGACCCCTGTATTTTTGGACTTCTAAAAACTGAGAAGACTTGTTTGGAATCTTATCCAAATGGTAAATAGTACAGTTTTGGCACCTTGTGATTGACAAATGACAACTCATGATACATGATATAAGTGATCAACCTCCTTCCGGTGTTTGGAGCAGTCGGCAGTAAGCATTATTTGCATTTAGGGTTCTATGAGGACAACCTCTACAATTAAGGGTCAAGGTGCCTTGATCTGACACCCTTCCCAAAACCCTGTCTACACAGTTTAAGGTATTGGTTTGGTTTATTTGTTTATTAAACTATGAACTGCCAAAAGACTTTCGACTTCTATACGTTGCAAATCCATGCCGGTAATATGTGATATATGCTTTGACAAATGAACAAACCCAAACAACTTCTTCCCACTTTTTGTGTTGCTGAGCGCGTATCTGTTATTATATGGTAGATGCTTTTGTGGTTATATATTGCCATTTCACATCTCAGGAGCTCTTACAGGTTTGTGGCTCATAGTAATGACTTGGCTCATATCCAGCTATATAACCTATTTGTCAGGAACTCTTGCTTATTTGCGTAATAGGAATTGCTGCTTCCCTTAATTTCATAATTAAAGCATCAGTTATTGCACTTGTGAATGTAAGTTTAATCACAGTGGTTATTGTCTGATATGGTATTCAATAAGGCATGTAAGGAAAGTTAAGATATTTGCTGTCATTGTGTATTTCTAGTGCACCTAGCAAATCTGGGACATCGTTGATGTGATCTCCGTGAAGGTTCGGTGCTTGATAAGAATATGCATCTTGTAGGACTGTACAAATGCTGTAGGTCATTGTGCTAGACGTCTCTTATGCTTGCTTTCTTGACTTGATTTGTTTGTTGTTCTAATGTGGGATGTGTTTTCAAAGAGGACGGTGACAAATTTGCAGGATGGAATACTTTTATATGATCAAAAATGTTGATAATGCTGTTACTTACTATGAAACTTTATTCGCAGAGTTTTATACTGGAGTTTTTCACATTAATTACCCTATCCCTGATAACATGAAAGCAAGACTACAGTCATGGAGAAGAAAGAGCCTATGCGTAGACATTGTTCTCTTGTTACAGATAAATGCAGCACAGGGGAAGTGGTTCATAAGGAAACAGTCGCTTCTTTCTTCTCCAATGTGATGCTATATCTGCAGTAGAATCACGTGTTGTTAAAACTTAACAGAGGTAAGATTGGCAGAAAAGGGAGGTAATGTTTTAGGCCGCAGTAATCCTGTGAGTGGTGGATGGAATTAATAATTGAAAGCCTTCGACAGAGCTGCGGCCTGTTTATGACAACTAGCTGCTGTGCTACTGTATCTTTTGTTGATAATTTGAGGAGTTGTATGGGATCGAGCTTGTGGATGACTCAAATGTCCTTGGCATGGGAGGCGTCCGATCAGCAACGCAGTGGATTGTTTGTGAAGATGCCTCAAGGATCGCCATAAAAATCTTTCTTTGATAAGTTGCCAACTATACTCTTGCTCTCTCTTTACCTGTGAACATGTGTGCTATGATATTAATATATCTATCCTTGATTGTTAAATGTAAGAAACTTAATACATCTTGCACTTGAGGGTTGAATCATGCCTTTTTATCATGGAGCTAATACTCTTTTCATGTTGTGCTTTTTGGTTGGTCAGGAGGATTGCAAAACTGAAAGAGGCTGAATGCCGAATAGAAGTGGAAGATGTTTTGTACATGATAATCTTATACAAGTTCTCTGAGATTAGAGTCCCCATGATTCCCAGCCTGTCCAAATGCCTCTATAATGGCAGGCTAGAGATAATTCCTTCAAAAGACTGGGAGCTAGAATCTATTCATAGCCTTGAGGTCCGGGAGATGGTAAGGGAACATATGACAGTTGTCTTTGGCTGGAAGGCAAGTTCTGGCGTTGCCGTCAATTGGTCTAGAACCCAAGTCCAGAGACTGCATCTGAGCCAAATGTACGCACAATCAATCCTGTATGGCTACTTCTTGAAGTCCGCTTCCCTAAGATTTCAATTGGAGCACAGCCTGCCTCAGACCTATCAGAACATTCCTTTTGGTAGCTGGACACTGCTTCCGGAGTCTGGGTCCTCTGGATTTGAGGATGCCGTTCTTGGGCAGATGTTCACCCCAAGATCCACAACACTGAGTCCGGTATCCTGCAGACCCGGGAAGAAAGAAGCAAAATTGAGCTCCTATGTGACTGGTTTTGACGTGCAGACAAAGGAGGTATGTGCAAAACTGAAATCAGAGGAGGCTGGTGAACTTATAGATAAACATTGTTCTGCCCTGTTTGGGAGTGATAAGGCCAATGACTCTGTCAATGATGAGACGATCTTAACTTCTTTATCTAGTTTGAAGAGATTAATTTTGGAGGCAGTTGCGTTCGGTTGTTTCCTATGGGATGCAGAACAGTGCGTCGGTGACATCTACAAGCTTAAAGATATTCGGTAGATGCGATCAAAGACACGGGTTCTTGGTTGATTTTGTATATATAGGTTTTTACTAGAGCTCTAGGCCTGCTTTGAGGTGTATAGTTAATGTGAGGTATGCTTCTATGTTCTATTGTGCTACTTCTGTATCTACCCATGGACTCAGCCAGCTCTAGGATATCTACGCGATAAGACTTTTTTGTGTTTTTTGTTTTTTGTTTTTTTTGGTAGCTGAGCATCTTTAAGTTGTCTAACCCTTTTTTCGCATACGTGAAGTTTGTTTTGTCCAAGTTCTTGCGGAGATTACGTTAAGACAACTGCATTTTGTGCTGATCAGTGCATTATTACTTGGTATAATGCTCTGATTGCTTCCTAATTAGTACTCAGTCTGGTTGCATCACCCTGTCTGGTGCAGTCGATGAGATTTGGTGGCATTTGTGTCATCTGGCCTGTGTGAATGTCGACAATTGCCTTGGGTATAATTTTGACTTGTACAACAGCTTTAGACAGTCCTGTCCAGATGGTAATTTTAGAGAGATTATTGTTCTTAACCTGCTGCTTGTAATTGCAGTACATGTCTGTAGCAAAAGAGTAGAAACGGTATAGATTGGAACTTCCTTGGAGACTGGAGTAACAATAGCAATTTGGTTTGTTGTAGAACTTGTTGTTTAGGTTGGAGCAACAGTTGGTGTATGGTCCACCTGATTGGACAAATTGTTGCCTAGGTTGGAGCAACAGTTGGTATGTGATCCATCTAGTTGTACAATTTGTACAACTAGGCCTACAAATTGCCTATCTGACGCCATGTGTAAAAAATAAAGAAAACTGTCGAATTTCAGCTCACTAAAAATAGACTATAGTTCACTAAAATATGCTGTTGTGCATTCAATTTCGCTCATTAAAAATAATGTATAGCTCACTAAAATATTTTAGTGAGATGAGACACAGTTTTAGTGAGTTAATACATACTTTTAATGAGCAGATATGCCGAAATTAATGTATCTTATGTACTTAAGTTCTACTTAGTAAAAATAATATAATTTATTAAATGTGCTATTATACTAAAAAAATGTTATTGTGAATTTGAAATTCACTAAACTATATTCTAATTATCTATAATTTTTTTTAGTGAGTTATAATATTTATTTACTGAGTTGTTATATCATACAATCGGTTGTACAAAAATAATTGTACAATCGAATTTCAAATTACTAAAAATGTATAGCTCACTACAATATTTAGTAAGGTGAGACATAATTTTAGTGTGTTAATACATACTTTCAGTGAGCGGATAAATCAAATCAATGCATCCTATGTACCTAGATTTCACGAAGTAAAAATATCATATAACTTATTAAAATGTGCTATTGTACTAAAAAAATGTTATTGTGTATCTGAAACTCATTAAACTATATTCTAATCGTCTATATTTTTTTAGTGAGCTATGACATATATTTAGTGAGATATGACATATATTTGGTGAATTGGAATATATTTAATTAATTCACTACATTTCTATTATACTCACAAAAAATAATACAAACACCCTTATGTCATAGTAAAAAATGATTGAGGTGTAACATAATCGAAGAACTTGATAATATTATTTGTTGGCTATCTATACTATTCTTTTTAGTAAGTTATGCTATTCATTTAGTGAGTTATGATAGCTATTTGATGAGCTATAAAATATATTTTCTGACCAATATGATTTAGCGTGGAGTACTAATCATTCATAATAAAAAATAAGTGAATAAACAATATAGTACATAATTTTAGTTAGCACATATACTTTTTTGTTCATATTCTAAGATATGATATATTCGTCTTTAAGTGAGCTACGACTTATATTTAGTGAGTTATGACATACTTTTAGTGAGTTTGATTAAATTTGCATTATACTGATTAAATATGTATAATATGAATGTGCTTATGTCATGATAAAAGATAGTATAAATATTTCTTACTAATATTGTATTGCTCATTAAATATATTATATAACTCACTAACATATGCAGACATGCAGTATTACTCACTAATGCTGTATCTATACATATAAAATTTGTCGTGAATTTTTTTCTTATTTTTCTTTATTATAATAAATCTATATGCTTCTATTGAGTAAAAATACGGATAATAAATATGCAAATTTTCAATTAATATTTATCTTAAAATTAGAATTTTTATACAAAAATAGTGAACGTAGGTCCATAATGTAAATACAAGTGTATGCCTTAATATTTCAATGGAAGAATTTAAAAAAAATTAGGATTTTTTTTGAAAGGCGATTAAAAGGCTTTTAGGATGAAAAGAATAATAATCAAAAAAATAGGCTTCGCTTTTTTCACAAATTGAACCCATGACCTCACCTATTTGAGTAAAACACCCTTGTCACTCCACTACTCACCTATTCCTACTACTAGTGCTGATTATAATTAATGTTGAATTGGAGCACCTTCTGTATAATTTACGCCTGGTGGTGAGCCCGGGTGGATAATTGAGTTGTCCATCCGATTGTACGTAATAAATTCCGGTTGGAGCAAGGAGCATTTGGGGATGAGGAAACTGAAATGTATATGTCTCACAATCCTATCTATCTAAACTAGGTGTTGGCGGTTTTAGGTTTTTTCAGTGCCAACTCTTCTATTTCATTGGAGCTGAGTTGCCATTGATTTATATGAGTCAAAGTTTTCTTATTACAAATTTTCTCTTTCTATGCAACTTGAGCTTTTTTTTTTTTTTTTTTTTTTAAGGGGTTCAATGGCAAACGGGCAAATTGTGTAAGCCAACAAGTGCTGATCCCCTACATAAAAATTGCGAAAAGCATGTTGATGCTTTTGGCGCAGGAGGACAAAAGCAAGATCAACACACGAAGCAGCAAATGATCAATCTTATTGAAGATTCTTAGGATGAATCAAGATTGCCCTAGTGCAAATCTTCATCACACATATTAAAACACCCTACAAGAAGTAGGATCTAGTGTGTTCTTAAAACATTAGGTAACCTCTCCCTTGAGCTTTGCAAGAGACGTTACCCAAAATGATGCAAACGCTCTAAGGATCGAAGCACCTATTTTTTCGTCTTTTCTCTCAATTTTTTTTTAATAACTATTTGGGCATTGAGATTGGATGCATTTTAGTTATTTGGGCATTCCATTCGATTCTTACTATAATTAGAAGACCTCATCTTCATTTTGTATGACCTTATTCTTTTCAATTGAAATTTACTGAACTTATTTGAAACAAATTAAGGGTGTGTTTGGTAGGGTAAAATTATTTTTCTGAAAATAATTTTTGCAAGGGCAGAAAAAAAAATTATTTTTAAGAAAAAATCATTTGACTCCATAGGAAGAAAATTGTTTTCCTTCGGAACAGTTGGGAAAATCATTTTCCAGCTATGTGGCCGATTTTCGTTGGCTTCTCAGCTTCTCCTCTATCTTGTTCTCTGGCTCTGCTTCCGCCTTGCCTCTGGCACTTTCAGATCGAACGATGGCCAGTAACCCTCCCTCGTCTTCTTCTCTCTTCACTCTCACCTAAAAATCATTTTCCAGATTGAATGATGCGCGATTTTCCAGCGGAATTGTTATCTTCTCTCTTCACTCTCACTCATCTTCCAAAGATCAACGATGGCGAGTAACCTTCCCAGTTCGGAAAAATAAGGTATCTGTTGCTTAGATTGGCTTAGGGTTTTAATTTCTCATGAATTGTTTAGATTGGTTTAAGAATTTCTCAAATTTTATCTTTGATTTGGTTTGCTAGGGTTTCTTAACTGTAGCTGAACAACATGAAATTGAAGAAGTGCTTTGTTGGATGAATCCTTTCTCTTTTCTGCTCATTGTAGTTCAGGTATCTCTCAAAGTTCTACTTATGCTGGATTTTGCTCCAATTTTGGTCTGAATTTGTTGGTTTGCTAGAGTTTGGATTTCGCTAGGGTTTGCTAGGGTTTTAGTCCTTTCTCTTTTCTGATTTTGGTTCTAATTTTGCTCCAATTTTGGTCTGAAATGTTGAATAAAAGTTGAATTGGTATATTATTCTGCCAAAGTTTTGATTTTTATGAAGAATTTGGGCATTCAATCTGCAAAAGGGGGTGTAGAAGTACATATAGAATAAGGACATTAACCAGTAGGCATTAACGTCTTAAAAACAGGGTGTAGATTTTTCCTTAACTCTCATGGGTTTCCTTCAACTCTCATGGGTTTCCTTTAACTTCATGAAACTGAAATTCTCCGGAAACCATTGTAGATATTTCCGCTTAACTGTCATGGGTTTCCTTTAATACAAGCTTGTATCATTTGGAGCCTTGTTTCATTTGGAGCCTTGGAGTTGTGTATTCCCACATATAAATGCTTTTTAGATGGAAAGCATACACTCATTAGACCGCAAGCGTATCCTTTGTGGAGGCTAGATCCCAAATTTGCACCCTCACAGCAGCAGAATTCCATTTCTCTGCATTTATAAGGCTTACACCTCCAAGTTCCTTATTCCTTATTCCTATATATGATCAGAACTGACTTAATTGAGGTTGGTCACTTGTTCCGTTTTCTTCTTCCATCTATTTAAAGTGCTTATGTATATTTTTGTAGCATCCAATAGCCCTGGTCTGAATGTATATCTTTTTTTTTTTTTTTGGTGTCACCTAGATGGCCAATGATTTAAATGAGGAGGAAGCTGTGGTCATTGGTGCTACCACTTCTTTTTTGGGGGGCTACAGTGGTCTTGCTTAGGAACCATATTAATAGAAACAACGATCATGAAACTAGGGTTCCTCAAATCCCGTATCAGCCTTATGTCAATGGAGATGTCGACCGAGAGAATTATATCAATAGTGTTTTGTGTTGTGGGGATACTCATTGCCTTAATTAGATTCGAATGAGGCCCGGTCCTTTTTTTAAATTGTGTGAAATGCTTGAAAGGAGGGCACTTCTTGTAAACACGAAGCATATGAGTGTGAGGGAGCAAGTTCTAATGTTTCTTCATTTAGTAGGTCACAATGTGAGGTTTAGGGCGATTGGAGGAAGGTTTTTTCAATCTACTTGGACCATTCATAGCTATTTTCACATAGTCCTAGGAGCCATCTTAAAATTATATCCTGATTTCATGCACCCTTCTAGCTCTTGGACCCCTTCCAAAATCTTGAATAACCCTAGATTTTATCCATGGTTTGAGAATTGTATTGGAGCTGTAGATGGGACTCATGTGATGGCATCTGTTCTAATTAAAGATCAAGATAGGTATAGGAACAGAAAAGGTACATTATACCAAAACGTCTTGGCCGTCATATTCTTTGACGATCTCAAATTCACATATGTGTTAGCCGGTTGGGAATAATCAGCACATGATTTTAGAGTGCTAAATGATGCACTATCAAGAGGGTTTCGTGCTCCAGAAGGTATGGTGTAGAAATTTGTTTTGTTTCATGGAGTTTTCCCTTATTCGAATATACTGCACAGGATCTTAATGAAACTTTTGAATTTTTGTAAGAAAGTATTTTTTGCTAGATTCTGATTTTGTTCTTCGAAAAGGCTTCCTCCCCCCATATATCGTTATCATCTCAAAGAGTTCGATGAGTGCTCCCCACCAATGAATACTAAGGAATTGTTCAATCGACGACATTCTTCCTTGAGAATTATCGTAGAAAGAGCATTTGGGCTGCTCAAAAAGCGATTTCTTGTGTTGGATGCGGAGCCATTTTGGGAATTCGAGATTCAAGTAAAGGTTGTTCTTGTGTGTTGCGTGTTACACAGCTTTCTAAAAGGCATTGATCCAAATAACCAAATTATGAGAGAGGTGGACCGAGAGTTCTCACAAGATATTCAAAGGCCAATACTTTTACGAAGAGAAGAGCGAGAAGAAAATCAAGCGTGGAAAACAAAGAGAGATGCGATAGCAAATGCAATATGACAGTGTTTTTAAGATGCTATGCTGCCCTTGCCTAGGTTGGACTTTAAGATGCTGATTCAGCCGATCCTTTACATGATGAACTGATTTAAGATGCTGGTTGCTGGTTGTTTTCTTTTGAATTATGAGTAGTCTTGTTCAATTTCTATAATTTCAAGGTCGGTTGTTTCTTGGATAGTTTTATTCCTTTTTGATTAGTTGTTTGTTTTAACAGGCGAATCCAACTCATGAGAAGTATCTTAACAAAACAATTGATATATATGATGGAACGGCTATTGTGGTTGGAAAGAATGTCGCTTGAGGAAGTGGTGCCAAGTCATTTGATAATGTTGAGACACAATCATATGGAGCTGCGAATATGGAAGAAAAAGGTGACGGTGACGATGAGTTCGTGAAAGAAAATGATAAACAATCGGTTTCAAATGCGCTATTGGAATCAAGAAAAAGTTGAAAGAGAACCCGTGAAGACGACTTGGAACTTCAAAAAATCTCACTCAAATGGCAGAAGTCGCTATGGCTCTACAAAAGATATCTAAATCTAAGCTCGACGTTGACTTTCTTTATCAAGAAGTGATGAAAATTGAAGGGTTTGAAGAGGACTTTTTGCGTAGCGCTTTCAATCACCTCCTAGAGCGTGGAAACCTTGCAAAAAGTTTTCTAGCGAAGAATGAAAAAGTGAGAAGGATTTGGCTTGAAAAATTCAAGATGTTTCTCATCCACCTTACCCTTTGTACCCTCTTTTTTTTTTTTTTTGAGTCTCCCCTTTTTGGATTAAGGAGAACAAACAATTGAGAATTATGTCTTTGTAAGCATTGTTTGATGACTAAATTGACTTGTTATCTATTAGTTTAGCCTATAAGTACCAAACAGTTGAGAATTATTGTCTTAAAAAATGGTTTTTCATTCTACCAAACAACAGAAAATGAGGTGGAAAGGAAATAATTTTTCATTCTATCAAACAACAGAAAATGCAGTTGGAAAATTATTTTTCTTGGGAAAATATTTTTCATGGAAAATGATTTTTTGAAAAAATAATTTTTTTCCCAACCAAACACATCCTAAATTGTATTTATCATTATTGAATTGAACTTAACTGAATTTAACTTATTTTTACTGGACTAAACTGAATTTATTCTAAAATAAGTTGATAAAAACACGGCCTAAGACATGCTAGAGATACACAATACAATTTTCATATCTTCTAAGTCTGTCTATTTTGGAAGCTTATATAGGTTATGCGACAGATTTTCAAATGTTTCTCTAAACTTTCTCTGTCCATTTCTATAAAATAGTAGATAATCTACGGTCTTTAAATATAGAGTCAATCGGAATCAGTTTCTCTATAATTTTACACTTTAAAAGTAAGACTACTACATCAGACCCCCACATCCCGTGTAGTGGGGGATTTTGGGGATATTGGATATTGGATTTGTTTTTTCTTTTCTACTGATATGGGCCTTTGGTTCGTGAGAATAAACTGATTACATGCCTAGCCGTTGCTGGTAATTGGGTTGGGCTAAGTTGTCTGTTATTTGGGATAAACTGGGCTACTCTTATTGGCCCACAATTAGCACACTCATTTTTGCTGCCATTTTAACCTTCACAAGTTTACTCCATAATCGGTTGATAACTCACTTTTTCAGCTGCTTTTACCATCACAACTTTTCTGAAGATTGGCAGTTGGTGTCGGATCCAATTTTGAAGGCTGAGGTGTCCGCGGACTATCCTCTTTCTAACTAGGAGATGTAATTTAGCAATTTTAAAGGCCTATTTTGACTAGGGTACATTAACGAAAGGGTAAATTTTAATTTGACAAATAAAGTTTTTGGGAGAGATATTGATAATATGAGCTGAAATCCATCCACCATAACCTATTCTTTTTGGTCTAGTTTAATCTTAGAAAAAGTCAAAGATAAAATTCACATACATCTCTCAAACTCGATCATCCCATGCCACCAACGTGCCGTGCACATGACTAAAGTTAGGAAAGTGTGATACTGTGATCCAACACGATAATATGATCCAAACCCGACCTGACGTTACTAACAGAAACATGAACTTGATACGACCGAACTGATTTCGATCCAAAATTTATACGGTTTAACCTTGTACTGTGAAAATATATTATTTTTCAATTTTGAGTAAATCTAAATTATTTTCAAAGTTAACACGAAATTGACCCGTTTATTAAATGGATCATCCCAAACCGACCCTTTATCCAGCTCTACGCATAACAGCATGTGTACGTACTACTTCTTTTTCTTTTTTCCCTTTGGGTTAGATGGATACTCACCAACCAGATGTACATGATAAAACGATCTAGTGTTTTAGTGGGAATAGTAACTGGTCAGAACGATCAAGTATGGGACAAGTTCGTGAAGACTTCACCTTGAAGGAGTCTCTTCCACACAACTTTTCAGTACCAGGAGAAATGTGGACGATCTTGGGTCTTAGCCATAGAAGACACTTGTTCATTTTAATTAAGGAAAAACGCACTCAATACGTGCGGGTAGATCTAAATATATAATACATGTAGGATGTAGCTATGTTACTGGAAAAAGGAAAAAAAGGGTACTCCCGCCCACGCTTTGGACAAGTAGTATCCCCAAAACAGTAATATCAGTAACCGCCTAGTGTACATTCTTCCATCGCCGTTCTCCGCGGATTTGGTATTTTGAGGGTGGGCTTTCGACCATCCTAGCCCTCCGATTTAAGGATGAGCAAAAAAATTGAATACCCAGTTTCGGTTTCAGAATCAATTTGAATCTGGCGGGTACGGATCCAAACCCGGTTAAACCAGTTCCAAAATCGGTTCCGAAATTTAGGAACCATTTATAACCAGTCCAGTATCGGGTCCTAAAATTTTGGATCTGAACCCAATCTGGTACCCTGTCATAATTTAAAGAATTTTGATGGAAAAAATATAAAAAGTAAACCCTTCTTCCTCAAGTGATGTATCTTTTGTATTGAATCCTACTCTCAACTACCCTAATTTAACCATTTGTCATGTTTGCTTTTAATTTATCCCCGACTTACTTTTTATGTATCTCGACTGTCATGGATTTCTTCCTTCAAGTTTTGGTACTTCTGCGCATGAGCTATGTTGCTTACTGTATATTCGTTTTCATATTATTTTGACAGTTCTCCTATCTTTCTCTCTCTATTTGAATTGAATTAAAACAATTTTAGGTTTCTCATTTGTTTTGTAATCTTGATTTGTGGGTTTCTGTTTAAAATTGTCTAATTCTCTGAATTTATTTTAAAATATGTGAATATTCTTTACTGCTTGTTTCATATTTGATTTAGCCTTATAATTTAGTTTATAGAAATTTAGTTTATGATATGAGTTCTCAACTTCCTTCAATCCCTTCGTCTCTCTACTTTTTAGGGCAAAATGAGGAAAAAATAAAAAATATTACTTAGGAACTGGATACTTAAAACCGGAAGGGTCTGGTATTGGGTCCAAATTCTAGGGCTCGATTCCAACCGGGTCTGGAATTGGTTCAGAATTTTAGGATCCGGTTCCAATGGTTCTGATTCCTAAAAATTTAACCAGGTACTTGGTCCTGCTCATCCATACTCCTATCTGCTGTAGTTTTCTTATTTTATTATTTTTATCTGTTCAGTTTTAATTCCCTCCAATTGTGAGAGTTTTAGTCTCTCTAGCTGTGATAGTTTCAATTTATTTTTATTTTTGTTTGTCTTTGCGTAGTTGTTTTACTTGAATTTGAAGGGATGAAGAATTTTCGTATTGTAAAGCGGCTCTTCAATCAAGTTCGGCTCTTCAAATGCAATTTCCTATGTTCAAGTTCTATTTCACCCGAGGAAATTACACTAGATTAGCAGATCTATTTTCACGAAAACATTACTACAAATCTGTGGATCTCTTTTCTAGATTGTACTATGAAATAGTTGTTGCAGGAAAACGAGTGATCAATGCATGTGAAAGTAATTTTCTCGGAATGCGGATTGTGTTTCTACATTAGAACTTGTATTTGTTTAAAGTCGAATGCGTTGTAAATGTCGTATGACTTATTGATTAATGAATTCTTCCTTTCTCTTACCGGAAAAAAAAAAAAAAGTAATATACATGTCTCTGTTCCTCTAAAAAAACAAAAAAAACGTGCTTGTGCTCCCTGCAATGGTAGAGGAAACAGGAAAGTTGAAGTCGCTGTCAAATTCAACAACCAAAATCAGAACTTCCACGGCAAGACAATGAAGAGTGCAAAGTGTTATCTGCAATGTTGCGTTGGCGTGTTTGCTTGCGTGTTCTACCAATGCCAATGTAAGCCCCCACTGCTTTGATCCAATAATTCACTGATACTTTATGGAGGGAATTCAGATATGGAGTAATAATCTTATACTTGTAAACAATTAGATTGATTGATTTCATAGGCATTTTTAAGGGAGTAGAGGATTTTACTATGAAATATAAAAAAAAGTTGAATAGATCATGCATATAATTTAACGAAAAGAAAATTGATCTAATGTTGGTATAATATAACACATTTCGTTTTCAAAATCAGCGAGTAAGGAGATCCGCAAATTATGACAACAACAACGAAATTTAAGTTTACACATAAGTTCAGTACTCATTCGATCAATAATGAATAACGAGTATGGATTTTTCTCTCTTTTTTCATCCAAATGGATGTATAAAATCAAGTTAAAGTAGGTGGGAGTGGAACTTGAAGCAAAAACCATGATAACAGTACATAAATACTTTTTAATTGAACTAACATTCACATGATTACTGAAAAATTTAATTAGTTATGTACTTATGTACTGTATTTTACATCTTTGATAGTTGTAATTTACAAAAAAGAAGCCAGTAATCTTGGTAGAAAATAGAGTTTCCTATGAATCTAATGTGTACAAACTTCATTCAATTTGTTTTTTCTTTTTTTTTTGGGTTGACAGAAACTTCACTCAATTTTAACACTCTGATGAAATTCTTCACACAAAAAATTTCAGAAAATGTTATTTAAGGCTCCGTTTGATTCTTAGTAAATTTGGTAGAAAAAAAATTGAAGGAAAAAAAAGGGAAGGAAAAAAAGTAGGGAGAAAATGAGTTTTTTCCTCTTATTTGGATTGAGAAAAATACAAGAATTTGGATGAGAAATTTAAATATTGATAAACTACTTGAATCATGTTGATGTCATCTAAGTAATATAAGGTTGAAGGAGGTTGAAAATTTTCCTCAAACTTTTTTCACAATTTTATGAGGAAAATTTTATCACTTGTTTCGAACAATTTTTCCACCTAACTTTCCTCCATATTTTTTTCTTTGTGATCTTCTCTAAACCAAATACAAGAAAAAAATAACTTTACCAAAATTTTTTATTTCCACCAAATTTTTCAAGGTCTAAACAGAACCTAAGTAATCCTATTTTTAAAAATTATAAAAATTACCCAATTGAAATCTAGAAGCTTCTTTATAAGTAACTCATGTTTATGATTAAGGTCAATTAATTTTTTCTCCTTTTTGGAGTTGACTTGCAGAGTTGAATTACTTCCACCAATAACAAACAAAACCCACTTAACCCAAAAAAAAAAAAAAAAAAAAAGGAAACCAAAAAAAAAACGTGAAAACAATATTTACTTTTACCAAACCCTTACCAACAGATCCAGGATACCATTATATCAATAGGTCCAAACTTCTTTCAGAAAGTACCTGTACTTTACTATTATCAATTTTGGAGCTTTATTTTATTTATTTATTTATTTATTTGTTTGTTTGTTTGTTTGTGGCTTTCTTGCGTATAACCCTTTTACATTTTTTTAAAAACAAAGCAAGCAACATAGCCTTATGGGCAAACATAGCCAACGCCTCTGTCTTCCATTTTAAACTTTCTTCCCCCTCCCCTCTTCCCTTCTCTGAATTAATTTTCTCCCTTCAAAATCTAATCAAACATGGTAGCCATCCTTTTTAAGCTAATTTTCTGCGTGATAAGCATGATTAGCAACATAATCACGAGGCTAATCTTCTCGACGACAGCTTATTTGATAGTCCTCTTGATCCATGCACTCAAGGTGCCAGGGGAGGCCACCAAGGGCATCCTAGAGCAGGCGGCGGGCGCCCTCCGATCAGCCTTGGAGTACATGCTCGGGACGATTATGGAGGTGATCAGTACCTCAATCTCATCCATTATCCATGCGATTAAGGATGGGATCATTGAGTCCATTGTTAATGGGAAATCAGCTCTAGCAGAGTTAGTTGACCAGACAAAGAGTTCCTTTGAAGGTTTGCTTAAGGATGTTGTTCCTGAGATTGTGCAAGGCTTCTCTGAGATGGCTACTAACATTGTCTCTGATTTGTGGAATAATTACATTGAAGCCATTGGGTATGTTCAGGAAAATGCTTGATCACTCTTTTTCTTTTTTTTTTTTCCCTTTTTTTTTGAGTGGGTTCAAGAGTGGGGAAAGAGAAGCCAAGTGAAATCTAGTGATCAAAGTGATCATCCAATTCTCTTTTTTTTTTCTCTTTCTTTTTATGAGTTGTAAATCAGGGATCTCTATAGGAAATAGCCATATGACACAATTAAATGTAGATGTAAAGTGCATATAAAAAATTTTCTTCTAAAAATTTAATATGTTGAGATGTACTACTGATTAATACGTCGACATGTACCCCCACCCCCACCCCATGTCTTCAAAGTTGATTAATTGATAATATGACACAATCGATCATCTAATATGAAAAAGAAACTAAAAAAGATTGATATAGAATGATAGATCATACTATTCTGCGTATAAATATTTGTTGTACAACGATAGATAATAAAAACCCATTTAAAAGGTTAGAACCTACTAAGAAAGTGGAGATCTTGTTCCAACTACAGAGGAGAAGAATGCAATTCAGGTTAGCATCCAAAATTGTGCTCTGTTTGTTAGATTGAATGTTTCACTTGTCTTTGTGCAACTCAAAGGTTTATCCTTTTGAAGTTCATATTCTGTATCGTGTATGGTATTATATATATGTAGATCTCTCTATCCTTCTAGTATGTGGGTGCAAATCTGAAGGCATATCTGTTTGACTGTTTGAGAATAAATGTAGTGCTTTTATGGAGCTTAAATTATTCAGTGACAAATCTATGCCCCTTGTCAAAAGGAAGATGTACACTGATGTTTATGGAATTCATTCAAAAGCTAATATAATAGCAAATTCACTGTACTTTCATTCAGAATTGTCACCCAAAATTTTCAGACATTTCTCTTGTCAATGGCATTTGATCAGGTTTTCTAAGTTCCTTCCTAGCAGGATACAGCATGTTGTTGTTCGGCCAAGATCGGTTTTCTTTTTATTCTTAGATTTGGGTTAAGTTGGCTTATTGTGTTGGACACTATCCCGAGGAATCCAATCGAGCTGGAGCGGCCCAGAGTGACTAGGCCCTACGGCCTGTTGCATACCCACAAGAAGTCTCCTAACCTGAGCATCCCAAGCGTCGAACTCTGGACCTCATCAACACGAACCGTGCGAGGTGCCATTCGAGTTGTACTTGCTACTTGTGGAACTTGCTGTGTGTGAGGGGAGGGAGGTTGGAACTTGGAAGTTGGATTGCAAGAATTTGGGTTGGGTTGTACTTGTAAGTAGGTGATAAAAACTTGGACTTGGCTTAGTTGTCACCAGCTTGGAACTAAAAAAAGGTGGGAAATGTGGTCTCTTCAATATTTCATTATGAAAATTTGCACTTTGCCAAATTAAACAAGCAAGTACATATGTCTTCATACTAAGACTATCAAAGGTTAATCCGATACAATTACTGATTTGAAAAGAATATGAATTAATTGAGTTTGGGGAAATATTTCAACCCATTTAATTAAATGGGTTAACACACTTAATCCATTTAATTTATTGGGTTATGTTCAGGTTAAGAATTTTGACACGAAAAAAATACCTATTTAACCCATTTAATTAAATGGATTAAATAAGTTGATTAGTTCATCCAAATGCCATGTACTTTTCGGGAAAAATTGTGAAAATATGGGGTTTAATAAAGTTGATATTTGTTTTGTGATTGTGATGCTTGTGAGTCATAGACAATGGTTGTATTATGATGCTATAATAAAATCAAAAAATTGAGTTATAATGCTCGGTGATCATATTTAGGTCAAAATATGAAGCGGGTAAATAAGCAATCGGATAACTTGAACCTCATCCGTTTATATTAAACGGGTTAATGGGTACATTTCAGGTCAACCGGTTTAAAAAATAAACGGATACATGTCGAGTTTTTTAACCCGTTTAATACACGGGTTAGATTCAGGTTGAGGATTTCTTAACCCGTTTAAATTCGACATGAATACGAATTTGGCCCGACCTGACCTGTTTGATAGCCCTACTTCTGACGTAAATATGTAACACAAAGTATGACAATAAAAACAATTCTCAATGTAGAACTCACTTTTGTTACGGGTGAAGAGATCAAACTATAAGTAATTTTATATCTAAATGACCGCTACTTGTAAAGAAACTGATGCCCACAAAACAAAGTCACTAACATAAAATATTTGCACCAAAGGACTTGTCAAATCAGAGAAGCAACCTGCTAGATATTTCTTAGACCACCCCCAACACTGAGCCAATTTTTTTGGCTTACTAGTAGGAGCCTACCACTGTTACATCAACTATCTTTCTAACTTTTTACTTCACAATCTTCATTCTCTCCAATGGAAGGATCACCACTTCAGCTCATCAAATAAAATAATACTTAAGACCCCCATCTAATGATATTTAATTAGTTTAGTTTTTTTTTTGGTTGGTTATTTGCCTTTATTATTTTTGGGAAAAATAATTTGCACATAATAATTTGGCAACACAACTAATTAGAGGGTCATAGTTTTTTTTTAAAAAAAAAACAACACAAGAGTTTGAATTAAAAAATTCACACATGCTTGAATATAGAAATTACAAAAGTTCGAAAACAAACAAAAAAAGAGATATTGGTTATTATTGGACCCCAAAAAAAAAAAATCACAATAGCTGAACAATTAAAAAAAATTACAATATGACGATCAATCAACTATCCTCTCTGCCGCCAACCCGAATTTCGCTTCGATGTTTCCTCAATCAAGTTCGTTTGGAGAGCTGCGTGTGTGTCGGAGTTACGAACTTCATATGATCGTTGAAAGTACGTCTCATAGTAGGGATGGTGATCGTGGTTAACAATCGGCTCTGGGATAGTTCCCTCAACAACGTCATAGTTAAATGCATAGTTGTCCCGCTCATTCTTGACAATCATGTTATGGAGTATCACATATGCTCTCATAATAACATCGATTTCTTTTTGATCCATCAGACTAGTTGGGCCACGTACAATGGTAAATTGAGCTTGTAACACACCGAAAGCTCACTCAACGTCCTTCCTAACTAACTCTTGACGTTCTGCAAGGCGTTTTTCCTCGACCCTTGGGGAAGTGTGATAGTTTTAACAAATATCGCCCATTTCGGATAAATTCATCCAGAGATAGTATCCTATATTGTACTCATGTTCATTGACGACACACTCACATTTAGGAGCTCGATTCTAATACAGCTATTGAAAAACCGGTGAGTGGTCAAGAACGTTTATGTTATTGAGACTTCTAGGTAACTCGAAGAACGCATGTCATATCCAAAGATCGTATGCTGCAACGGCTTCAAGGATGATTGTTGGCACCTTGTAAGTTTGCATTTGAAATGATGTCCTCTAAACCGCTGGACAATTCTTCCATTTTCAGTGCATGTAGTCTATACTTCCCAACATATTGGAAAACTCACAGGCTTCGGCAACTTGTAGTAAGCGATTAACGTCAACTTGATTCGGTTTTCTCAAGTACTCCTCCCTGAATACCTCAACGACGCCTAAGGCGAACTTTTTCATGTATTCCATTGCGGTGCTCACACCAATCTTTAAGTACTCATCAACGCAATTGACCGTTACACTCTAGGCAAGCATTTGCACAGCTGCGATACACTTGGTTAATGACGATAACCTACGCTTTCCGGCCACATTGTACCTCACAGTACTCTGAATGATTGCCAAGTGCTTCTACAATGCTGAGAAATAAGTGTCTCTGCATTTTGAATCTAAGTCGAAAATGATGTTCGTTGTACAATGAATCTTCCGTGAAGTAGTCTCTGTATAAGCGGTTATAGGCATCTTTTCTATCTCTCTTAATACATCTCTTCTTCATTCGAGGCCTAGATGCCAAAGGTGTTAGCTCTGTTGCTTCTTGCCTGTGTTGTAGAAGGAACGTCATTTGTTGTTGTACTCGTTGTTGATGTTGGACGTAAGCCCCCATTACGTGTGTCATTACATCATCATTTGATAAAGATGATGATGATGACTCTTCCTCAACGGGTAGCTTTTCAACATTAAAAGTATCCATTACAAATGGTCTGCGCATCATAAGAATGATTAAACGTTAATGTATACAAGATTAATCATTTTATTAAACAATAATAGGCATACTCATTTCATAAATTCATAGCAGAACATGATTACATAAACTCATGTCTAAAATAACACATGGAAAATAAAAGTGACATAGTAAGCTCTTACATCCTAAGATGAGCAACATAGTTCTTGCAATCTATGTAATTAAGGGAGAGGGGAGACATACTACTGAGTTGATGATGAGTGCCCTGATCTCCTTTGCATGATTTATGCTCTTTTTTGCTCATAATAAACCGCTTGTTTAGGAGTCATCGTTGAGGTGTCCATTATCATTATTCTATCCTCCTAGGCCCTCAGCTTTTCATCCGTCATCATCATCTTCTGAGCTTTTTCTTTTTTTGCTGTGATGATAAAATATTTGAATATATGATTCATATCAGTATTGCTACTGTTCAACTCCTTCAACTGAGTTGTGACTAAATTAACGACGATAGTGTTAGTCCTTTCTTTAAGCCTTCTCTTCGAGACTTTCCGACCCTCGGATCTTTCACTCCCACCAGCACCTTCATCTCCTGCCTCTTCGGTGTAGGGATATGACCTTTTGGACGATCTTGACCCTGACTTATGTGGGTCACATATCGCCCTCCATTTCAGTTGGTCCTTGAGCATCTTATACCAATGCTCAAACTCAAAATTCTTTCCTGTACGCTCGATGTACAATCTGTGGACCTCTTACAGAATCTTAGCATCATTCTACCCACTGTGATTACTATTTTCCACTTCCAACATGACACCTGTCCATTTATTGATTATTGGGGAACACCAAAGCCATCGACTATCATATGTATTTGAAGTACGTGTCGATGCTCCTCGTGGGCGGTGTTCGTTAAAATTCGAGGCTACCAAAGCCCAGAAGCTAGACTTTTTTTGATCGGCCTCAACAGTAGGATCTGTGCTTGTATTAGCCCATACCGTATTGGCTGTTGATCTTCCACAACTATCCACTTTTTCACACCACCAATATTACCCCTTATTACTTCCTCTGTATCCCCCTTATCAGCACTTGCCTCGATATTTGTCTCAGAGTGTCCTAAGCTGACCATTTATCCCATTGGTCTGGCTGAGGGTGTGAAGTTGCTCTCCGCAGAAAGGTAATTTGGGTGAGGAGGTGGCGGAGGATAGTAAAGAGGGTAATACGGATATTTAGTAGTTTGCACATTCAAAGATTCATTATGTGTCGGGGGATAATATAGTGGTGGATAGTGTCGAGGATTCTGACTTGAACCACTCAGAATCCTTGAACTAAGTTGGGATGGATAATACGAATGATGTAGATGATGGTGGTATTTTTGTGGTGGATATTGGGTGTAAGACACATGGGAAATGTGTGTGGAAATTAAGGTAGCACTATTCCCTAATCTTGGGGTGAACCATCACCCTCAAGCAAGCTTATAAAGATTAGGGAAGTATTAGAGTTCATATTTTAGATGCAATTATTCCCAATAAATTTATAATTAATTATATTAATATATTAATAAATTATATTAATTAAAGATAATGACATTGCCAAATACACAAATATTTTTGTATGCATAGCATTACATACAATCATACAATGATATAAGCGGCTTCTTCCTCTTTTACTTCTGCGGGTTTCAGAACCTCCACGTAAGTGACGTAACCACGCAATTGAATTCCCTCATCCAATGCGTGGCCCCTTGGAAATATCTCGATTCTCGCATGCCCCCCATTCTTCTTGTTTCTCGTGGCCATAATTATTGCTGACCCCCATTTTCTCTCTCCTCTGGTGTGCTGCAACAATGGCTGGGAAGCTTATGCATGCTCTTCAGTACTCCGGCTATGGCGGTGGTGCTGCTGCTCTGAAGGTCTCTCTTTTGATTTCTGTCTTTCTTCTTTTTTTTGGTTGTTTTTTAAATGTGTCTTGGGTTAATTTATTGGTTAATCTATGATTTCTTTGTTGTTGACTGCCAATTGACACTTAAAATTGCATTCTGATTTTAATAAGTAGCTTTTGTCTTACTGTACTGGGGGTTTTTAGTTGTCTCAGATCAAGAGACTGAGCAGATTTGTGGGTTGTGGGCTCTCAGGATTAGTTCTACATCTCTTAATTTTGGGTACCAAATCATTTTTGATAGGATGAAATTTGATCTTACTTGTTGGACTAATTAATAGCCAAGCGTAAGTGAATAATGTGTAGGGAATCATGAACTATTGTGTCATTTGGTAAAATTTTCAGATGGGAAATTGGCAAATCCCCCCCGCCCCCTAATTTTATTGTTGGACTATGTTTCGTGGGATCTTGGTTAACTTGAACTGCTTGTATTTGATACTCAACACTGTAATATGGGTATAAGACATGAGCACTTGGGGGTGATTCGAAATAAATTTTCGAAAAATAGCCCGGTCTGACACTTGGGCATGTGACTTCTAGCCGGGTCCATGTGACGTAATCGTTGTCCTATAGTTGAGGAATTACCCTGTTTTGAAGGGATTCCTCATTAGTGGCAGTAGTCTTGTTGTCGTACTTGTTTTGATAGTTACAACATTCATTGTCACCAGATTAGTCCTCGCAGAACAGAAATTCAAGGGTTTTGAACGTTTTGGCCTTTGTTGCTTATGGAAAAACAGTAGTGAAGTTTGAGGATCATGGATGATTCTGTTGTCGTGCATTCGATTGGAGCTTAGTTAATAGAAATATGCAAAACTCCAAAATCCTCTTTTCCTTTCTAAGGAACTTTCCCTTTTAAGGGGATCTTATAGCTTGACCCCCACCTTGAAGCCAAGAAGTAGCAAATGCGCAACTATACCATGAACAACTAGGGCAATTTGGGACCACACAAATCTGAATAAAATCATCTGTTTTCTCATGTGTTATCAAAGTGGCTGACCCTCAATTCAGTATTCTCTGTTGTCCAGGTGAATGAAGTGATGCATTCGGCCACTATAAATTTGAGAGCTTATAAGTAGTATAGCTGAGGGGACATATGTCTTGGTTCATAGAGTTGATCATTTATCTTCTATGTGGTTGATGTGGAAGTGACCAGCTTCAAGGGAGCTGTTCCTGTTGCTCAGTGCAATGTGCAAGACTTTTCTATTGTAGCAGAAGGAAGGAGAAAGTAATCTTGAACATAGTAGTAATTTGCAAGTGGAAGTGAGGAAACACCCTTGGAGAACTGGTGTTAGTGGTTTGAACCCCACCACTTGTAATGATTTGCTCCAACCCCCCCCCCAGCGTACCCACCACTCCTAGCAACTGAGCCGTAAAATGGATTTTGGTACAAATACTTGGAGATATGCATAGAGCAAGTTTTGAGAAGTTGCAATGAAAAAGGTCATGATATGATTAATACTAGAATTCCTTTTGGATTGACCTTGATCCATGTATGCTCTCTTTCGTGATACATAGCTATGTCTGCTGACTGGTATCTGTAACCCTTCCCAACCAGCCTGCAAACGATTTTGTGAAATCCTTTGTCTTCTACTCCGCCCATTTTTCGAAAGGTTCCTATCCTTTTATTTTTATTAAATAATTTTGAAATGTTGTTCATGTGGATGTAGGTGGGGATTTATTTTTTTTTGGTGGGGGGGGGGGGGGGGGGGTGCGCTTGTGGGCGTATGCGTCAGCCAAATGTCAGGGATTTGATTGTTGTTGGTAATTTGGTCAAAGATATGTGCAAGGTTTGATTGTAGTATCCTGACATCACGAGTTGGCAGACCATTTAACATTGGTTTATACCTGAAATATGAACAAACATATCTAAGGTTTCTTTCATGACTGTTTTGTAATTGTTGCAGCATGTTGAGGTACCGGTTCCTGATCCTAAAGCTGATGAGGTGTTGGTGAAAGTGGATGCTGCAACTATAAACCCAGTTGATTGGAAGATACAGAAGGGCATGCTCCGGCCCATCTTACCCCGCAAGTTCCCGTATATACCAGGTCTGTTCTGGTGGACTTCGTAGACTATAGTTTCTCTTGGCCAAGTAATTAGTAGTATTCATCTATCTTAGGCCCTCCTTGCCATGAAAGATTACTTTATCTAGTGTAATTTCTGTCAAGCTGAATACCTCTGCTGTTGTTTCAGGTACTGACCTGGCAGGGGAGGTGGTCAAGACAGGATCTTCTGTTAAGAAGTTTAAAGAGGGTGACAAAGTTGTATCCATACTTAGCCATGCGGTTAGTGGCTGTCTATTGTTTGGTTACAACTTGTCTTTTTAGTGTTTGCTATAGATTTCAAGGAGCAATCTGAATGTGTGCTATTTCATTTCAACTTCTTTATATCATTATGCAATGCAAATGCTAGGAGAATTTCTCCTGCTTAGATGGTTTTGTTTTGTTCATTGTTTCTTGACGGTTATTGAATTGATTGCCAGCCCTTTCAAATTAAGTGTTAAGAGTGCCTTTTTTATTCTTTGACCTTTGTCTCTCTTATGCCTAGATGGTGGGTTTACTTGGCACTTCCTATAATTGTAGCTAAGTTTCTTCTGTTATGGATGGTTGGTTGCGGACCGTATATAGATTTTATTTTTGCTACAGAGCAATCAGCTGGGAGATTGTCTTCTCGTTAAATAATTGCATCTTAGAATGATAAGGATGTGTTTTAGTAGGGATATTTTTTGGTGATTTTAAACAAAATATTAGTCTTCTTAAGTCGCAATCTTCTGGTATGACTCTTTGGGTATCGTTCAAAGAGAAAGGTACGTTGAAATATTTGCAGAATCAGTAAGGTGATATTTTGTCTTCAAACATCACTCAAACAATTCACCGAGGTCACCAAACTTGGTGAAGTTAGTGAAAGTAATTTCTCTCAAAGCGTCGATAAGTCACATGTTACCCTCTCTCCCCCTCCCAAAATGCTAACCTTCTACATTCTTGTCCGTAAGCTTCTCTTTATAATAAAAGTACATCGAAACAAGATCTTCTAAAAGCCAAAGAAAAACTTATAAAAACAATTCCATACGAACATTTTTAACAGAACACATCCTAAGCAAATGTCAGCCTTGTAGTTGTGGATGATTGGAAATCTGACCTTGGTTTACATTGACTGACAGACTGGAGGTGCATTGGCTGAGTATGCTGTGGCAAAGGAGAGCTTGACGGTCACTAGACCACCAGAAGTATCAGCACCAGAAGCTGCTGCCCTGCCTGTGGCTGCCCTCACAGCTCACCAAGCTCTAACCCAAGCTGCAGATGTCAAGCTTGATGGAACTGGTGACAAGAAGAACATACTGGTCACAGCAGCATCTGGGGGTGTGGGCCATTATGCAGTCCAGATGGCAAAGCTCGGGAACACGCATGTCACAGCGACATGTGGAGCCCGGAACTTGGAGTTTGTCAAGAGTCTGGGTGCTGACGAGGTCTTAGACTACAGGACTCCTGAAGGGGCCACCCTGAAGAGCCCGTCTGGAAAGAAGTACGACTATGTGATCCACTGTGCAACTGGCATCCCTTGGTGCACTTTCGAGCCAAACTTGAGTGAAAATGGCAAGGTGATAGACTTGACCCCCGGTCCAAGTGCCTTGGTGACTTTTGCTTTGAAGAAGCTCACTTTCTCCAAGAAGCAGCTGGTGCCCTTGATCTTGATTCCAAAGGCTGAGAACTTGGAGTATGTGATTAATTTGGTGAAAGAAAAGAAGATTAAAGCAGTTATAGAATCGAAATTTCCCCTGAGCAAAGCTGAGGACGCTTGGGCCAAGATGATGGAGGGGCATGCCACAGGGAAGGTTATCGTCGAGCCGTAAAGTTAAAAAAGAAATAATAATAATAAAAAAATTGTACAGTATTGTGAAAAAAGATTTTCTTGGTTTTATCAAGGTGTGTACCTATTTTATGGTCTATACTTTACTGGGTCTGTATTTGACTGTATGATACAATTCAGTTAAAACTTATTGGGTGTATAATAGGTGTGAGCTAACTTTAACGGTTGATCTTGAATGCTTACAAGTAGACCTGTTAAATAGGACAATTGGTTTGGATTTAGGTTCAGGTTTGGATTAGATTAGCTGCGGGTCAGGTTGTGTTCACATTTGGTTTCAAATTGGGTTATTTTTAGTTTGGGTTGATTTTTAGTCCAATAAGTTTTTCTTGCAAAGAAGAATAAATTTGTTAGAAAATATTCAGATTAGGTTGGGTTTGGTTTGAGTCATTTTCGGCTTGGGTTAACTTTGGGTCAGTTATTTTGAGTGAAACCGGGTTATTTTTAGTTTGGGTTGATTTGTGGTCCAGTAAGTTTTTCTTACAAAGAAGAATAAATTTGTTAGAAAATATTCAGGTTGGGTTTGGTTTGAGTCATTTTCGGCTTGGGTTAACTCTGGGTCAGTTATTTTGAGTGCAGTCAGGTTATTTTTAGTTTGGGTTGATTTGTAGTCCAATAAGTTTATTTTGAGTGCCAGTTTGGGTAGAAAATAACTAGTTGCTGACTTGCTGGGGAAATATTTGGGAAGTTGGAGAATGGCAGTAGACAATAAAATTATGCGTCTGGGCCAAATTGTTAGGAGATCGTTTTTTCACTCTATTTTTTTAAGGTAAAAATACTATCTAATTTTTAAGTTGAAGTTGACACAAGGTTGCGAATACATGCTTCCATTGCCTTCCAACATGAGAGCAGGGCCTTAATTGACACAGAAGGAAGTGGCACTGTAAAATTTTCCTAGTTTAGCTCGACTGTATTTTTATCTCATGCCTTGCCTAGCATTTGCTTAGGCCCTGTTCTCTACAACCTTTTTCTTTTTTTTTGGGTAAAGAATAAGTTTTGTTTAATTTAATTCAGTAAAAACAAATTTAGTGTAGTTCAATTTAATTCAGAAAAATAAGTTTAAATCATAAATAAATTCAATTCAATTTAGTTCAATTCATCAAAAATAAGTTTAGTTCAATTCGTTATATTTCAACAACAATAAGTTAAAAGGAACAGGGCCTTAATTGGATGCACTATTGAGTTTGACAATTGATAAATGTATTGTCTCCTTATGTATGATTTCTCCATTTATAAAGTTCAAATCAAAGATTCTATTTAGAGTAAACAAATATTAAAATATTTAACTGAAGGGTCTGTTCATTTGGTTGGATAAATTGAGATGGATATTAGACGAAGTTGCAAGGAGTTTGGTAAAACTTGCAAGGAGGTAGAAAGAGTACGAAGGAGTAGGACAAAGTCGGAAGGAGCCGGAAGAAGTTGAAAAAAGTTAGAATGAGTTTTATAATTGTATAGTTTAATAAATTTCTTTTAAAGCGTGTTGCAATATACTTATTTTATAATAATAATAAGTAACTATATTTGTACATCAAAAAAAATATTATGTGGATAAGTTTTTTTATTATTATTTTTGTCTGTGTGCTTGTATTTGTTTGTGAATGAAAATTTAAATTTTTATTAATCCAAAAGTAAAATATGTGAATAACTCAAGTATATAAAGACGTGTTCTTAGGCTATAGGGTTATTATGTTAAGATAATGTAATATTGAGTACAGTCCAAACACCCCACTAAATTATTAAGTTATTGGGTTAAAATATAAGACTAAAGAAGAAATAAACATAAGCAAAATATAGCAAATTTGTCTAAAAAGAAAATAATTAACAAATTATAGAAGATAAATAAAGGTACAATCTAAATTTTTCTAGAATTTCTATGCCTCTAATTATTATAGTTTTTTTGACAGATATGATAGGGCAGTGTTTAACTAGTTTATTTTGAATAATCATATTGTATTTTTATTTATCGTATATTTTTCTTAATTTTAATTATCGTAAAATCAATACAAAAATTTTGGTGCCAAAAAATTAAAGCAAAAAATCTCAAAAGTGGCATGTACATGAATCATGAACGAATGTTGAAATATTTCTTGAAAAAGTAAATAATTTTCATGCCATATAATTTTACCATTGTTAAAAGTTGCAAAGAGTTAACAAGAGTTCGAACTTTTATAGTCGAAATCCAAAAGAAGAGGTACTAGGTTGGGTGGATATTTGATAGTATTTTTATTTGATTAGTACTGTTTCCACTTAAAAATTTTGAAACAAGATACTCACACCTCTACATTTGTATTCAAAAAATGACAAATTCAAATTTGAAGTAGTCTGCGTTTTAAAATTCTTGGTCAGAGTCCAATTACATGCATATAAACTCAGGCATGAAATTCATGAAAACGAAGCGCCTCTTCTTCTTCTTCTGGTTTCAGAAGCTCCACGTAAACCACTTAACTAGCCAACTTATGCATGCTCTTGTTGTGTTATCCTCGTTGTTATGGTGATCGAGAAGGAATAAATTCGACCCCTCCCCCCTTCCTTCCTTTGCGTCTCTCTCTCTCTCTCTCTCTCTCTCTCTCTCTCTCTCTCTTTCTGCCCTCTGTTCTGTACAACACTGTAGGCTGCAGCAACAATGGCTCGGAAGCTTATGCATGCTTTTCAGTATACTTCCTATGGCGGTGGTGCTGCTGCTTTGAAGGTCTCCCTATATATCTCTGTATTTATTTCTTATCCTTTTTTTTTCTTTTCAAAAAAGGATGTCTTGAGTTTAACGTAGCAGTTAATCTATGCTTTGTGTGCTGTTGACCGCCAGTTGACATTTAAATCTGCATTCTGATTTAAATAAGTAGCTTTGAACCTACTTTGTTAGGAGTCTTAAATTTTTTAACTCATCTCAGATCAGGATGGTGAATAGATTTGTAAGTCATTGACATTGAGGATTAGTTCTACCCCCCCCCCCCCCAAAAAAAAAAAAAAAAACTTGAACGCAGTAGCGAAATGCAGGAACTCAGTAGTAGTACATCTAAATGGAAGTGGGGAAACATCCCGGCTATGTTACTCCCACTCTTCATGTACCCGTGTTGGAGCTTCAGCACTCTGACAAGTGTACGACGGTTGATACTTCAAACTACGTTGATGCAAATTTTCACAAAAATAGTGCGAGTTTGAAACTTGAAAACATATCCGTATCAGATACTCGTACCCGAGTCCAAGAAACATATACAATATATAGAGAAGTGGTGGAGTACTCACATTCCTAGTGGGAGGTTAGCAGCTGAACCTCATCACTTAGCTTGCAAGGTTTCGGGTACCCCCCCCCCCCCCCGGGGAAAGAACAGGGTACGCTCCTTGCAACTAGGCTTCTCATTATACCTCTTTCCCTCAACAACACCCCCCCTAGGGCTGTCAAATAGGTCAGGTCGGGTCGGGTTTGTGTTTGGGTCGAAATTAAACGAGTTGAAAATCCCCCGACCTGAACCTGACCTGTTTAATAAACGGGTTGAAAAATTCAACCTGAAACCGTTTAACATTTAAACGGGTCAACCTGATTCTGACCTGTTTAACCCGTTTAAGTTAACGGGTCAGAATTAGGTACCACTTACCTGTTTAACCTGTTTAACCTACTTAAGTTTCAAACTTTAAATGAACATGTATGTAAGCCTGAGACTGCAATTGGACACTTTGTAAACAATACATGATTACATGAATTCTTGGTATACTAACGACTCAACAAACCGACTTCTAAAGAGATCAGTAAGTTCTAAAGATCAGTAGTGAGGAGATGGGAGGAGGGGAGTGGAGAGGAGATGGGAGATCGAATCAGTAGAGAGGAGATGAGACGGGCGACTGAAGGCTGAAGCAACTCAAGCAAGCTCTAGCTCTGTGTGGATTGTGGAATAGTGGTATTGCGAATGAAGAACTGAAGAAGGCAAGAAGCCTTTTATATCTAGAGTTTTCACTTGATAGGGTGGGCTTTATGGGCTTAGGAACCAAAAATGTGAAAAATATAAAATTTGAACTCCCCGCCCCCCAGCCAAAAATCTGAAAATTAAAAATTCAATGGGCCCCAAAAATGTTCAAAAAAACTACACATAATTATACATTGATAAATAGGTTAGACAGGTTAAATGGGTTACTGTAAACAGGTAAACGGGTTGACCTATTTAATCCGTTTATTTAAACGGGTTAAATAGGTATTTTTTCATGTCGAAAATTTCAACCTGAACCTAACCCGTTTAATTAAACGGTTTAATCGTGTCAACCCATTTAATTAAACGGGTTGAAAATCTTTACCTAAACCCGCCTAATTTCGTGTTCGGTTTGGGTCGGTAATCGTGTCGGATCAGCTTTTGACAGCCCTACCCCCCTTTTCCCAAAAAAAAAAAAAAAAGAAAGAAAAAGAGAAGAGATGTAAATGAATGTGCATGCAAGAAACGATTTTGGTTAGAAGTTTCTAGGCTTGTTTTCGATGCAGTGAAATAGATTTTGGTACAAATACTTGACTACATGCCCAGAGCAAGTTCTAAGAAGGGACGATGATGAAGGATGATGACATGGTCAATACCAGACTGGCAGACTTACTTCTGAATTAACCCTGGTGCTTGGTCTAGTACATTCTCTTCTGTCATGCATGCGTTGGTGTATGGTATTTGTAAGCCTTTCCCCAACAAAACAACTCCCAAACAGATTGTGAAATCCTTTGTCTACTTTCCTCATATTTTGGAAAGCTAAGGTTTTTTTCCTCACATTGTTATAGTTGTTTTTTAAATGTAGTTTACTTCGTGTGTTTGTGTGTCAGTGTTTGTGTGTGTGTGTTCTTTGAGCTTAGCGAAACAAGTGGGAATTGGTAGTTGTTGGTGAATATTAGTAAAAGGCTTGCACAAGTTTTATTACATTCCACTGAGATAACGGATTGGTGAATCATTTAACATTGGCCCATATATGCAATATGACCAAAGGTACCTCACTCAGGTATGTATATATCATGACTGTTGTGTAATTGTATTGCAGCACGTTCAGGTTCCGGTTCCAGATCCCAAGGCTGATGAGGTGTTGGTGAAGGTGGAGGCTGCAAGTATTAACCCATTTGATTGGAGGATACAGACGGGCTATATTCCTTTCTTACCCCGGAAATTCCCATGTATACCAGGTTTGTTCTCCTGGAAGGAACTCTTCCCCCTTTTTTTTCTATTGTTTGTTTCATTGTTAGATTGTGTATTGTTATGTTATAAGTTTATTGTTATGTTATTAGTTCTTCTTGCCAAATAATGAGCGGTATTCATCTATCTTTGGCTCTTCTTGCCGTGAAAGATTACTTTATCTTGTCTAGTTTCTCTAAAGCTGAAGATCTCTGTTGTTGATTCAGGTACTGATCTTGCAGGAGAGGTGGCTGGGGCAGGATCTTCTGTCAAGAAGTTTAAAGAGGGTGACAAAATTGTAGCAATGCTTAGCCATGCTGTAAGTACTGCTTATCTATTGTTTCAGTTACAACTTGTCTATTCAGTCTAGATGTTCAAGAACCAATCTGAATGTGCGCTAGTTCATCGCAATCTGTTGGCATAATTATGCAGTACATAGTAATCCCATTAAATAATTTTGATTTGAGGATATCTAGCAGACGTATCCTAAGCAAAACCTCGGGTTCAACGGGAACTTAGAAATATGATATCATTTTATGTTGGCTATGACAGACTGGAGGTGCATTGGCTGAGTATTCCGTGGTAAAGGAGAGCTTTACAGTCGCTAGACCGCCAGAAGTATCAGGTCCTGAAGCCGCAGGCATTCCATTGGCTGCCCTCACGGCTTACCAAGCTCTAACCCAAGCTGCGAATGTCAAGTTTGACAGAACTAGTGACAAACAGAACATATTGATCACAGCGGCATCAGGGGGTGTGGGTCACTATGCAGTCCAGATGGCAAGGCTCGCAAATGCACATGTCACAGCAACATGTGGGGCCCGAAACTTGGAGTTCGTCAAGAGTCTAGGTGCTGACGAGGTCATAGACTACAAGTCCCCTGAGGGGGCAGCCTTGAAGAGCCCTTCCGGAAAGAAGTATGACTATGTGATCCGCTGTGCAACCGGCATCCCTTGGTCCATCTTCGAGCCAAACTTGAGTGAAGATGGCAAGGTGATAGACTTGACCCCTGGTCCAAGTGCTTGGGTGACTTATGCTTTGAAGAAGCTCACTTTCTCTAGAAAGCAGCTCGTGCCCTCGATCCTGTTTCCCAAGGCTGAGGACTTGGAATATGTGGCTTTTATGATGAATTTGGTGAAAGAAAACAACATGAAAACAGTTATAGACTCAAAATTTCCCTTGAGCAAGGCTGAAGATGCATGGGCTAAGCTGATGGAAGGACATGCCACAGGGAAGGTTATTATAGAGCCTTAAAGTAAACATACTTGTACAGGTGTTGTGGACAACATGTGCTATGGTTCATTTGGGAAATCACAGAATTGCAGAATTATTTATCGAGTGTATGTCTATTATCTATCATGTGATCGTTTACTCGTCTATATTTTGATTGCATTGTACAATTTTGTGGGTCAATTTTAGTAAAAGTTGTACTTGATTTGTCTCATATTTATTGTCAAAAACATTAATTTTCTGTTTCTATAATATTGCCAAAATCTCATTTTACAAAGGCTTATTAATATTTCTATTAGTTGAAAATCATTTTAACTTAGTACTATCAAGCAAATGCATGGGATACTAATTTTCTTGCCTATTCCATATTTTGACTATGGATATAGAGCAGAAGCAATATTTAAATTATGTCTGCTTTTCTTTTTGTGGTCCCTTTGAGCCATTAAAAAAAATTGTTTTTGTTAGGCTACTAGTTGTGTATAACAGGCTGTTACAGTTGTTGGGCCAAGAGATAATTCGCTTGGCAGGTTTCAACTTGGCACATTCCTGTTGGGAATGTCATATGGGGATTCTCGTTCCTTTCATTCTCTCGAGTAACAAAGGTGTAAAGCAAATCCATACTATTGACCCCTTTCTGGAAATTCTAGTCATAGGTGTGGACGACGGAATTGAGCTTGTAGACTTTACCTAGAGCATTACCAGCTCACCTTCCGTATTTTGAAACTCTATCATATTGTATTAGTAAAAGTTTCAATTTTTTGGAACTCATATTCCTTTACTTTTCTAACTTATGGAACTTCAACTTGAATCACTCAATAAAATATTTATAATGGACTCACCTCATAACATACAGTTTTCTTTTTTAATAACCCAATTAATATTTTTAAGAAGAAAAAAAGGAAAAATTAAAAAATTCACAAAAGGACATAAAAGTTGGACCGAAGGGTGGAACGACAGTGAGTTCCTACTCACGAGGCACTTTCAAAAAAAGCGAAATGGACAGTAGCCATGTGGTGATGAGGCCCACCTGTGAAATGCGCGTTCTTTAGGGATAGCTGCTCTTATATAATTCTTTACAGAACTCAGAAAATATGACTTATGAAATGTAACTTCCAAATATGATCTAAGATACTTAATGACATTAGTTTTAAGTGCCTTAATTTATTTTAAACTTAATGAGTTTTTTGTCATTAGTAATAGAAAAAATTAGATAGAAAATCAAATATCAAATATGCTAGTGCTAAGAAAGTAAATAAGTAGAATAAAAAAATGTCTACTAAACAACATAGACAACTATTGACAAAACAACAGTTAAAACAACTTCCATCTAAGGATTAATGAAACCCAACACTTTAATCTAAACCCAAAAAAAAAAAAAAATGTTTGAAGATTGACAAGACTTGAGACCAAAAAAAAACTTTCAAATTATCCAAATTGAAACTGTACTCAACCAGCAAGCTGTCACAAGGCCCAACTGATCAAGCTTCTCAAAGAAAAAGTCCAATGGAACTAGGTTTCTTATTTATTTACTCATTACGGGTTAATAAAAATGCTCATGGTTACTTCACCGCTTGATTAATTATTTTTAATGTTTATCAAAATTAAACCGTTATCATATTAAAGCTGTGATTATCTCCTCCCCTTCTTCAACAAACCCCCAAAAAAAAGAAAGGCAGGCAAGCTCGGGATCTTATAAAGTGGAACTCTAGTAGAATTTCCACTATAAAAAGTGCAAAGATAAAACAATTTGATCATAAAAGATGAAATCTTCTCTCTTCCACACCCTTTTAATCTGCAATCTACTTTTTCATTGTATTTCTATTTATGACAATATATTGGAATTGCTTTTTTGTTTACTATCCGAGTATTTACTTGTTGGAGGTTCACTTTTTGTGACCTTATCCTTCCAATGGTAGGATTCTTTCTTGCCCTCTGTCTTCTTGGATTTCAAAAAGGAGGATTGCATTAATAAAGGGTAGAGTCTCACTTTGGATTTTGTGTAGCAATGGGAGAGATGTATATCGTCCCATTAAAGTATACAAATTATATGATAATCTCGCGTTTATCCATTAGAGTTTTAGAGTTATAAGAGCACTCTCAGTTAGAGTTTCAATTTTTAGAACTCTGGCCTGCCACATTAGTGAAAGTTTTACAATTTTGAAACTTATATTCCATCACTTTTCCAATCTATAGAACTCAATTTTAATCATCCAATAAAAATATTTGTCATGGACCCACCTCATAACACACGACCTATTTTTTAAATTATTTAAAAACTATATACTTCCTCCAAAAAAAAGAAAAAACAAAAAAAAAAGCCAAAATTTACCTCGCGGGGAAGAATGCTGGGTCGGTCTCCCACGCACTTCCCTCCCCCATTTCGCTGGCTGGTAGAGGCCCTGTGTCACGCGTGTCACACACCAGCCCCACTCTCTACCTCGCGAGTTGTACGCTGCGAGTTGCCTAATAGATGGGTTTTTTTAATACTTTTTGCAATGCCCTTTCATTAAGAAAGAATTCTTGCTCCCTATTGTGATGTGTTACCAAATCTGTATGTTTGAATATGTGAAATAAGTCTTGTACTATGTATTTTTGAGATCTTAAAATCGATTTCTGTATGTGACTTTTAAGATTTATATTATTATTTAAAAATATTCAAAATATCAAGAAAATAAAGCATAGATATCCCCTTGGATAAGGATTCGAAAAAAATTTATATCTAGACAATCTCACCCTAAGACCTGATCAATTTGAGCGTTGGGGTGGATTAAAGATCAGGTCATGAGAGTCGACAAGCAGGATCTTCTTGACTTTAACCCTACCTGACTCTTATGCGGTTTAAGTCGGCAAACTCTTGACCCTAATCCTGTGGATACCCTCTGGTTATCAAGTCAGATCTGACCCTTAGACCTTCCTTATAGGCTTATATAGAAAGTGATATATTTTTTTAACTAAGTTTGATTTTTATCATAAAGTTTAACACTAAAAATTCTAATAAACGAAAAGTCGACTGGTACTATAATATTTCAATTCAAAGTATAGTATTACAAATATTCTAATGCATGATTTAGTAACTATAATAATTAGGCTACAAAAAAAACTACTCTAGAGAGGGAGCTTGAGAGGGTTAAAAAAACTTTGTTAGATCTGAGGATGCTGAGTGATAGGGGGGCTAAGGAGAGGCAAGGAAATAAAATGCAAAAGGTTTGGAGCAAATGAAACCCAAAGTTTTTTGTTTTGATTTTAATTTTCCTATTAAAGTGAGGGTTGGCGGGCTGGGTCAGAGGGTCAAAACCTCTATCCAAGCCCGATCCTCCTCATGGTTGAATGCTCTCAATTTGAGTGTTGGGGCGGATTGGAGGCAAAAAAATCGACCTTAACCTTCATTTTTTAGAGTCGTATCAGGACAGATCGAACAAGGCTTTAACTTTTTGATAAAGTCAACTTACCCTTCTCAGAAGAGACTGATTTTAAGATACATATAAAATATATCCTCTTGGATCTCAAAAATAAGAATTGCATTAAAATGTGATCTGCCTTAGTACCTATGTAATAACGGAAGAGCTGACGAATCATCCCACTAATGATCCTTGAAATCATAGAATGGATTTTTCTATACATGACTCTTTTTTTTTCTTTTCTTTTTTTTTTGGGGGATAGAACTTTGTACTTGACTTTTAAAATTCATGCTTGTTTTTTCATTTGAGGTAAATAATGTTTTTACTATATGTTAACAATAATAATAAGTGTGGATTCTGCTTAAATAGATTTAAAAAGATATAGGCCCTGTTTGGCAATCAGCTGTTAGCTGATTGTATTAGCTGTTAGTTGTTAGCTGATTATATTAGCTGTTTAACTTAGCTGATTGTAGTAGCTGTTTGTGAAAAAAGTGTTTGGTGAAATTAGCTGTTTCTAACAAAGTTATTTGATAAAATTTCACTTATGCCCATTACTCAATTTCATTATTTTTCTAACAAAATAATTTTTCATTGGATATTTATTTTTCTTTTTGATATGAATTATGAATTAAGACTTATGTGATATATAAAATTACATTTATACTTTTTCCTAATTTGAGTACTTATTATCAAAATATATTTTTAATGTTAAATGTTTTCTTTTTTAATAGCAATTGAAATTATGTGATATAAAAAATATTTATATATCATGTAAGACTAACTAATATAAATTATTTGCTAAATTAAGAAAGCATTAAAATTAAAAACATTATATTCAACATCATAACCATCCACAACTCTTGTATCAAAAAGGAAAAAAATTAATTGAAAAATTTAAAGCATAAGCATCCAACATTCGGGAATATCATTTGTGAATGACATGTAATGTAAATTTGTCCAAATTATAAGGTTAGTATGATCATTATAATAGTAAATATCAAAAAGTTCTTTGAAAAAGTTATCCAAAGACCTTTTTATAAAAGAGCTTTTTGGGCATAAAAAGCTAATATAAAAAGCTAATCAATCAAACACCCCAAAGAGTTTTTTGACCAGAGTCAAATAGTTAATACCGTCAAAAAACTCTTTTTGCACCCAAAAAGCTTCTTGTCAAACATGGCCATAAATATGAACAATGTTGCTTCTATAAAAGTAGATAGTCTAATGATAATAGGATACATCTGGAGGGGGGACAAAGAATACATGAGACTTGAATAAGAAATAATTATTACTACAAAACATTCAAGTCAAACAACACTTAAATTTGAACATTTTAGACTCAAATAAAAATATAACTAATAAAGAAATTACGACTAAAAGTTTCTTTATCAGGACTTGAACTCAATTAAAATAATGTCTATTACAGTATTACCCAAGCTCCTCACACTGTTATAAGCCTTTTACTTCCAATACCTTATGTCATATAACCAAATAATAATACACCTCTGAAATAATGTTAAACTATAATCAATTAAATATCTTGTTGAAATAGGCTACCCAGTATAACGTATTTGAATTGTAAGGCCTTAATATAAGTAAATTTCGAATTACATTTTAATAGCTCTCAAATGTTCTATCCATATGTATACTTTATTCTTTTGGGTGTTTACTTAAGATTCAAATTCCTAACAAAATACAAATCTTCTTCGTTTGGGTGACAACTGTAATCACATATCTTCAATGTCACAAACTTTCGTGCATCCAAGGTACTCGGCATATCCAGCCCATGGTGGCCACACCTCATGGGCCTTTTCGTCATTTTACGTCCAAAGCCGTGTGAATCAGCCAAAGGGCATTTCCCATCTCCGAAATTTTACCAAAATGGCCTTAATCTTATCCTTAAATGGTTAAACCAACGCTAACCATCCTCAATCCTTCTAACCACAGGGCTAATTTCGTCATCTGTCTCACCCACAAAAGACTCTGAGGGGCATTAATGTCAATCCACTTACCAACTTTTATTTATTATTATTAATTATTGGAGTAAGGTCCACTTATTATTAACGGGGGGACCGCCACCCAACAATAACGTTTGGTTTTTCTTTTCTATTATTTTCAAGAAAATCCTTTTCTTTTTAATAGTTTACTAAATTATCTTTCCCCTTTTTTAATTCATCGAATTAATAAATACAAAAATTGGAATATTTTCTTTCTTTTTCTTTTTCTTTTTCTTTTCCTCTGGTTTCTTCTCCTTGAATTTCTTCTGCGAAATTTATGCCAGGGCCACCATCCCAGTAGCTCCTGTTTCTCTCTCTTACATTACAAGCCTCTGCCTCTCTTTCTGTCTCCCTCGCCTTTTCTCTCTCCTCATTCTCGTCAATTTGTCTTGCGTTCGACTAAATCCCTAGCACATTATAGGCCTTTTGATTCGAATATTCATATTCTTCTCATTACTCTTTTCAATTCCTAATTTCTTCGCTGCAAATCCCCAATTCTCAGCATAATACCACTCCTTGGTGAGTCTCTAATCTTCAATCCTTGTTTTTTTCCTCAATTTTTGTTTTTTCAATATCGAATTCCAAACAGTAATGGGGAATTTCTGCTCAAATAATGTTTTTATGAGTTACATCAATCTTTTTCTTCCTTTTTCCCTAATTGATTATTTTCTTCTTTTAATCGTTGATGCATTGCTAATCAAAATTGTTTTTGACAAAAAAAAAATTGAAATTTTTCATTGATTTGGAGTGAGAGCCTTTAAATTCTTTATTTTTTTGATCCTGTTCTTATGCTTGTCTCTGCTCATGTGTGTGTTTATGCTCACTATTCTATTGTATTCTACTGTCTATCGCACATATTTTTAATTTTCCTTCTTTTATTATCAATCCTATTGTATGTAATTACAAAAATGCGACAGTGTTTGGAAATTTCTCTATTGATGTCGAAAAGTCAAGAATATAAGTATAATCTTCGTAACTTCCTCCCGTGTGAAAAGTAATGGAGAAAAAATGTCTTACTTTGATCTTATTTCTCAATTGTTAACTGTATGTAGTTCCTGTAATTTTGATTTATTCTCTGTTCATGGGTAGAAGTAGATCCAATTTCCCTCTTAAGCATAATATTTGAGGTGCCCTTTTAGCCCAAATATATTTCCTTCTTTCTGCCCCCTTTGTTTTGGCTGGTGGGGTATACAAGTTTAATGAGCAATCATATTGATCTGTTTTTTATGCAGGTGCCTCTGTATTGGCAGATGGGCTAGATTAAAAGTAAGAGGAAATGGGACCTGTTAATTGTTGAGGGATTTTTTTGTTCTTTCTGGGATGAAGCAATTTTGAGCTTAATCTTTCAGAAACTTGGTTGGCTAATTGGTGGGTTTTAGATGGTACCAGTTGAGTGCAGCGGCTCGTAGCCAGCTGAATTTAAGTATGTGGATAGATTTTTTGTTGGATTTTGTAAATCTGTACGATGAAAAGCGGGCCTTCAACAAATTTTTTTCTCTTGTGGTACCATTGAGCATTGAGCTGTATCTACAAGCAAGTGACGAGGAATTTTTTACCAAAGAAACCTATGTGCGGAGGTTATTAGAAGTACACTGAAAGTGTTGATCTGGGCTTGTCCCAAATCCTAAATAATGGAGAGGTAAGTTTTTTGCTGGTGTAAGAAGTCATCATGTGTTCTCTATTCTTTGACTTTATATAATGCACAGTACATTTGGGCTCCATTGCTTCTCCTCTTTTATTTGTCCTGATGTGCCCACGTCACTTTCAGAAACTTTTTACCAATCTGACCACTTTGAAATGTCGTTAGCATTGAGAAGAACTGAAAGAAAGCAGCTAAACTAGTTGATCTGCAACATAATTCCCGTCCACAGTATGGTCCTTAAGTTCTTGTCCTTTCGTGCAGATATAGACTCTTGAAGGAGCTTGGGGATGGAACATGTGGAACTGTATATAAGGCTGTCAATGTGGAGACTCACGAGATTGTAAGGAATCTGTTCAACTTTGTGATCTTATTTGCTTCTGCTTCGGCACATGCTGTAATTCTTTTTCTTTTTTGAAATAATTTGTAATTTTGTACAGCTTCAAAAGAAGTTTGTGCCACAAATGGTACCTATGCCTAGGACTGCCCAACCCATCAATGGCCCCACCCACAAACTAGGATAATGTCCCGCCTATACAGAACCATTTTGTTTGCAAGATAATCTGGCAGTATCATACTGGCAAGACTTAAACTTCAGTCTCAGTAAGGAGGAACACACATCACTTCTGCTAGCTTTCTTTCTCCATACCCGACTTATGGAGCACGAGTAGCCAGTTTAGTTTTTTGTTCACTAAGAGTTGGTGCTAGATATTGTCCCATTTTGACTAATCTAATCCTCATATTAATTAAGTCTCTTGACAGTATGCTAAATCAAGGTTAAGATTGACCGACCTTGCTTAGTCATATCGAGGTCTATTAAATTTTCTCCCAATTAGTGGCTAGGTTCATTGCAGCGGAATCACGTTGGATTGTTTGTCATAACTGCCCTTGTTCGATGTTATCCATGCCAATCTTTACAAACAGGTGTTGGCACCTTGTAGGCTTGTGCAACATGAAACCATGAGAGCTTGGCTCCTGTTACACTTAAGCCTATTCAAGTTAAGAAATCATGGGCAAATGGTTCAAAGCTTCCATGATTATGTTTCTGTCTGGTGCAGTCGGCACACTCCCTATCTCCCCCCTCATTTTCTGACTAGGAATCATGTCTTTGTTTTAGTTATAAATTGCATCGAGCTTTTGTATTCCATTCTGGCCTTGCTTCTTTAGGAGATGTTACTCGACCCTTTTTTCCCCTGCTTTGAGCGGTAAAAACTCAATTAACAGACTGATATTTTTTACCCACAGGTTGCTGTAAAGAAAATGAAGCGGAAGTTCTATTTTTGGGATGAATGCGTGAATTTGAGAGAAGTAAAGGTACTCTTTCATATTTACCGTTGTTAATTAAAATACTGACAGTTGTGCTTGTAGCTTAATGTAACTTCATACCATAATGATATCCTGATAAGCAATTTGGTGCATCCTTTTGCAGTCTCTCCGTAGATTGAGTCATCCCAACATCATAAAACTAAAAGAAGTTGTGAGAGAAAATAATGAATTGTTCTTCATATTTGAATATATGGTGAGAATCATACTTTGCTTTGGCCTAATCATGTCTCTTCCTATTTTTATGTATTTTAAAAAAAGGTCTAATTTTTGCCTTCGTGAGGCTTTCTTTACTTCTGAAGACTCAGTAACGTTTATAGTTCTCCAACTGATATATCTTCTTCTGCGAAATGACACAGGAATACAATCTGTATCAAATAATGAAGGCGCACCAAAGACCATTCTCAGAAGAGGAGATAAGAAACTTCTTAATTCAGGTGCTTCAGGGACTTGCACACATGCATAGGAATGGATACTTTCATCGGGATCTCAAACCTGGTACAAACTTTGGTTCTCCCTATCTAATATAAATTTTTTGTTGGAATTTTCATTGGTACTCATTCCAAATTTTTAGTTTATCTTCCCTTAAACAGCCTTATTTTGTCCTCATCCCTTACATTTTCCACTTGATTTTTTTTGTCCTTCAAAGAGAATCTGCTGGTGACTAATGATGTGATCAAAATTGCTGATTTTGGACTCGTGAGAGAAGTTTCATCAATGCCTCCTTATACAGATTATGTTTCAACACGATGGTGAGTTTTATTTTGCTCCCTGACGCTTTCCTTGTGCAAGGGCAGAGAACATCTAGATGACAGATGATTTTTATCTTGATTTGCATCCATCTTTATATACCCCCAGAGCTTTTATGGACTTTTTTTTACAGCATCTTTCATGGTTTTATGTTGTTGAATGGTAGGTACCGGGCCCCAGAAGTTCTGCTACAGTCTTCATCTTACACTCCTGCCATTGGTAAGCTTTCTTAAACTGGTTGATCAGATGGTGGTGTTATGCTTTAAATTTATTCAATGATAACTTCACAGAATATGACCCCCTCCCCCAATTGAGTACCAATATGACTTTGAAATGTCAATAGACCGTTTCTGAATTCATAGAAAAGTTACGGAGAAAGAAGTAAAGTTTTGTAACTGGACAACCTGAGTAAAATTGTTTCAGCTAATGTTGATCAAGTTTAAATGCAAAGTTTGTCAAATCGCTGAGTGCTGCCATGTTTTATGGCTTCATTGTTAAAATCCTTTATTTTAAGTTTGTGGGAATTGCATCTTTGAAACTCAATTAAGTGCTATTTTTGTGTGCCTGTTGATCTTCACTTCATCTCAACACGAATCCTTTTCATATTTACTGGTTGGTTGAATTCCTCTCAATTAATGCCATTTGAGAATTTGAATGCCCTACCCCTTCTGGCCATTGTTGAGTCTTATGCAAGATCAATTTTGGTGCTTCTCCCATCTCTTCGTTGATTTTTAATGTGTTTCTTCTCTTATTACTGCTTTCCTATGCTTGAATGTTTCGAACCACTAACCCATACGTGCAGTCCATCAAGTCCCCTTTTATTGTCGTACTAATGTAATTAGCACTGTTTCAGATATGTGGGCTGTCGGTGCAATACTGGCTGAGCTTTTCACCTTATGCCCCATTTTTCCTGGAGAAAGGTAATGTTTATCTTAAATGTTCCAAGTGAAATTGAGGTAGATGTTGTGGAGCATTGCTATCACTTGTATGCTTTTTTTTCTCGAGGAATGATATGTAATTCTAGAGAAATGGATACTGGTTGTGTGTGTTTTGTTAACCTTGGCATTTTCGCATGCAATGATTTGATGGTTGCTAGTTCACAAAGAAGAAAACTGTTCTCACCTTGCTGTTTCAACACGTAGCCGCAAAAGAAATTGTTGTGGAAGTTGTATGACCTTACGCAGTGTCATGTAGATGTGTGTGAGTCACATGAAGATGTAACTGTTGGAGGGGCTCTGTAATTTGATAGTTTGATGCAAGATTCTTCTAAGTGACTGCAACAAGATGCTTTTTGTAACATAGTTGCATATCCTTCATATATCTATGATAATCTATCAGACCTGTATTGTATTCTGAATATCTGATGTAATTGGACCACAGCGAGGCCAAAGGGCTTCAAACTAAACTAATACCTTAGCATCATATTGTTTTCTTGATGATATTAAACAGCACTTGTGGTCTGCCCTAATATTCTTATCATTTTTGCATGACTTGGGCCGAGATTTAAATTAGTGTCATCCTTTCAGATCTCCCACTTATGTTTAGCAGTGTTCAAATTTCTTGATTTGAGTTGCTATCTGCAAGCAGTGAAACGGACCAACTGTACAAAATATGCTGTGTCCTTGGTGCTCCGGATTGGACTGCTTTCCCTGAAGCAAAGAACATCACACAGTTAATCAATATAAGTTATTCGGAGGTGACACATGTTTAAGACTATACTGAACTACTCCACGCTACTGATGTTCTATGCCCTTGTCTTTTCACATCTTTAATTTGTCTTATTTTATGTAGATCTTACCTGCTAATCTCTCAGAACTCATCCCGAATGCCAGCCGTGAGGCTATTGATCTTATCACAGTATGTGCTCCTTTTGGTGACTTGCACCCTCTGATTTTTCTCCATCACTTGACCATGTATATCAACTTGGTGCTTCATTTTACCTAACAGCAACTTTGCTCTTGGGATCCACTTAAGAGGCCAACTGCAGAACAGGCACTTCGGCATCCATTCTTCCATGTATGTGAATTGAAGGGTTGCAAGGGGTTAACTGTTTGTTGATAGATAAGCTATTACCTAACATGAGCAAATGACAGGTTGCTGCATGGGTCCCTCATCCAATACATGAACCTGTTCAGCACAAGGAAAAGCACACGAGTAAGGATCCCTGTGATGTTTTATTTCTACATAATGTTCCTCTGATTTTCAGTGACCTAGGACCTCTCTTCTTTAACAGGAACAAAACCAAACCTTGAATTGAACCTGTGGGACTTTGACAGCAAGTCTGATGATTGTTTTTTAGGGTTGACATTGGCTGTGAAACCCAGTGCTCCAACTCTAGGTAAGAGATCTAGCCTCACTTATTATATAGTTTGTTGACCATTGGTATGTATGATCATTACAAATTTACAATTCCTTTGAGATAATGTCGTGACCAACGATCTTGGCAGCTAAGCACTAGCTTATATTTAAAGCCAACCAAGCAATCTTCTGAGTTGTGAGTTGTGACTGAAATGAGAGAGTTTCTTTAATTGAAGTACCTTTGCTGCCAACATGCAATGCTGTTTCTTTGCTCATGGTGCGTTTAGGGTTTATGCCTCTTTGGTTAGAATCTCTTTATCTTTAATTGTCACATATTTTCCCAGTTGGAGACTGGTTTGTGCATTGATCTTTCCACTATAGGAGTGTGACCATCGGTTCAGTTGATTTTCTTTCCACCTTTCATTCTTCTCCTTTATTGATCTTCGCTTGTTAGGGGCAACATTCTATTTATATAGATGTCTCTAATCTCCATTTTGGTAGAACACACATTAGGTGGAGGTATTGTACTATGTGTATATACGGAGCTCCTCGATCTTGAGTTTCATAGAAGACTCATTAGGTGTTAATGCTGTCCTGGTGTGCTTCCCTCTATTTTTTAATTTTTATTTCCATTTACGATTGGATTAATAGGAAAGGTGGAGCTTGATGATCATCTAGGTGAGAACTGGAAATCTAGCACTCGTGTTCAAATTTTAACTATTTTCCAGCGTTTATTGTCGTTGCTTCACAATAATGATACATGGTGCTATTATTTTTGTCTGCAGAGATGGGGACTGGTGTGTCTCAAAGTACAGGACAGGTTGGTGTAAATGACTACTTTGGGAAACCTAGATTGCTCAACAGTATACTTGCCAGTTGGGTATTATTTATTGTCTAAAGTTGGTCATATAAACTTGGCTTTACAGGATATTTTTTTCTGCTCTGGTTTCCAGGATCACCCAAAGCAATCAGGTATTTGCTGCTCCTCATCTCTACCAGTTGTTCCAATTTCTATAATCATACCATTTCGCTATGTGTGAGTTCAAAGAAAAATACAGCAGAAAATGTACAAGTTGTTGCTATTTTTAGTGAGAGAAGCTAATATAGAGACAGATAATTAGGCAAAATGTCTCATTGAATTCTCCATCTTTTTTTTCTATTTTCTATTTTTTTTCTTTTTCTTTTTCCCTGGTGTCAGAGAAGTAGCAGGTAAGCAAAAGATTTCAAAACTGAAGTGCAACAGAAACAACCTATCTGTATTGATTTTTAGGGTAACCTACTAACGTCATGTGCATCCCAAACCAAAGCGCAAATTGAAACAATAAAAAGATCCCCCCCCCAAAAAAAAAAATCCTAGCCACATGAAGGAACCGTATGTTAATGGCTTGGTGCTTTGGTTTGGTTTGGTTTGGCTTGATTTGTTGAAGTTAGAAAATTTGACTCAAGGGAGTTTGGTTGGACATCTCTCAAAACTGGATCTGACTCATCTCTCTTTATAGATTCTATGACCAAATGAGAACTGACAAATCTCTCTTCATTCCAGTTTTCTGGTCACTCTTTTCACCTAGCCGAAATGGGATGACTGCTCCGGTTGAATCTTGCTTGTCGCTTTCATTTAGGTATGTAAAATTTCTTACATCGGGTTTTTTATCATCCCAGTGTTACCTATCCTCACCTAAAGTTATAAAAGGAAAAAACATTTCGTTATACTAATGGAGATCTCCCTTGCAGTAGTTCAATCACACACCCTCCAATTGGAGTCCCACACTCAGGAGGATTCAGCTTCACATCATTGCAGCCAGGAATTTTGGATGGCCCGTGCCCGTTGATGGCGGTCTCCTCCCCCCTCCAGCAGAGTCACTACCTCTGAATGACTCAGATTGTTTGTCTTTTAATCAATAAGGAGGCCATAGTGATGGAATTTTTTAAAATTTGTTTTCTTTATTCTTCCCCAACACAGACTACTGGTGGTAGGGATCACAGTGATATCATTAAGCTCTTCTTGGAGCAATTTGTGAATATACTTAAAGCAGTTATTGTGAAGATTATGCATTCATTCCCCCCTAAATTCACACCCCCTTTGTCCTGTACTTGCATTTTTCACTGTGTAAGAGTTCGAGGGTTGTAATTTTATTACCTCAGATCTTTGTTCTGACACTGGATGAAGGTTCTGATTAATGGATATCTATTTGATTCAATTGGTTTTGCATTGTATTTCAATTTTCTTACTGAACTTTCACAGTTGTATGTTGGCTAGGAAGATGGTCTTGCTACAACATACTATTGGGAGGACTTAACTCACCTGAAGGCTGTAGATTGTTATGTACAGTAAATGGGAGGATGTACTCGCCTGTAGGATGTAGATTGTTATGGGGGGTAATCTCCCTGTTTTTTGGGGAAAACAAACTTCAAAGGAGAAATTGGCAAAAATACAGCGTATTTTCATCATGAAGCGGAGTCCCGGAAGAGGGGAAATAGAATCAGAAGTTTGGACGGCAATAATGGCCAGTGGAAAACCAAGGAAAATAACTAGAGAAGTGGTGGTGGACTATTCTCATGATCTACACCTTGTTAACATTACAAGCATTGTCTTTGTTTCTAAGGTTAACGAACCAAGATCCATATCTGAGTATAGGCCCATCAACCTATGTAACGAGTTGTACAAAATTTTGTCTAAGACAATTGCAAACCGCCTTAAGAGATTCCTCCAAACTCTCATTTCAGAGCAGCAGAGTGCCTTTTTGGCAAAACGATTCATTACTGACAATGCTCTGATGGCTTTTGAAGTCTTTCATTACAGGAAAGGAAGGCTGGGCTGGAGAAGGAGGGGGGGGGGGGTTGTGCAATCAAATTAGACATGAGCAACGCTTACAATAGGGTGGATGAAACGTCTAGGAGATGGGCGTGGTTATAATGGGCTTCTCTTTGAGTTGGATTGACCAAATTAAAAGATGCATCTTATTAGTTTCTCACTTATTTATCATCTATGGCAAGAGTAAAAGACTTATGACTGTGATGAGACCTCTCAAAGCTTACAAGGAGGTGATCCAATGTCCCACTACTTACTTCTTTTTTTGTGTTTACACCTTTTCGCATCTACTTACAAAGGCTTTAAATTGAAAAAAAATTCATGGTGCTCAAATTGTCGAAGAGCCCCCCCCCCTCCCCAATTTCATATCTGCTCTATGCTGATGATAATGTACTACTTCTTAAGCTACAACTGTTGAGTCATGTTGATCGCAGGAATTTAGTTCTAAAGTTAAAGATGTTAAAATGAAACCTAAAGAAACAAAAACTAACCAAGTTTGCCCAAAGTTTGGAAGTTCTCACCAATCAAAGCTCTCCAGTAAATACTTTACCAATAATCCTTGCTGATTTTTGATGGCTAATCCCTTCACAAATATCCATTTGATCATTGCCCTTAATCATCTGTTGTTTATTCTTAAGTTCCCCAAACCTTATAACCCCGTTGTGGGACCCTAGAACATGGTGTAACAGCTCGAACTTAAATTATGTTAGTTATTTTAATTAATCTTAAATTTACAAAGTTGATTATCACATTTCAATTCAATAATTGAAATATTTACGTGTCTACAGGTTGAGATGAAAAAATGACCTCAGAATAAAATTCAGCCATGCTCATTACTAAATCATTTAGCAGTTAAAAATGAATAAAGAAATAAAAAGGTAAATGACAATTCACTCATTTAGAAAGCAATCTTGGAATATATATATAGAGAGAGAAATTTTGCTCACCTATATTACACAAATGAAACCATAATGTTAATAAATGAAATGAAAATAAATGCAAAAAATATATCAAATTAGTATGGATGTAGTTTATCATTTTTCTTCTAAATAATCTATGAAGTACTAAAAACAAGTTAAAATTAAGTCCGAAGAATGGTGAGTGAAGAGGGAGAATTTTACTTGTAGGTCCCAAAAAAAGGGAAAGGGGGCCTACAAATGAAAGACAAATCTAGATTTGGGGTTGAGTTTAGGGCGTGTTTAGCAACAACGTTTTAGATAGCGTTTAGCGTTTTGACCAAATCAATATACTAATTGGGTTTTTTAGTGTTCGGTAACCTAGGATTTTGACTAATATTTCACATAATATTTAGCGTTTTAAGTAGCATTTCTAAGAAGTTAATAGTATTAACTTTTAGCATTCAAAAGTAGCATTTTATATTTTTTGGCCAAAATATCTTTTGAAAATTTTGTTTTTGAAAATTATTTATATCCTTTTATGTCGATTTACATTAATCAGCTAACCTAAAAACTAATTGTACTAAACACATTTGTTTCAACTACTCATCTAAACAATTATCCACTAACAGCTAAATTAGAAACGCTATCCACTATCTAAACAACTATCCACTACCTGAACCGCTGTCTGCAACCTGAACCTCTAATTTTGCCAGACAAGACCTGAGGCTGTGCTCAGCAACAATATTTTGGTTAATATTTAGTATTTTGACTAAGGTTAATATATTAATAAGTTAATTTTTAGTGTTCGTTAACCTAGTATTTTGACTAACATTTCAAGTAACGTTTAACATTTTAATTAGTATTTTTGAAAAACTAACAGTATTAGCTTTTGGCACTCAAAAATAGCATTTCATATTTTTTTGCGAAAAAATATCTGTTGAAAATTATCTTTAAAAATTATCTATATCAATCAGCAAACCTAGCAATTAAATTATCGAACATATTTATTGCAATCACTCATTTAAATAACTATCCACTAATAATTAAATTAAAAATAATATTCACTATTTAAATAACTAATATTTATTGCATAAATTATTATCTGCTACCTAGACTATTAGTTTTGATGACCAAGGCCTTGAGCAAAATTAATAAAAGTTACAAAACACAATAACCCCTTTTCTTCCCCCCTGTTCAATTCGCAGGAACCCCCTCCCGGCCCTGCCCCAGCCGCCGCGCCTTCCGGGCACCTGCGCGCCACCTTCGAACCTCCTCCGCAGCAACCGGCGCTACTGCGACCGCCGCCTCCTCCTACTTTCCCTTGCTTGTCATATTGAGTGATTATAAAGGTGAATCCTAAACCCTTCCCTAATTTGATTTCACCTTATCACTTCTCAACAAGTAAATGTGTTTTCTAGTTTGGGTGGATTCTAGTTTGTGTGAATTTGGAGTTTATTAATGTAATTTTGGAGGATTTGAGTGAGCTCATGTGTGCGTGTTCATGGAGGAATTAGGAATTGAACGTGAACTGTGGGTTGTGCGCTTGTAATTTGAACATGTTAAATTTTTAGAAATTATATGTATGTTTGAATGAAAATTTAGAGGTTTTTGTGAGAGGGTGTGGATGGATCGCCATGGAAGAGGTGAGGTAGAGTTGAGGTTGAAGATAGAGGAAGGAGGTAAATGCAACATTTGGGGCTTTGAAACAAATTAATCTAATATGAATTTTGGAATTTAACTTGAGGGGATTGAAATGTGATTTTGGGAGTTTTTGAAATAAAATTTTGTACTCTTGAAATTAAATTAAGGAATTGGAATGAATTTAAAAATGTAAATTTGTGTAATAGTAGTGACTAAAGGCAATTGTGCAAATAATTCTTGTAATTTGAGTTGAACAATGAGATTAATTGTTTAGAGATAGTGTTGATGATTACTTAAGTGTTTTTGTAACTTAAAGAGAGGAATAAAGATTGATTCATGTTTGAGTGATTGAGAATGACATATATTCTTGTGACCCAAAACAAATAGTTTTCAATTTGGGCTCAGAAGCATGTACTTGACAACGAGAATAAGCTTAGAACCGCAACTGGCCAAATGTAACGCCCTCAATCCGTGATTACTTAATTAGCTTAATATGATTATTTAATATCATGGTTGTAGCAGAAGTCTCAACAACTGGAGGCATTAGCCTTGTCCTAAGTCGGACAAGGCTATATGAAAACTATACGACTTTTACGAAAGCGCTTTCACATGTACAAGATCTATTAAACGGAGAGCATTCAAGAATTTGAAATTTTCTAATAATCATTTTATCCCTAGTATAGAATTGGCACATGCGATTTTTGAGAACTACAACCACCTGCACCCGCTCCCCCCCTAACCCAAAAAAAAAAAAAAAAAAAAAAGAAGCACGCACAGAATACCAACCAAAGCTCTTCAGCTCTCTCTATTTTTCTGCAAGTATACTTGTTATTGGATAATGGTAAGATTCTAGTTGTAAACGACACTCAGTGTTAGCATTGAAAACTACATATTGTATTTGCTAATGACCCTTCAACTTCACCTTTTTTTTTTTAAAAATAATAATTTCTGGAGCCTGTCAGGGGTGTGCTTTTTAAATTTCTTTTTCTCATTTGTTAATAATCACCTTCTGTATGTTGATAAGTGAATTAAGTATGTTTTTTAATTTTTTCTGATAAATGGATTGATTACTATTATTTTCTTATTTTTCTGATGAGTGGATTAAGGACTGTAATTTTTGCTTTTTCAAATTGCACATAGTGTAATTTTGCTCTTTCAAGTTGCACATACATTACATTATGAAATAATATTGAGTTGATGTTAACCATTGAGGACCAGGTGCTCCTTGTCATAGAAGTTATCCTTCATACCTTTTGTATTGAATCCTGCAGCCATTATGAGAATTGAGAGCTAGTTCTTTTCTTTGCTAGTCAGGCTATCAGGCCTTTTTGAGTGTATCCTGTTGGCAATAGATAAGCAACAAGTAATATGAGCGAGACAAACATGTGCTTTAGGTGATTTCATTAGTCCTTGAGGAATGACTACAACATAATTGGCTTCCAGTGTTATTAGTTGTCATTGCTTGGCTGTTAGTATTGGATTATATTGGTTTAGTCAGCAAATATCCTCTCAGCTGCTGGATATAACATTTAAACAACTTTGAATCCCTGGAGAACTTTGCTGTGTCCCTTTTCTTATGTCCAAACCATATTGTTGTTGAATTGTGGATGAAACACCTTCCATCCATTCCATTCAGGTGGATCTGCTATTTTTTTTCACTATGTATCACTGCCAAGTCTTGCATGACTAAAATAAGAGTTTAAATTTGCTTGCAGGAAGCACCAGAGGTAGGAGGGTGGAAGATTAAGGAAAGAAAGAAAGAAAGGAATGGGGTCAGAAGCTCTGTGTGCTGCGAAGGTCTATAGGCATCTTCTTAAATCAGTGAAGAAGCACATTGGGCCGGAAGACTACAAGCAACACTTCAGGAATTTTATAACAGAAGAGTTTAAAAAGAACCATGCATTATCGGATCCATCATCTATCCAGAATAAACTAAAGCTAGCCCGTGATTACACTTACCTGCTTAATAGTGTGCATCATCACAAGGTACTGTGTCAGTGTATCCTTTTCTTTTACTAGTACTGAATCCATTACTGCCTAACTAACATTATGATTTATCATGATCTTGGAAGCATCATCGCTAAAATGACCACTTGAGCAAATTTAGAACTTGCTTGCATAGTCATTGCTGTTTCTTCTGCATGATGTATGAACATTACTCTACATGGAGGGTTAAGGCCTGGTTGATTGCGTCGTGAATTGTGTAAGGCAGTGGTATCAGTCAATAGCAATCCATTTTAAACACCACAGAAAACTTGAATCTCGGAATTGAGGTTTGTAGCTATGACTGTCCATTTTCAAACTTCCTTTATTTTGGAGAAGAAATGGTTGGTCCCTTTCAAATCTAAGTTTTCGACTTCTAACAGAAATGGCTCTTTATAGTTTTGTAAGGTTGCATACATTTCAATATCCCACTCTCCTCACACCCTGCTTTAGTGGGAGTGGGACTCACAAGGTTGGGCTTGAACTTTGAAATTGCCATTTATAGACTGAGGGATGAGTGCCATTTACATTGTTTTTTCTAGTCCAACACCATTTGAGGATTAATCACAAATTGTCCAGGCATTCCTATCCTCAACTTAGTCATCATATGAAACTTTGTTTTCCTTTTTCCTTCTCATTTTTCAAGTTTTGAGTGTATCTATTACTGAAATGTGGCATTTCGCCGGTCTTTATGTTGAATCCTGATTTTGAATCTCGTATTGGATTCTGCAGGAGCTACTATTCTCTTATAACATTGCGGTGGACAGATCAGATGAGGTGAAAAGGATACTTGGGAAATCTGCAGCAAGCGTAGGGCTTCAGCTTCCTGAGGTTTATCAGCCTTGATTGCAGCATAGACTTTGTCTTGGTTTCTCTTTTAAGGTTGTATGTTCTTCTGTAGCCGCATAATAAGTGGCGAGTGTGCTGGGAGCATACTGGCAAATTAGCATATAAGATTTCTGAGTAGGAAGAAGGAGCTCCATTTTTCTTGCTTTGTTGTGAATTGTGTTGATTTTTACCATCAAGTCATTCTTCCAGTATTTAAAAACAAGTGATTTTATATGGAAAAACCTACGTGGGAAGGTGAAATATTCACCTATGACTACCACTTCCAGTATTTGAAAACAAGTGATTCTAGTATCACAATTCTCCGATGAGATGATCAAATCTTATGGATCATCTACAATATCTGTTTTTTTTGGTTTTTTTTGGGGGGGGGGGGGGGGAGGGCGTTTGAGGTCTCTACCTTACGTTTCACATGAGTTTGAGTTAAGATTAGTTTGATTCAATATAAATTCACTATCACTATTTTACACATATGGTCTTTTGATCGAGTACTTTCAAATTTAACTGTTCAAATTTTACCTCCTTACATAATTTCCATGTTAATTTATATAATTATACTCGCTTTTTGGAATATTTACAAAGAGGTTTGATTTTGTGAAGCATAATAATTCTCCGAGTTAGATTGCATGAGAATGTGGCTCAGGTCAACTTTTGTCCTCATCTTGTTGACATTTAGGTGTAAACCTAATAGATGTCGTTTAAAGTAACTAGTATGGGCCTGTGCAAAAGCACGGTGCATGGTTAAATCGATAATTTATAGATATATTATCGAAATAATAACTGGATAGTTAGTGTAGACATAATTAATACTATAATTTAGTGAAGAGATGGGAAAAACTAAATGGAAAAGTTAATATACAGCAACTTCATGCATAAACAATATGATATATATATATATATATATATATATATATATATATATATATATATATATATATATATATATATATATATATATATATATATATATATATATATATATATATATATATATATATATATATGCATATGTACATCTATAT
>JAKOGI010000987.1:187500-343945 GCA_029747015.1 Carnegiea gigantea
ACGTGGGATTTTTTTTAAATAAAACATTGATAGTACTTATTGCCTATAGTTGGCTAAATAGTGGGGCTTTTTTCTGTTATAGACAAAGGGAGATCAGGGCGTTATATTAAATTGGATTCAATGTGTGCAACCATATCATCCCGATGCCCGGGGTACTATATCATCCGGGACATCATCTACCCAGACCCTCCTTTCATAACAAGGGGTTGCTGATGAGCTAGTTCATGGCAACTCTGTTCCCACCCCTTTTAACAAACATAAAGGGAACAAAATCAAACTTAGCTACCAACTACAAGATGTCTGCAATGAAAAGACCTAAACAATATCCTCTACTAGCTTATTCTGTAGCTTCTGAATAAGGGGCAGACATCCTCCTCCACCACCAAGTTCAGGAATCCTTGATCATGTGCTGATTGCAGTCCACTCAAGCATGCTCTGGCTTCCTCGATGGTCGAACCTACAAAGCCGGGCCCTTGTTGTGCACCTGCCAAAAACCACATCTCCATCAAAGTTGTGTATCACAAAGCCCCATCCCCAGCTATCCTCCCCAACCTTTCCTCCATCGAAATTGAGTTTGAGTATCCCCATTGGTGGCGGCCTTTTTTTTTTTTTTTTAAAGTATGAAAATAGGAGAGGTTGTTACCGGTTGGCGTTATCTCACTATGCAACGTGGGAGCATTAGTGGGGTGGATGGAATTAAGACTAGCAAATTTTTCAGTTTTTTTAATTCTAATCACATAACTGCCCTTAAACTTATCTGAAAAAATTTGAACGACTACTTGAAGATTTGGAATTCGAAATTGTGTTTTGGCGGGATTGCGTGAGATTGTAAAGATGAAGGAGGGAATATTTCTCAGCTAATTTCATTTGGCTATTTATTATATAAAGATATTTAAAATCTTGACAAATGTTAGCTATTAAGATATTGGGGGTGTTGTAATAACAACTTTTTGGGAAAAAATAGCTATCTGGGAGGATTTTGGCTGTTTTTGACCAGTCAACAGTTAAAGGGTGTTTGGTAAAGAGTTGTTTTCAATAGCTGCTTGGCTCCAAAAAGCTCTTTTTGAAAAAGTTTTCCCATTAGCCTTTTGAGAGAGCTTTTTATAGAAATGACATAATTGTCCATAAGTTTGAAAATTATACACATCTCATTAAAAACTAATTCATAAATAAGGGCATAAATGAAATTTTATCAACATATTTTTTAAAACAACTAATTTTTACCAAACCTTTTTCTAAAACAGCTAATTCAAACAGTTAATATAAACAGTTAATTTAAACAGCTAACAGTTAACAGCTAATACAAACAGCTAACAGCTGTTTACCAAACAGGGCCATTATGTTTATCACAGAACCTGAATATAAGTTGTGCGCTTCTTTCTTCATTGAGTGAGCTACACCTTGCAGAAGTCTCAAAATGTTAGGAGTCAATTTCCTAAGGTACTTTACATTGATGATCTATTTGGAACTTTGGAGGATTAAATTTAGCTTATAATTCTGTCAGACAATTTATGCAACCCATAAAAAGGTAGTTAAATGCTTTATTTGTATTAATTAACAGAGTTATTAATGTATTATTTTTTATTGAATAAAATTCGGCCTTATATGATTCCAATAATCCTCAAAAGAAAAGCCTTTTTAAAAAAACCCAATAATTTGCAAAACATTTGGCTGGTCTATATTTCTGGGCTGGAGTCAGTGAAGTGTTTCTGGACTAAGTCCTACTCCTAGTCCTAGAAGAACATTATCGGGCAGTTGTGCAGTACTCCGAGAATCATCCTCGACCTTTGACACAGTCACTGTGCATTTTCCTCACTCCTGACCTCTCTCATTTAAAAACCTTTTACAAAGTCTTTGAACAGCAAGCTCAAATGATGCTTCTTCTATTAAGAAGAAAGAGAGAGAGCTTGTCAATCTCATCTGTTCTTTCTGCTTCAGCGGAGAAATTATGGGTGGCGACACTCTTACCTCTTTTGCTTCTGGTATTCTCTTACCCAAGTTTCTATTTTGTCATAACTCTCGATGTTTCAGTCTGTTAAAAAATGGGTGTTTCAATTTCTGTTTAACAGAGGACGAATCATCCCTCGATAATGATTACCCACATTTCCCTTGTAATTCTCCAGATGGAACAGGTATTTTGATGGGTTATTTTCAGTGAAGAATAATTACTGAGTAGTTTTGTTTTGCTTTCTGGACGGGTTTTCATTTTGGGGTTCTTGGTTTTAGGAATGAAGATGATCAGATAGTGGGTTAATGGGTTTGTTACTAAAGATTTCGACAAGTGGGTCATCAGATTTCTTCAAAACCTGTGAATCTGATGGTAACTTGGGGAGGAGGAAGATTGCTTACAATGATATTATGAAGAACTATGATGAGCTGGGGTTCGAACAGAGAGCCTTGATCAAGCTAAGAGACAAGTCCTCAGGTTGGCCTTATCTCTCTCTCTCTCTCTCTCTCTCTCCCCCCCCCTCCCTCACGTATTTATGTCTTGTTTTGTTTGAAATTATGTTGATGACAGCAGCGTCAGCAGGTATGGTTTGCGGGTCAACTTGGATGTGTGTGTTTTTCCTTTTTTCTTTCTTGCTTTTGGCGTTTGGAATGAGTGAACTATTGTATTGATGCTTGATTTTTTTCTGTCTATTGTTATCTTTTCTTTAGCGATAGTATGACATCTGATCATACTCTTATCATGCTTGAATTTTGGTGAAGAGATTATTGGCATTTCAATTGTCACAGTATGGGCTTATCTAGAAGTAATAGCATTATTTTTTACTCATTGTAACCCCCCCCCCCAAAAAAAAAGAAACAAAAAGAAGCGTAATTGAACGATTGTAGTCACTAATAGGATTATTTGAACTGGTTAGACTGAATTGGGAGAACAGTTCTAAACAAGGGTGCTGTATCAGCTTTGATTGCAGTGCACTACAGGTCAAATCTTAGTAAACTCTACTGCCATCTACTCCTTGCGGGAAAGTAGAAGTCAATCAATCCCCGATCGACTTGATATCCTATGGAGATAGGGCTGCATATATTTGACCATGCTCTCGGTAGTAGCCTCTTGTAAGGCTGTACCAGGATCTCTGTTCTGTTATGGTAATGGGCACATAGGGTAAAGGCCAAGAGGTTCAGCTATAAAAGAAACGGGCGATTATTTACAAGACTTCACTAGAAGGAAATGGGCATTTATTTAGGATTGCCCATAAAAGGGTGTGAGATAGTATACTGCAACTAGGAGTGTCAGAGTTTAGTTGTACTGAATGATCTTTTACCTCATCTTTTCAGATACACCCCTGGTTCATGGATCATGATGTGGGTGGGAAGAACTGGGCAATTATGTCATACCAAAAACGACCACATTCTTGCTTGTTGGTCCAAAAGGATCCGGAAAAGCAGTCTGGTTAACAGAATCTCACGGGTGTTCGAAGATGACAAATTTGCATCAGAAGAGCCCAGTTACATGTATTTTCTCTTTCACACTGTCCTGCCGGGTTTGGGCAGTGTGACCTCCCCCCTTTCTTCTTCTCCTTTTTAATTTTTATACTTGATTTATCTGTTGTTCAATATCCTTTGAAATAGAGCTTTAATGATGTTTTTTTGGTTCTAGATAATTCCTCTTCTGGAGAAGGGACCTTCTTCCTAGAGGAATATATGATACCCAGAGGGGCCACTTCGTTTTGCTTGTTTGACACTCGTAGCCTGTCTGATAATTTTGCCGATATGAAGAATGCTTCAGTACTGGATGACAAAAGGGTTCGCCATGGAGAACTAGTTGTCAGGCATGATCATTTGATGCAATTCTAGATTGCTTCTCAATTTGGGATGAACTGTAAATTTATGTTGTTTATTGTATTTAGGGATGCTGATAGTTCTAGTCTGAAGATGGCATTGAAATGCAAAGCTCACAGAGTGGTTCCCCTTCCAGTGAAGATAAGGAAGGTCAATTTTGTCATATTTGTTGTCAATGGCTTCTCAGCTCTGAGGTCTATGAATAGTGACAAGGAAGAAGACAAAGGTACATGGAAATGGTGGTCAGACTTTCAACTGTCCTTACTTGTCATTTAAAGGTATGATGCTTTAAAACTACTCCTCTCTGTTGCTGTCCAGGCCCACTTCTTCCAGTCTTGTGAGTGCATATATAGACTGCATTCACTTAAAAAAAAAAAAAAAAAAACCAAGAAGAAAAGTAATTTCTTTTGGTGAATTCATGGATATAAGTAAGATCTCTCTTTTCTTGTGGATCTGATGAAGGTATTGGGAAACAAAAATGTGATACTGTAATCTACGTACTCAGAAAGTAGATTATACTTTTTGCTTGTTTATGCTATGAGGTTTTCAGATTTGTAGTCTTGATGACCAATCACTTATTGAAGGTTGCTGTGGAATTTTCGAACTTTTTTCTACTTTTGGGCTTCTTATCCTGTTTTTACGGCTTAGATGTTTTCAGTAACTAGTGGTTATTCTCATCATATCTCTAGGCAGAATATTCTTGCTATCTATACACTTCTACTGCATCTTCAATATTCTTTCTCATCTGTGTTTGTATGTGGGTATAATGTGCTTAACCAGCACTCCCTCATTTCTGAATGGCAGATGATAAGCCCGTTGTTGCAGTCACACATGGTGATTTTCTTTCTTTGAAGGACCGGGCGCGTGTCCGTATCTACCTGGGAGAGAAGGTTGGGCGTGCCACCGGCAAAGCAGATTTTGATATACCAGGTGCTGAACTGAATCGTTGAACGATTTTTTGTTGATGATCAGTCCTGATATGTGTTAGTAAAAAGGCCAATTTCTTCTTACAGAGAGCTCAGATCAAGCTACAGAGTTAGCGATTGTTTGACATGATAAGATACTCCTTAGAACATGCCGACAAATCTACCTTATAGAGAGCCTTGGGAGTGGTGGACAGGACTATTTTATCGGTCGACAGCCTTATGTATAAGGTTTGGACTATCTCACTTTTATACTTTACCTATTGTAGTGGAGTTTACCCTCTTAAGCATCTATATTTTTGGACGGCTCCATTTTTGTGTAGAAGTAGTGCTCAAATCTTGAAGATATGATGGTTGCATACACTTTTGCTACATTTGTATGGCTTTCATTCAATTTCCTTTCCTGAGTGGAAAATTTCTGGGGTCCACTGACTTCTCGAAGTCATGTTGCATTTTGCATACCGTTTGATAATTTCTACTGGGCCAGATACCCACTTTTTTCATTAGTCTGTCTTCAGAAAGTTTTTAATTGACATGAGCTTTGACTGCATATTCTATTCGACGACTCATTCTTCTGATTCAATTACTTAAGAAAGCTTATCTGTTCCTCGTTGAAGCTACATGTAACCTTAAGGAACATATGAATTAACAGCTGAAACAAATTGGCAATTATTATTCGTTTGGAAGCAGACTGTAGAGCTGGATGTTGGATCAGGTTGGGTTGACTGATTTAGTAATTTTGTCATTTTTCTGGCCCCCTTGAAACAAGTTAGATTTACCCAAGAACACTAAAGAACTCGTTTCACGCTAAACAATTAAAACGTGTCGACTTCAGTGGAGTCAGTTCATGAAAGGCCCGTGTTTTTCCTTTGGTAATTTCGGGTTGGAGTCATGTCATTTTGTTGTATGATGGGTAAGTGTTTATGGTAGAGTGATTATTAACTTTTGCCAAATGTAGTAAGGATCACGCAAAAAAATTGCTCTCACAGGCATTGGGGGATTTGTGAATTGCAGTTGGTGGTAATGAACATCTAAGACAGTCAATTTGCGGCAACCTGAATAGAAAGTAGGAAAATCATTCTGATGTCAAAGGTTTGTAATGTCATAGGAATTTACCTTCCTGAATACCTTTTTTTGGGGGGGGGGGTGCAAAGTCTTGGGAATGTGTGGTACTTATATGAAGCATCTGTTTAGAACAAAATTCCTAAGGTGCCCAACTAGTGTGGGGGCATGAAAGAAAGGGAAACTGTGGGGGGCGGGGGGAGGTCTCTGATGCTTCTAGTGTTATTTCTACACCACAACTCTTTGTTGTTTTGAAGCATACTATTGTTGCCAGGGTTGATATTGTGTGGAATTGTGGATACTGGATAAGGTTATGGAATCCAAACCTCTAGTTATTCGAAGTCTTGATCAAGGTAAGTGGTTTGCCTATGGCAGCTATATAGTGCAGGGGTCGAGCATTCCTGGTAACTATGAATCATGAAGGCCCTAGATAACGGAAGACATTAATACTGATTGAAGCCATTCAGGCCTCTGACTTGGCAACATGGGTTTCCATGATGGTGCCGTGTCCAAGTTGTAGAAAGCATTTGTATATTGAAATTGGTTGAAGTCAGGAATCCAATTTTACTTGAATCATTTGATCTACCCACTTGTCTGAAAACATTTAACTTGTCAATTCTAGGAATGCCACCCAGTTGGCGTTGTCTATGTATCATCTATTTTTTTGTCAGCACGATTGCTTTGTGACGATATCATACTTGTGATGCATTCTGATACTTTCTATATTTTTTGCATCAGTGCATCATAAATACATAACTTTTTTGGGGTGTGGGAACAAACGTACAAGGTTATTATGGTCTTCCCTGTAGTCAATGATGTATTTTTTGAAATCCAGGGTGGCAGAGCTCTTTTTTTTTTTTTTTTTTTTTTTTGGGGTGGAAATGGTTTTCTTGATCTCATCTGAGATTGTAAACCTATTAGAGCTAACATTTCCAGATTGACGCATTCACTTTATGCAGCTTTTCAGCACCTCCTTGATGTTCTGGACATTGATGTTTCTAGCAATACTCTTGGGAATAGCATGTGCTGTGTTTCCGATGCTGCATCACGGACTACAACCGCCTCTCATCAGCATTTCCGCTGGCTCGCATTCAAAATCTGAAGTGGAACACCCATATGAGCATCAGGGATCTTTTATGCCATTTCCATCAAGCTTATGGTCAAAATCCGCTGTGAATAATTCCCAGGAGCAGCGAAGATGTGAGAAACAGGAACCTGAAACAACATCTCCATCGCTTTTGGCCTCAAAGTATGCTGTTGCTAAATCTGCGCGACTCTTGCGTCGAAAATCTAATGTAGATCGTCATCATAACCATCGCGGATCTCACTCTATGTCCTCCAAAAGTCTGCATCCTAAATCAAAAGTAAAATGGCGTAAGATTCGGCATTTTATGGTTGGACGATGATTCTGAAAGCCAACATCCTCATCAGAAGTAGAATGGCATAAAATTCGGCACATATGGTCGGACGATGATTCTGAAAATCGACATCCTAAATCAGCAGTGAAATGGCATAAGATTCGACACTTATGGCGGATGATGATTGAGCTCAGGTCTTTGGGTGTTTTGGTTCATCTTCACTGTAAGTTACCAACTAGTTATGGCTGCATAAACCTAGATCTCTCCTGATCTAGCTCTAGCTGGATTCCCACTGATTAACGGTGGTAACACTTCTTAATGGGTTGCCATGTATCAAAGTAATGTGACATGTATATACAGATGTCTTTGAACTAGCTATATTTGATGTTAATCTCTGAGGGTAGATGTGGAGCTTGTTCGGCTTGAATAATATGTGGTTGAAGTTCCCTAGACTAACTATTAATGATATGTCTTCATGAAATATTTCTGTAAAATCAACATGTTTTTTAAGTTAGAGGAGACTGGTAAGGAGGGGAACGCAACTGGATCCAACATGTTCCCTCTGTCATCAGATATTGTCTCTTGGTCCATGTTTTTTCTCAACTGTCATTTTACACAGGTGTGAGTAGCTTTCAACCACAACAGGGCGGTCATGATTTTTCAAGTTACAGGACTTACAACTATGGAGTCAATTCTGTCTTGCATGATGTATAGCAGAGACGAACAGAATTGCTGAAATTCTGTGGATTATATTGAAACCAGAATGGTGTGATATTAGAGATGGATATTCAATCCTATTGCATCATAATTTGTATGGAAAAAGCCTATGCTGAATGGCGTATGAGAAATACGTTAACGTTTCACCACATATGTCCCAACCCACCATTCCTACCGAAAAAACAAAATCTTTTGGTGATCATTTGGGACAAATTTTAATCAGGATTTGTCAAACTCAAATTTGATGGAGCAAAAACACCATCTTCATTGGTAGCAGCTTCATCCTTAGAAGTCGGAAGGCAGCTCCATCCTTAGAAGTTGAGAGGCCAAATTCATCTAAGGAGCTGCTGCATTCCACCTGGGACTGGGAGCAGCATCCATTATTGTAGCAGAAGCAATGACAATGCACAATAGAGTTTCAGCAGCAGTAGAGGCAGAATACACCACTAAGCTGAGCATACAGGCGTCATCAGGATAAAGACAATGTAATACTCCCTAATAAAATCAGTACAAGAAGTTTGAGCAACTCAAATCTCAGTGAAGATACGGTGCATAATCCATGATGAATTGCAAATTCCTTCTCAGTAACCAAGCTGAACTGTGGAGTTCAGAAAGCATAATGAAACAAATGCGCTAAGAAAACAACTTCAGAAAGGCATACTGATACAATAGGCGAGAGATAATGAAAAGAATCAATGTTCTGAATCAAGCTGTGTTCTTCGCTTGCAGAGAATTTGCTCATTGAGACCATGAAAAAGGCTCTGGGTCCTCTAAACAAAGGAAGCCATGGTTGACCTTAACCTGATCATGCTAAGAACCAAGTACTGCTTGTCTAATAGAATGAAAAGAGACTCTCGACTTTAAGACCACCCCCCCGGATGAATAGTAGCCAATAGGCAAAACGAGTCTAAAACAAGACTCTACAAAAATACATTCAAACAATAACTCACACTAAATTTAAAAACAACTACTAATTAAACACCGTCTCCCTATGACTATTTAAGATCACCCTAGAAATTGCTAGTGCTAGGAAGGCTGTCAAAAAACAGTGCCCTTGCTCCTGAATCAGTTGAAAACCGACCCAGGACAGCTATTGTAGCTGTGCTGCTCCCACACTGCTCAATACCCCGAGAAACCATGCACGTATGACTAGCATCTACAACCACCATTATATCCCCACCAACAAGAGGTGCAACTGTCTCAGCAATCTGCCTAGTGAGCCTCTCCTGCACCTGGAGTTTAAAACCGTAAAAGTGCACGATTGACTGAACCAGCGAATTTCCAATGGGACTTACTCCCTCACCACAGAAGTACCCTATATGCACTACTCCATGAAATGGAAGCAAGTGATGCTCACATTGTGACCAGAAAGGAATTTTTAGTTCACAGTGGATCTGCGTATCCGATTTCATTTGGCCATTTGATTTTGGAGAATCCAACTTGTTGGAGACAAACCCATTCAGCTTGAACTCTAGATTACAGTTTTGAAAGTTCATCAGCCATTTCACAAAACGGGCAGGAGTGCCCACAAGCTCACTTCTAAATGGATCCTCACCCAAGGATCTCAGAATTGATGTGGCTGAACTAACCATACTGGGATCAAGAGTTCCCATGCTGGATGGAATTTTACTTGTGAGAGAAACCTGGGATGGGCACCAATGACCAACTGAGTTCGTACTTCGGATTTTATCAGCAGTTAAGTTTCTGTACTTCAGAAGACTCATAAGCTCACTCCAGATACTAACATCTTCATCCTCAAATACTCCCAAGCCTGAGGATACAAGCACCTTTACCCATGCTTCAGGCCTTGATTCAAGAAGCATAGATTCTAAGGTGGGAAAATGAAGATGCTGACATTCGAGAACGACAGCAACACCAGCTGGCCTAATGGCAAGATGCAAAGCTGAAGATATTTCATCTGCCAGCCGCTGTGGGTGCTGGAGGCGCTTGGCGAAGACATCAGACACTCGCGAAAGCTTGCTAAGACCAACAACTCGCTGCCCAGATGGAACATAACCCACATGACATTTCACCTGGAAGGGTAGCAAGCAAGACTCACAATACGAAAAGAGGTCAAGATCACGCACGATCACAAGACCACCCGCTCCTCCAGCATGACCAACTCTATTATCTAGACCTGCTTCAGGGAATAGAGCCCCCTGGACAATGTCTTTCACATTCTGATTATAACCTACAGAAGTAAAAATTTCATCAGAACAAGGCTCAACCATAAGTATCAGTTATCAAGCCTACCATGCTACAAACTCAACTATGCCCAAGGATGCATATCACAAACTATTTGTGTGCATTCACAGTTCCATAGCTCACCCACCAAAATAGTTTATATGCTCATTAGAAGTGTAAAAGAGAGTTCAAGTTAGCTCTAAGGATATCAATATCTGTTGAGCCAAAGGAATAATTTATCAGATTTTGACAGCTACAGGGAAACTTCGTCATGAAAAATCCCATGCAGCCAAAATGTACCTAGAAATTCATTTAGTAAGGATATATGACATATTCCCCTTCGATATTAATTTGTCAAGCAGTTGATACCATATTTAGGCATCCTCTTCTCTGCCCAAGGAATAAAAAATGACAATACAAGTCCATCACAAACTCAACGCGCTTATAGGAAAAAACACTCAATTCACCTCAGTGTTCAGAAGCATAATGTTAATTTGCAGTGCTAGGAAGGATAAGTGCAAAGAGCTTCCTTTTTTCTCCCTCGATGGGGATTTTATGCATCTTTTCAACAAAAAAAATGGGATTTATGCATGAGAAATTAGTGTACAGAATCTAATCTGAATGCTTGATCAGTTGCAAATATAGTCAGATACTCATACTAGGTAAGAAGTTCCATCCCTATATCACACCAGACCAAACCATTAGCCAGAGTCCCACTCCAAGATGGGTTTCTGGCTGTGTCACATTCAATTGCTTACCCTACAAAACAATTGCAGAGAGAGGAGTCTTCCTACCTATGATGCAACAAAATGCCTCCAAATAAATGTTGGCAATCATGCAAAAACTAATACTTTGAACCCCTTTTCAATTCAGTACACGATATCCTTTCAGTCGTCTGAGAGATTATTATAGCTATCTCTTGGCTTACAATTGGACGTCTACCTGTCATAGCCAAAGAAACCTTACTCTCTTCAGGTCAATTTCTCATAGTCCTCACATTCTTAGGCTCCTCCACAACCTCCTTTAAGACCAACGTTAGAGACTCCCACTGTAAGCTCTATAACCCTCAAAAAGGCATGATCCAACATGAGCAAATCTCCATCTTTTTCAAAATTCACTGACAAAAGAAACAGAAAACCAAACCATGTGTACTAAGAATGAAGAGCTAGACTATCTTTTGAAGGATGCTAGCTGTGCATCCAACCTTTTGATATCTACCGCATTAATATATTACTTTTTCCTTAACACTCCCCCCCCCCCCCAAAAAAACCAAAAAAAAGAACAAGGAATGAACAGCTAGATCACATAAACATTACAAGCTCAAACATGAGTAAACCTACAAAATTCTAAATTAAAGAAGTCTAATGGAGCAATTTATACGAGCTATAGGTAAGCATCACCTCGGGTTCCTTCTCGAAGAGCCTTTGCAACACGAAGGGGTGTCTTCTTGAGGCCTTCCCTATTGATATCTTCACCCAAGCCTCGCAACAGAACCCTCACTGCATTCTCAATCTGGGCAGTTTCTGGTTCCTCTTCCACACCTACACCCACACCCAGTTTAATACAACCCAATTTCAATGAATTCTCAAGCTCCACATCACAATGACCCTCATCTAAAGCACCCATTGACAAACAAAACCAACCCCCAGCAAAAACCAAAGCCCTCAAAGTCAAGACAACAGCTTGAATGTGACAAACTCAAACAAGGAATACGGAGGACCAGAAGGAAAGTGAGATCGAACACAAAATAAAATGAATATCCAGATGAGAAATGGCAGAAAGAATCACAAAATCAACCAAATATATATCTGCCCATATTCCCTGTTGAAAATATAGCACAGTGATTGAATCCAAAAAGTGTTGACTATTCGATTCCCATTGCAGAAAACGACAGGAGAATGCCCTATTTCTCGAGAACGAAGATGGCTAAGGAGGAACGAAAGGATTGGAAGGAAGAGGGAAGAGGGAAGAGGGAAGACAAATGTTTGCTGGGTTCACAATCACAATTCACGGTATGCAAACCGTGGGTCTGCCTGTGAAAGGATGAGAGCACATACATTGCTTGGATCATGGCCCAGAAAGGAGGCTCATGATCAAAAATATTATTTATATCAGTAATCTATGCAACTTGTCTTGTAATCCGGCTCCTGTGACGATCCATTTATAGCTTTTTTTTTTTTGGGGGGGGGAAGCACATTCATTACTGGTATAAAAGAAAAGGTCAAAACTAATTACATATGTTTAAATATGGGTTCAGGAATATATTTTATTTGATAATTCAAATTGATAATCCATTTAATGTAGAAGGGAGATAAAAAATTGAATTACAAGATGACGTGGAAGATATATGTCCCTATTTGTGATCTAAAAAAATAAATTGTTGTTACAAGCACTCTGAATATGATCTACAAAACGTGTGAAGAATATTAAGAAAAAAGTGTTTTTGAAATTATGTTAGTCCTGAGGAGGCAGAAATTTGATCCTCTCAAAAAAAAAAAAAAAAAAACACTAACAAACAAATGTCTTTATTGGCTGCTTTTAACTTACACTGAAACGTATTGATTATATTTGTTAGCGGTCTGTTGGTGGCTTTGGATTACAGGCTGGTGGCGTTCCTATATCTCCACGGTGTTTGTTTGGCCTGGAATTTGAGCTCCATTGCGGGGGATTATTTCAGTGGAAAATTTTTAGATACAAATATATGAATTTAGTACGGTACATACCTTGAAGTTGTGTAGTTGATATGCATTTAATATATTGCAATGTATTTTTTTTTCTCGCAGTAGTGTATTTTTTCTGTTCTATAATGTATCTTTTCCTTCCTGCAGTGTACCCTTTGTTTCCTGCAATGTACCTTTTATTGCCTATAGTGTATCGTTTCTTATCTGCAATGTACCTTTGTTCTCTGCAGTGTATCTATTTTTAGTCGATTGGGTTAAAAGAATTGCGAAAATGCTTGTTGGGTTGGAGGAAATGAAATAAGGGCTTCGCCCAATTATATATACTTCTTATATAGGTATGTACCTGAGTATAGTACATAGATATGTTCCTTAAAATTATTGTCACCCACTATCTTCTATGCGTCCAATGGTTACATTCACCATCACCATAAGTTCCAACATGGGTTAGTCCTACTTGACATACGCTCACCATCCTTGTTAGTTGTTATACAAGGGGCGTCATAGGCAAGTTGCCACTATAGTAGTGTTACTACTAGTAAACATTTGTCCAATTCAAGTATTTAAGTTTATTTTGATTACAAAATTAGATATAGTTAAGAATTTCATCCTAATCTTACATTCAGGCACATCATTTTCAGATTTCTATTGTCCAAATCCAATTTTGATCATGAATTTAACTGTGTCCCAATTGCCTGACCCGGAAAAATTCGGATATTACACATTAGTTTTTTGTTCGAATTTTAACATTGTCCAATTTATCCCGCCCAAATTCATTCCAAATCAGAATTTTTGCGAGCGCTAACTAGTATTGTGTTGTTGTGTGTTCCTCCTTATCTAGGCCTTAGGGAGAAAAAGTATTGCGCAAAATGAATAGTAATTTATTGATAGGCCGGCTAAAACAAAGCTATATTTTTTAAAATAAGCAAGGCAAGTTAGTAAACAGGAATACAACTTGATAAGTTATATATGCAATGATATTATTCGCATGCATTCTAATTGCATTAAGTATATTTACAATTGTGTTCGTGCATTTCATTCTACGTATATTATGCAAGCCTAAATGAAATCAGTCCAATCCGTTTCCAAATTTAATATGGGCGATTGAATAACTTAGTTTTGGAAGAGATGCTCGCTGTAATTTTTCCTAAAAATGACATTAATGCTTTTTAAGGACCTTTTTTTTCAACTTTTCATTAGTGAATTATGGATTACTGTTGATTTACGCTAATAATTTATTAGTGTTGATTAGTGCTTATGACTTCATTATTATCGTAGAATAATAATGACAAGTGCTGATGACGAGTTGATGAAATAGGTCGCTAAATTCGTCTTAAAGCAATTTTGTAAGAAATTTTAAATTAAATTCGATTCGGATCTTAAATCTGAATTCTGAACACGTCTTTTTCAATTTTTCACACCGCATAATGTCGAATATGCTAAACACGTTGCCTTCTTTGTGCAGTGAAATTGGAGGATGAAGTCAAAGTGGCGATACATTTGATGTCAGTTCACCGCACACTTGGTCAAACAAAGGCTTCGATGAGTGAGGTAAGAGGAAGAAGGCTTGCCATTCTTACATGATTATAGTTGGGAACTTTCGCAAATATGGACTTACTGATGTTGGTCCGCTCCATTCTTGCGGCCAAATGTTCGGATTCCATTTCTGGCGCCGTCATGTAGAGGTAAATGGGCAAATCTTATAAACCACTGAAATGGTGTCATTTGTCTTACAATAAGCAGGTTTGTCTAATATTCAACTGTTATTAGATAAAAACATTGTAGCTGCTATTCAGTGCCCGTAGTCCTTGTCCTCCTAGACTAAATTGCTCCATTCACAGGTGATCATGTCTAATGTAACATTTTGCTTGCTTAAAAATGAACCGTAATCACACCTTGTCCTACGCAAACCTTTCTCCATTTTTGAACAAAGGCAAATTCATGTCATACATAAAAACAAATCTAATATTGGAAAATAAAAAAAATTCTAAGTACGTCAGTCAAGACTTGTCTTCTAGGAGGGTTACTCTTGGACCTGAAGCCTCATCAAATTCTACATTACAAAGGCCCTGTTCTTTTCATTCGTAAATTTTAATTTACCAATCTCAACTAACTTCAACCTATTTCAACTCACTATACCAATTTTAATAAAAAAATTACCCACTTCAACCCACTTTCCACTATTTTAACCAACTTCTATTTATCACACCAAAAAAAAAATTCAACCCACTTCAAACCACTTCAACACAAAAAAATACCCATTTCAAGCAATCTTAACTAATTTCACCTATTTACCAATCAATATTTCCCAAACGAAAAGAGCAGTTTCAAAATTGCTCCCATCCAACAAACTTTTGGTTATGTTTAGTTTACAATGTTGATCACTTCTCTACTGGAATGAATAGGATCTACTCTGGCTTGTTGGAACACCTTCTCGTTTCCATCCTTCCATGGCTGATGATGGACAGCTGCACTTGCATAGATTGTCAAAACCTTTGTGGACGTTATGATTCTTGGAATGTAGCTGCCAATTGTGCCAATGTGACAATGATGTAAAAGTCCTCTGCATTTTGACCCAACTCATCACCTTTTTCTCTCAGGAGTCTGGCACGGTCACATTCAAAGAATAAATACTCAAAATTGTTACATTCATAGTTCACAGTATTTAAACCATAGGGCTGCCTATGAAAGTATGAACACGATTTCCAAAATGTGTGGAGAATGTAAAGAAAAAGTTGTTTTTGAAATTATGTTGGTCCTACTTAACCTGTGTAATCCTTGTTATACAAGAAGCAGCATAGGCAAGTTGCCAGGTAAAAATTTATCTGATCTGAATACTCGAACTTATTTTACTTAAAACAATCAGGCACAGTCATAAATTTCGTCGGAATCTTAAATTCAGACACATCATTATTCATATTTCTATTATCCAAATCTAATAATTACCTCGAATTTGACCTTGTCCGGATTATCTGACTCAGAAAAATTTGGATATCAGATATTAATTTTTGGTCCGAATCTTAACATTGTCCCATTTATTTGACCCGAATTCATCCGAGCCCAGATTTTTATCAATGCTAACTAGTGTTGTGTTGTTGCGCATTCCTTTTTATCTAGGCATTAGGAGAAAAGGTACCGTGCAAAATGGATTGTAATTTATTAATAGGCTGGCTAAAATAAAGCTAATTTTTTTAATGAGCAAGGCAGTTAGTAAACAGGAGTACAAATTGGTAAGTTATATACAATTATATTCATGTGCATTCTAACTGCATTAAGTATAGATAAAATTATGTTTATGTGTTACATTCTACTTGTATCGTCCAAGCCTAAATGAAATTAGTCCAATCCATTTCCGAATTTAATATGGCCAATTGAATAACTTAGTTTTGGACGAGACGCTCGCTGTAATTTTTCCGGAAAACGGTGTTAACGTTTTTCATTTAGTTTTGGACAAAATGCTTACTGTAATTTTTCCAAAAAACAGTGTTAATGTCTATGAACGACCTATCTTTTCAACTTTTTATAAATTTTATGGATTATTGTTGATTGATGCTAATAATTGCTTATCAATGTTGATTTGTGCTGATGGCTTCATCATTGCAAAATAATAATGGTAAGTGCTTATGATATGTTAGAGAAATAGATCATCAAATTTGTCTTTAAAAAACTTTGTAAGAAACTACAAATTAAATTTTTAAATTTGAATTTTGTGCAAGTCTTTTTCAATTTTTCACACGATACAATGTCCAATATGCTAAACACTTTGCCTCCTTTGTCCAATGAAATTGGAAGATCATGCCAATGTGGTGGTACATTTTACGTTAGTTCACCACATAGTTGGTCAAGAAAGGCTTCTATGAGTGAGGTACGAGGAAGAAGGTTTTGTATTCTTATATGTTTATAGTTAGGAAGTGGGAACTTCCAAATAGGGATTGGAGTTGCCCCCAAATCCGCCCCATTTATAATAGATATGGGTACAAAAAATTGGGAAAAAATGAGCATGGGACGTGTACACCAACAACGGATATGGGTATGGGTATGGGTAGGGGTATGAGCATATGCATCACCCGCCCCATATCCATACCCGTCTCGTACCCGAATTTGTTTGGGGGTAAATAAATTGTTAAGTAGAGTTTTGAGTTTTGAACGATGGTAATTTATTTTCAAAAAAACTCCATATTGCAACCTATCCCCAACTATACAATGTATCTATTTGTGTCGCTCATTTACTATGTCAATACATAAAGTCACGTGACTCACGACTTACAAACCTAAAATTCTAGCTCATTTGTTGTGTCCCTCACTCTCTTACTTGAATCGTTTCTAGAATGCAGTTTTTTATTTATGAGCTAAGTATGAGCTATTGAATCCAATGGATATTGTATTTATTTAGAACATTTTACCTAGTTGAATTTAGTTTTATGAATTTCTTTAGCTAAAGGAAATTATCGTATCGAATGGGTATTATATTGTAATATATGTATATATCCGAATAAAATCCGAAGTATCCGAAATACCCGATGGATATGGGTATAGGAATAGATTTTGGAAACCCGGTAAATCTGGGTATAGATATGGGGGTGACTTTTAAAAATAGGCATGGGTGCGGGTATCCCACGGCCATCCCACTTCCAAATATGGACTCACTGATGTTAGTCCTCTCCATTTTGCAAACAGGGACGTAGTGGTGTTCGTCCTTTCCATTTTGGCAGCCAAATCGTGTACTATACATAGACCTATCAGTTCAGATGAGCAGGTTAAATATGGATCGGATTTATTCGAGTTCGAGTAAAATACGAGTCAGACGTATTCCAATTTTCAAGTTCGGATAAAATACGGGTGGGCGTATTTCGGTTTTTTGGGTTTCGGATCAAACCAATGGGTTTAGAGCGTCTTTTTTATTAATTATTTTTCTTTTTTAAAATTAAAAACTGAGCGTATTTATTGCTTAAAATTGTCACTATTTTATGAAAAAACATGATAATTATAATTTTTTAGAAGAATAACAAAAATATTTAGACTTTTCATTAAAATATATGAACTTCATGTATGGCTGGGCAAAGAGTTGGGTCACTTTTAGGTCAATAATAGGTCGAGCCATTAATAGGCAAACTCGTTTAGAGTAACTAATTAACAAGTCGAAGCAGCTCGATTTGCTAATAACCCATTTAAGAGTTCGATATCTTTTTTAACGAACCGATTATTATCCAATTATATATACTTTATTAGAAAGATGATCGTAATACGGACATAGCCTGTTTATTTTCTACCACTAGCATTGTGGTTAAAGGCGAATTAATGAAAACCAAACAAAAGGGGATCGAAGAAGCACAAGATATATCTTTTAATTAGGACGTCAAAAATTTAGATTTTTTACACAGTAAGTTATCCAAGTAATATTAGACACATTCATTTCACTAAAAATGTAATGGTATAACTTACGAATTTTTAGTATTTGTCTTATTCTATTTTATTTTCTTAAGACTCCGTCTATTCCTTAGAAATTTTGGTGGAAAAAAAAGTTGAAGGAAAAAAATGTGAAGAAAAAAGTAGGGAGAAAATGAGTTTTCTAATCCTCTTTGGATTGAGAAAAAAATCAATAATTTGGATTAGAAATTTTAATATTGATGAACTACTTAAATTATGTTGATATCATCTAAGCAATGTGAGGTTGGAGGAGGTTAGGAATTTTCCTCAAACTTTTCTCACAGTTTTATGAGGAAAATTTTATCACTTGTTTCTAAAAATTTTTCCACCTAACTTTCCTCCTTATTTTTTTCTTTGTGATTTTCTCAAACCAAACACACACAAAAAAAAAAAAAAAATTAACTCTCCTAAATTTTTTTCTTTCCACCAAAATTTTTCAAGGTCCAAACGAAACCTAGGAGTAGGTTGTTAGTTGTCCAATTTATAAGTTGCGTACAATGTTATTTTATGATAATGGAGTTCAAAACGCAAAGGTAATATTATTTAATTTGTGAAGCGATGCAATAGTTATATAGTATATCTCTAAACGATTTGAACTAATGAATAGACATTATTGTTAAGAGGATAAATAAAAGATAATTCAAAAACAAGGATATAATATTTGGGTCAAGTCGGAGGATTCGCGTTCAATTTTAGGGTCGGGTTTGACTTGCTAATTTGTGAGATTTTCATGTTCAGTTTATTTCTGATTCAGGTTAAGAAAATCATATCCAAAACTCAAAATTTTCGGACGAGTTAAAGTCAGATTTTTGAATTTGGTCACTTTTGCCAAGTTCAACTACATAGCTTGGCGGAATACGAAAAAGTATCATTCCACCAAACCCACCACAAGGGCAAGACAATTGACTGTATTCGGGAGTCACATAATGTATTGCCTGTATGATTACATGGGTTTGCGCCACTAAACAAACCATGTTTCATGTCCGATTCTTGATAATTCAACCTCGTAAGGCTGTTCTAAAAAATACTTCGCAAAATGAGCTCATCTTTTATATGAGACTAGGGTTATATGCTTATATTGTAAGAGTGTGAGTTAAATAATTTTAAATATATTATTAAGAGAATAGAGTTTTTTTAATAAAAAAGCAAACAATAAATTGATTTATTATATTATTTTGTTAATGCAAAAGTGAAGCGAGTTTTCTTTATTTTTTCACTACTAATAACATATTTTTTTATTCTTAATTAATATCGAACTCACATTTTTTATTATATTTGCATCATTAAATCATATATATTTATGATTAACTTTTATTATTAAATAATAGGAAGGTATGTGAGAAGTTACCTTATTAAATAGAATCAATATTATATTAAATTAACGTCTATCCTACATGCATTTTCTTTTTATTTTAAGTCTCATGTATCATCCTACGTTATATTAAATTATTTCACATGGCTATTCTCTCCTATATAGCATCATACATGACAAGCTTACGTGTCGCTCATATATGAGTTCAATCCAACTTTTAATATATATATATATATATATATATATATATATATATATATATATATATATATATATATATATATGATAATTGGGTTTCAAATTTGGCTAAAAGTATACAACAACACCTCTCAGTGTGGGTCCCACTTTTGCAGGCTCGTGGAGATCCAGATATAGGCAAGCTTACCTGTATCGACATCCTGCTCATAGAGAGATTGATTATGAGATACCCACAAAACAAGATTTTGTGAAAACATTTTATAGAAGAAGGATTTTGTGAAAACATTTAATGAAAAAACTAAGGATACGCAGCAGAGAATGAACTAAGAAATACTAATAAAACAGAGGTAGGTAAACAATGTCTCTTCCCAAATGTATGTACTACCTATAAACAAACACAACATACGAAAAAATCACTACCAAACTTACCTTAGTGCAACAAATTTCGCTGAAATATGAAAAAGTTTATTCTTAACGTGCGTTTCTTCATCCTCTTTTACGTAGTTTTTATGCCAGAATGTGATCATATATATGTGTATAATTATTTGCATCAAACAGTGTCCTACGTGTTAAATAAAAATGAGAGAGAGAGATGGGGGAGGGGAAAAAAAAAGAAGGGAGAATTACAGAAGGGCCATACATGGACTTGGCTTCAACCAACTCATTTTTTTTGCAAGAAAATGGTGTTGCTTTCGGAGGGAAATGCAAGTTGGTGAAAAAGCAAAGAGAAGTCCAATTACCAAAATACCCTTAATGAAAATATACTCCCTCTCTCTACTTGATGATGTCCCTTTCTCTCTCCATCAAAACCTTAAACCAACATCAGCTTGCATTATACGCTCAAGGTTCAAAATCGAGGGTTTGGGCGCATAGCGTTGATGCTCTCTCTCTCTCCCAATCTCTCTCCATAATGAATGTACTCCTACATTGTGTGCTTGTGAGCAATTATGCTACAAAATTGACGGAAATCTAGGCCCAATTTGTTGAAGGAGCTTGGTTGTGGGAGCAGAAGTTGGTGAGGAAAGGTAGGTTGCTGTAAGTGACTAAAAGTGTAGAGTGAGGCTGAAATTGAGCTTGGAGTGGTTGCTGATGGTGGAACCTGACAACCGAGGTCAACTATGAAGTCGGAGGGGTCGGGCATCTGACGTTGGTAGACCCCTGCAAGCGAAGTGGTAAACAACAGGTATTTGAAATATTTTTTTCAATTGTAAGAATTTGGTATGTGGAATGACATTTTCATGAATGGTTTAGGGCATAGGAATGGTAAATGGTGGGGGTGACATATGTGCATGGTGCTGGTCACTGTTTACCATGCTATCATCAATGCAATTGCGAGAACCCAATTGCATGGGTGGCTGGGCGGATGCGGTGGGATGAGATAGGGTGTTATTCCCCTGCGAGGAAGATAATGTTGTTGACACTGACACTGATTTAGAAAGATGCACTGTTGAACCAGAGGGAATGTGGTGTTCACTATGGTAGACATAGTATACTGGATAGGTAGACTGAGAGCAGTTTCGTTGGGGACTCTAATTATGTACTTGTGTGTAGTGGTTGATGCATTATTGGTTGCACTCATTAACATCTATTATTGTTTGACGTGCTGGGTGATTGGCAAGCTAGTAGACGAATAGAGTGGTACAGTAGTCATTGTTGCGACGTCTCGTACAAATAGATAGAGACGGTACTATTGTGGGAGGCAGTGGTGGCGAAAGAGAGGTAGTTGTTTATGTGTTATGGGGGGCGAGTTGGAAGATGGTGGAGATAGAAGAGTAACATATGAGAAGGGTTCGAGGAAGTGTACCATGCTGGAAGAGGGGATGGGGATGGAGGAGGTGCAAAGAATGGTAACTGAGATTATTGGCAATAATTTGAGTGTGCAGAAATTGTGGTACAGTTTGAAGTACAACTGGGGGATGATAATGCAAGTAGAGGGGATGCTGATGTCAGGATATTTTTAAAGGGGAATGACGAGCATGAGTATTTGTATGTGGGCAACAGTGATGGGTCAAAGAGGCGCGCACAGAAGGTGATTACATCACGCGAAGGGAGAACGTGGAACTGTGATCATGGCACCGTTTGTGGGAGAAGTGGGAGGGATAGGGATGATATGGTCGAAAAGGCTCGCAAGGGAGCAGGTGTGAAAAAGTGGGTAACATGTGAACACTGGCATGATGAACGATATAGCAGAATGTGGGTTATGAGAACAAGTTCGTGACATGTTTTTTTTTTTTTTTTTGAATTTGCAAGGCTAGTGTGCATGAAACTGACGGATGCATTGGTGATCACCCGCAAACTAGGTTGAGACTTGGCAGGGAAATAATTGAGCTGTCTGATGATAATAAGATATCCATGGCATCCAAGGATGTGGGCAACGACGACGTAGCGGCAGAAGGAGGGGAAGAAGGCAGCAAAGGTAGGGGGTTGATGAAAGGAGTACTGATAGCGACACCGTGTGGCCACAGTCGGGTCTGTAAGTGCAAAGCTACTACCGTAAGTTGAGCATATGAAAGAAGTTAATTAGGGCAGAAGGGCAGATCATCCAATCACCCGAAGCATTTCTGCAAGCCATCTATAAGTTTGCAATCGCGAACCCCTTCAATTATCGATTTGAGCGGAACTGCAAGCAAAGAATTGTGGTCAGGTGAGATGCAACCGACTGTCCCTTCTACATATGTGTCAAAGGCGGGAAGAACACGCAGGTTATGTCGATAAAAGATTTCGTAGTACAGCATAAACACAGTATCGGGGAGTTGCATCAGATGGGTGTTTAGGGGAGACGACGTGTTAGAGCCGAACTCCTTACACACCTGATTGAGGGTAAGGTAGGGAGGTGTCTGGATTATGCACCGAGGGATATTATGCAGGATCTGGAGTTAGAAATGGGGATTCAACTAACATACATGAAGTCATGGAGGGCAAGGGAGTTTGTGCACATGATGGTGCTTTGGAGGCTAGTTGATCACTACAAATTGCTCTCGTGCCGACTTTGATGCCAACTACGAAGGCAATGTTGTGGAGGTTGAAGATTTATTGGATGGTTCGTACATTCCAGGTCGTTGAAGCACATGAGGTTGCAATCCACAGTTCTCTGCAATTCATGGACAAGTATGTCCCCTCTACATGAAAATGGTTCAGACATCATTCGAAACTGTGATTTACGCTTTATATTGTGCTCATATTGGGTCGTCAGCTATGACCCCACCCCCACCTCTGTTTGTGTGTTAATGATGAAGTACAGTTTTGTATGTTCCGTGCTGTCAGGTAACCTGGCATGTTTACCCGGTAGGAGGCAGATGTTCACCGTGGTAAACCATGGTCTGTAACCAGTAAATCCATGGGAACTGACAGACTGTAGCCCTGGCACTTTGGCATTCTGCTGACACTGGCTTCTGAGCTGTTGCCACACCCCCATCCTTTGTATTTTAATGTGTAAGTACATTGGTGCATTTGCATGGGGACTGGCATGTTTACCCCTGTTTGTGTGTTAATGATAAAGTAAAGTTTTGCATATTCCGTGCTGTCAGGCAATCTGACATGTTTATCCGACAGGAGGCAGATGTTTACTGTAGTAAACTATGGTCTTTAATTGGTAAATCCATGGGGAACTAACTTACTGCAACCATGGAACTTTAGCATTCTGCTCATACTGGCTTCTGAGCTATCACCACTCCCCCACCCCTATTTGTATTTTAATGTGCAAGTACATTGCTGCATGTGCATGGGGAGCTGGCATGTTTACCCCTGTTTGTGTGTTAATGATGAAGTACGTTTTTGCATGTTCCGTGCTGTTAGGTAAACTGACATGTTTACCCAGCAGGAGGCAGATGTTTACCATGGTAAACTATGGTCTACAACAGGTAAACCCATAGTGAACTGACAGATATGCTAATAGGTGAGTAATACGTATCACCCAAATACACTGGTGGGACATGTCTGGGAGGCAGAGAGGTATGCGAGTAGCTGAGGTAATCTTACTATGACTGTGACAGTGATGTAGTGCATGTGGAACCAATGAAAGTCTAAATAGAATTAAATCTTAATTTTTTTGTTCATCGAATCTCATCCAATATGTAAATGAATAAGTTTCTACTGTAATATGGAATATGCAATGAAAACAAGAATATAGAAGATGGGTGGAAAGAGTTCTTATACTTGACTGAACATTCACAGTCATAGCCCGAACTTACAGAATATATATGAATATACTAATTCTACCAATCCTAGGTTGCGCGGTCGTTGATTGGAGCCAAGAGCGAAGTGTGTCACACAATGTACCGGGGAGTCGATAAAGGACTTCAACATTATGTTCTCGATGCGAATGAATAGCATTCCTTCCACCCACCCAATTGTTGGCGCAGAGGTCACTAAAATCCTATTGATGGGCATATCCCAACGTAAAAGGATGGGTGGGGTGTGCGGGGGGAGAAAATGGTGAGGGTGCACAGCTTTGACGGTCACCCATACACCAATTGCATACTTATGGCATTCATGTCACGAACAAAATGTGTGGTCCGTATTTTATTGTGATGGGGTCTAGTAATTGAAATGAACAACTAACCCTGGTTATGGTGGCTAGTGCAGAACTATTCGCGGAATTAACGTCACTTCGGGGCAAGGAACCCCAATCAACTTGTTCACCTTTGCAACGCTCAGTGTGTGCCGTGGTAAACAGTGACATGATATTGGTAAACAGATAGAATTTGATGCGGGGTAGATATAAGAGGAGGTCTTATACAAGTAAGACAACAGTCCTATCGTCCACGGAGGTGAGGAAGTTATAATTAGACCGCCTTCACAACTGTGTATTGCGAAGATGCTTGTCGTTCACAACAGTCGGCTTTGTTATAAATAGTGTGACTTAGTAAATAGTACAGCATAAGGAGTTGGGGTGCTTGCATATAATGACTGCCTCATCAATTAATTACCTTCAAGTTAACTGCGTTGGCCTTATAAAACACAAGTTAGGGGAGGAGGGAGTACTTTGGGTTGGTAATATTGCATGTGTTGTCCTCTGAAAGTGGCAACTCAACATGGCTGGCCCATCAAGAAGGATGTCCACCACTCAGACATATGGAGGGTCGTGATCAAGTCAGAGTGACTTCAACAACATCGCAAAGTATTATTGCAACTGTGGTTGTGAAGCAGTTATGTTTGAGACGGACGATAACTACATGCGCCATTACCTTGTTTGCCCACTTGAGGTAAATTGTGATTCTTTCATTCTTAAGCCCTTCAATTTCAAAGCTGCTATTGTCTTCTACAACTCCTCCTCCATCGTACTCACCGTTGTTGTTCATGTCCCTCCACAGACGACTGCATGTAGAACGAATCTGTCTGTCAATACCTGGCCATGGTAGACCTCGATTATTCGAAACAAGCCAGAGACGTAATTGACCAGCTAACTAAGGAGCTACAAGAGGTTCGAGATTTGGTGCATGCCGAACAAAACAATCACCACTTCATCCAAGCAGAAGAATAGGCAATGGATTGGAAGGTGAGGGCTGATCTAGTGAACTGGAAACAATAATGTGCAATGTTGGTTGTACTGAACATCGTCCTTCTCATTTGCCTGGCGTAGGTGGTGGGATACTGATCCCACCTATGACTGCAGCCATCGTTGCAATAAATGATTAGTCTCCCACGGGCGGCTTGGTTTTAGGAAGCGAATGTGACGGCTGAGGGGTTTTTGTTGGAATGTTTGTGGTCCCTGTGTTCGGGTTACTGATGTGAAATGAAGATTGTATCTGAAGGGCACAAATGATGTGCTTTATTTTGGGGTTATTGACTTGACCATCTATTAGTAAGCTATGGATGTGTACTTTACTGCTTTATTTTCACCTTGTTCAACTTGTGCAATATGGTAGAATGCATTTCGAATTCCGCTGTCCGACTAATACAATCAACCTTTGATCGAATGTCATCATTTTAGGCTATTCAACAAACCAAGATTATATCTTAAGGGCACTAAATATTGACATAAAACACAACATTTGGACCGTATCATTCCTACACCTCTCGCTTCTCCCACAAACGACTCCATGATCATAACTTCACATTGCCTTTTTTGCGTGCCTCTTCGGCCTATCACTGTCTCCCACACAAATATCCGTGCTTGTCATTCCCCTTCACAAACATCCTCACATGACCATCCCCCTCCAATTCCATTACCATCCCCCGGTCGTACTTCAAACTATACTACAATTTCTGCACAGTCAAATCATTGCCAATAATCTCACTCACCACTCTTCACACCTCCTCCATTCCTATACCCTCTTTCACCATGATACACTTTGTCCAACCCCCCACATATGTTACTTTTCCAACTCCACCATCGTCCAACTCACCCCCTATAACACATACACAACTACCTCTATCCCGCCACCACTGCCTCCCACAGCAACACTGTCTCCATCCATTTGTACTAGACGTCGCAACACCGACTATCGCAGCACCATATCGGTCGACTACCTTCCCAATTATCCTGCACATCAATCAATAATAGTTTATGGTCAGTACAACCAATAATGCATCAAACACTACACACAAGTACATAATAAGAATTTCCAACACCACTACTCTTTGTCTACTTATTCAGTACACTACGCTTATCATGGTGAGCACCACATTTTTCCTGATTCAACAATGTACCCTTCTCATTCAATGTCAGTGTTAACTACATCATCTTCCCTTCATGACAATAACGACCTATCCCACCCTCCAACATGCCCACCCATGCAATTGGGTTTTCACATAATAGCATTTAATGATACCCAGGTAACGGTGACTAACAACATGGCACACATGTTATCCCAGACATTGACCCTTCCTACAGCCTAAATCATTCACCAAAATACCATTCCACACACGAAAATCGTAAAGTTCAAACAATATTTAACATACCTTATATTTACCACTCTGCTTCAAGGCGTCTACCAACGTCAGGCGCTCAAATCCTTCCACCTCCGACTTCACGGCTGACCTTCAATGTTAGGTTTTCAACATTACCAAACACTGCAAGCTCATATCCACCCTCCCTCTGCACTTTCTCGTACCTACAAGTACGCACTTTGCCTCACCCCCTCCTTAAACCATAACCAAGCTGCCTTGAACAAGTTAGTGCTAAATTTTCCTCAATTTTGATGCGTAATTGCTCACTACTACAGAATTCAGGAGTAGATTCAACTTTTCAGAGAGATTGAAAGAGAGAAAACATCAATGAACTCGGGACAAACCCTCATTTTTGCACCGTGCGTTTGATGCCCGCTGATGCTTCCAGGTTTTGGTGGAGAGAGAAAGTCAGTGCATCAACCATCAGGTAGAGGAAGGAAGATGAGATCTTTTCATTAAGGGTGCTGTGATAATTTGGCGTCACTTTGCTTTTTCACCCATTTGCATTTCCCTCCAAAAGCAACACCCATTCGTTGCAAAAAAATGGGTCAGTTACATGCATTTCAGAGTATGACCAATCTATAAATTTCCCAAGAATAAATACTCAAAATTGTTACATTCACAATTCACAGTACCCAAAATGTGGGGTTGCCTAGGAAAGTATGAACATGATTTTCAAAATGTGTGGAGAATGCAAAGAAAAAGTGTTTTTGAAATTATGTTGGTTCTACTTAACCTATGCAATCCTTGTTACACAAGAGGCGGCGTAGGCAAGTTACCAGTCCACTATTGTTAGTGCTGGTAAAAATTTGGGGTATTTGGTATATGACTTTTTGCTCAAAAATAGCTTTTGGTAGTGGTTTTGGCTGTTTGACAAGGCCCTGTTCTTTTCGTAGTTTAATGGATACAACCCACTCATTTCCATTTCCACCAACTCTTTCCCCCCACTTTCCCATATTTTCCCACAGTTAAGAAAAATACCACTCATTCGCACTCCTTTCCACTCCTTTCCACTCTCACCCACTCCTTTTCACTCCTACATATAACTATTATTTTCAATATTTTGAAAACTTTTATAATTTATGAAATTGTGTGTACAAATAGTTTGGTAACAATTATGAAAAGTTTTATTTATTTTTCCTATGTTATAGAAAATATTTGTTAGTCGCGAGGGAAATTGTAAATGACGTAATATTTGTTATATATATTGAATAAATAATACTTTTTTTCCTACTTTGTTAAGCAAATGTTAGTTTTTTGTGACTGGTAGATATTTTGGGTTTGATTCTGTATATGGAAGAGTTGCCTTTTTTTTAATGTTGTTTTATAGGTCACCAAAGCATATATGGTTGTTGCTGTATGTTTAACAGATTTATTTTTCGTTCATTATAATTTGCAGATGTTTTATCCGGCATAATGAAGGATCGTGTAAATTTTTTTGGTGTCGTTTGTAATTTGTGACAGGAAGTACAGATGTATTGTACGTGTATTTTGAGCAGATATTTTTTTCGTATGCATTAGTAACAAAATATTAAAAGTTCTTCACACAAATTGCAGATGATTGTTTTCCGTGTACTAAGGGCCTATTTTTTTCGTTCGACAATATAGGTTGGTAAATAAGTGAAATTGGTTGAGATTGGTTAAAGTGGGTTAAAGTAGGTTGAAGCAGATATTTTTCTATTGAAGTGGATTGAAGTGAGTATTTTTTTGTTGAAGCGGGTTGAAATGGGTTGAATTTTTTTTTTTTTTTTGAGGTTATGATGTGTAGAAGTTGGTTAAACTAATGGAAAATAGGTGAAGTTGATATTTTTTTATTGAAGTTCGTGAAGTGGATTGATGTAGGTTGAAGTTGGTTGAGGTTGGTAAATTTGGATTTACCAACGAAAAGAACAAGGTCTAAACATATGTGTATTTTTTTCGTTGTTCATATTTGGTTAATATATGAAAAAAAAATACATCTGTAATTTATTTTACGAATAACGAAAATTACAATTCTTTTTGGGTAACAACGGCCACGAAATAATGTTTTGTACCTGAGTCAACATACAAAAAAATTTTTCAGTCTAAAATTTTTTTTATCATCAGTAATTAATATTACAAATAAAAGATTACATTAAAAAAATAAAATACGTAACTTACATCATCTCTCCTATTTCATTCAACTCCCTCCTACTTCTTTCCACTCCTTCCCACTCCTTCTCCCCCTTTTCCATACTTTAAAAAAATACTACTCCTACTCACTCCCACTCACTCCTTCCCCCCTTTTCCCACTCCCATCCATCCTACATCTGCAATTTTCCAACAAAAAGAACAGGGCCTGAGTCCAATAGCTATTTGGGTTGTTTGATAAATGACTTATTGAAATAACTGTTTCACCTTAAAAAGCTGTTTTCAAAAAGCTAACATTTATAACTTTTTTAGGTTGGCTATTTGGGGATTTAATATAAAAATCAAATTGCCCTTGATTAAGTATCATAAACAAAATTCATATATTTTCTTGCAATCTCCCTTCTAAGTTTTTACTTGCTTCTTGAAATTCAAATTAAATAATGATCCATAGTAATCATACCTTTATAATTTATTTTAGTGGTTGATAAAATCATGGAATCATTAATTTTTGCTAATTTTATATAGTAGTACTAACGACCTGTTTGGTTGGGAAAAAAGGAATGGAACTTGGTACATTTAGAAATCAAGTTCCCATACCTATTGTTTGGTTTGGAAAATAAAGGTGTGGGACTTGATTCCTTGAGGTATCAAATCCCCCCCTATTACTCCACAACTTGATTCCTCCCACTCTACGAGAGGTTTCAAGTTCCATACATGGGTGGAATCAAGAGACACCCCAAACCCTAGAGAGAGAAAGAGAGACAACGAGATGTGAGAGAAAGGAGGGTGGCAAGTTCGACGGTTGTTGGCGACAGAAGGATGCCAGAAACACCCACCTCACGCCGACAACCACCGCAACCACCTCTAGCCCAAGTTCGGTGTTCTTTGTCATTCCCCCTTGTGAATTCATCTCCCCCACCGCAACCTTCGCCGGAAATAGCCCAAATTTTGGTTCATTGCTGCTTCTGATGTGCTTTCATGGTTGTTTCATGCTTAGATTGTCGAAAATTTGCCCCCCCAAAACTCAATCTATTACTCTTCTGGTTGTGCCCGACCCAGCTCTGAAATTGGATGAGTATCAATACTTAAATTGTGAATATTAGCAATGTAGAAAACTAAAAATTAATGGAAAATTAAATATTAATGGGTTTTCAATAAAATTGGTTAAGAATTAAAATTAATTAATTAAAAAAAGAAGCATATAAAAAGCTTGCTATATCAAAAGAAAATGAGTTTAGGAATGTGGTTTTTCAATACATTAACATTAACTACAAAAAAAATTAAAAAATAACAATAGTTATATGAATACATTATTAAAAACCGGATTTGATTCCATTCACAACTGAACCAAACAACAGAGACTGAGTTTTGATTCCATTCCTATTCTGAAACAAACATCTGATTTCATAAATCAAGTTCCATTCCTATTCCTTCAGGTATCATTCCTGATTCCATTCCATTCTACTACTGGTGAACCAAAAAGGCCCTAAATGTACTGCAAATTTTGATTCTCGATTTGTCCCCTCTTTAAAAAACAATTCATATTGAAAGAAAATTGAACTAATAACAAATAGAATTTTTTCTAAGTGAACAACAAGATTGTGTTATGGGTCTCAAACATCACATAACTTTTAATTTAGATAAAAAAAGCAAAATTAGATTAAAAAATAAGCCATGTGTAAATCAATAAGAAGACTTAGTAACTACTAATAAAATGGGATTATATGAGTGAAGGTATTTTGTACGTATCATGTAAATTTAATTCATATTGAAACAGAAATAAGTGAACAACTAATTAAAAAAGTTCATCTTCAGTAGTAAATAAGAGATATAGGCATAAATGAAAATTTATCAAATATATTTTTCAGAAAAAGCTAATTTTACCAAATACTTTTGTTTAAAAATAACTGTTTGAGACAGTTAATACAAGTAGCTTATTGAAACAATTAACAATAAACTACCAATAGAAATAGCTAACAGTTGTTTGCCAAATAGGGCCCTAATCTGAATACTCGGATTTATTTTACTTAAAAAAAAATCAGGCACAGTCATGAATTTCGTCGAAATCTTAAATTAGACACAACATTTTGCACATTTCTATTTTCCAAATCCAATAGTTACCCCTAATTTAACCTCGTCCGAATGTCTGACCTAGAAAAATTTGGATAGTAGACAATAACTTTTTGTCCGAATTTTAAGACTGTCCCAAATGTCCGATCCAAATTTATCCCGAACCCAAATTTTTGTCAGTGCTAACTAGTGTTGTGTTGTTGTATGTTTTTCTTTATCTAGGCAATGGGGAGAAAAGGCGCAAAATGAATTGTAATTTATTAGTAGGCTGGCTAAAACAAATCTAATTTTTTTTTTTTTAATAAGCAAGGCATTTAGTAAACAGGAATACAAATTGGTAGGTTATGTATACAATTATATTCATGTGCCCTAATTGCATTAAGTACACATACAATGTAACGCCCCCAAAATACTAATGACATAATTACTAATAATTGCAGTGGGAGACTTAGTAAACGAAGGCGCTACCGCCGTCTTGATAAGGACAAGGCTCACTGAAACTATTAAATCTTGCAACTCGTGTTCACAATCACAAATTCTATTAAATTGAAACACCTCAAGACCAAAGTCCATAATGGTTCAACCATACCATGTATTAATTCACACTCCATACCACACAAATAACTTGACCTTAAGGTCGATTCCAATGTTCATGCTAAGCTGAATCCACTGTGAGCATCTGATGAGTTCCAGAAGGGCTTGCTAAAATTGAGAAACATGTGATACTTCATAACCTAAAATGGAAAACATGAAAACAATTCGAAAATATGAGCAAAAACTCAGTACATACATCCCTGTATTGTAAAATGAGCACAGAAATACTGGTGATGGGTACCCGTCTTTGCAATTCATTTAGTTGGCAATAATAATGAAAATGAATGTAATATGAAACTGAATTGCTCATTATTATCTGGATGTGAACCCCTTGCACTGATATGATCTATACATAGGTGTACACCTGCCAATCCGATCAAGAGTTGGCCTGAAGCCGCGCGGGTAAGTGATGGGCTGACGCCCTATAGATGATAACTGACGGGGTCACAAGTTATATGGCAAATCACTGTATAAACTGATTCATTGATAACTCATTAAGAGTTTGTAACTTGATAAATATGATCTGCTTTCTGAAGATACAGGCAATGGACGTACCTTGAGTCTTTAAAAATGACATCTGACTTGATAAATATGTTTTGACTTGATTACACTTATGCATAACGGGGAACGATAACTAGGCCTCAACTCTGTTTTATAAAATAAATGTCACTGTAAGTATATATAATCAGTAAATGATCCTTACTCGCATAATGAGTAAGTAAAAGTAGGTGTAACAGAAATTGAGTAATTATATGGTATACATAACGAGTACTTGAATATAACTTCAAAACTGAATTGATGAAAGTAATGCAAAACTGAATTGATGAAAGTAATGAAATTCAATATGAAGTAAATAGAAGTAAAATAGTCCAGTCCACAATGAGATAAATGATGTTACAGAAGAAAAGGCCTTGATAGTGATAATTGAGAGAATGGTTATGGCCTTTTCTGAAATAAGGTGCTGATATGAGTTTCTCTCTCCACTTCTCATAATCATTCAAAAATCCACTTGATAAAGAATTCCACCCCAAAATGAGTCATTGAACTCCATAGAAGCTATTAAACTCACTAAGCTTGGTATTTTCTTTGTAAAATCCATAAGTGATTCACAGCTCATAACTGACTCCCAATTTGTATATTTGTCTTCAGGACAATTTTCAGAATTTTTCTCCAAGTATACACTGCATAGAAATTGCAATAATAACCTAATTTACACCCAAACAGGTCAGTTTAGTTCAAAAATTCATAATTTTCATTCTAGACATCAAATGGAGAATTAAAATCCCAATATGAACCCAAAAACTTTCATTTACAATACAAATCACGATTCTCACAATAAGATTCCCAAAATGGGACTAAAACACAAGTGTCTCAGTTTTGATCTCATTCTGCGCAGCTTTGGTAAAACGACTATAACTTTTTCCACAGACCTCGGATTAAGGCGATTCAAGATGCATTTGAAAGCTAACACACTGAGGTATTTACCCACCAAAAATCACAATTTTTCACTGGGCCAATCATTACCAGCTTAATCCCAAAGTCAGCCCTAATTTCCTGAAATTCCAGCCCTTTACTGATTTAACTTTTTCTTCCTTTTTCATATAAAACTCACTTGAAATCATTTCAAATCACCACAATCAGATATAAAATGATCATGTAAGGCCTCATATACATATACAAACTCTAAACAACTTCATGAATACATAATTACTAAATTCGTATCCAAAACAAGGCAATTTTCTTCAAAATTCCATAACTCACTGATTACTCGTCCAAACTTCATGAAATTTTGCCAGAAAATCCCAAATAATATATAGAAGAAACAGTAAAAATTTCAGAATTTTTGGCCAATCCTATAATTCCCAGAATTTTCGACAGTGGCCATTTAACAAAAGCAAAATCATGAAAAGCATGCTCTTGATCCAATACCCATGACTCCAAACATCTCCAAACTCAATAAAAATTGTACAACAACTATCAATTTGATCATCCAAACAATAATCACAACTAAAACAACCCAAAAATTCAAAATACAACAAGTTAGGGTTGTGGATATACCTCACTTTAGGCTTGAACTAGGGGAAGGTAGAGGCTGATTTGAATGATTTTGATGGTTGGCCATGGTAGCTAGCAGTAAGGGGGAGTCAGGGCAGCCAGGACACGGCCGGAAAAGGGACCGGAAACCACCAGAACTGGCGGCACAAGGGGCAGCAGCTGCTGCCCCTGTTCTTGCGTGAGAGAGAGGGAGAGGTGAGGGGATTAGTGTGTGATTTATTTGCTGATTTTTGGCTGAATGTTTAAGGGTCAAATTGTCTATTAATAACAACATGTGGCTGAAAATTTCTCACCCAAAAAGTAGCTTTTTGCTAATTAAAATTAGGTGCTAAAATGAGTAATTAGTGAAATAACAAAAATTAGTAAGGTTTTGGGCTTTTGTTTTGGGCCCAACAAGCTACGTTTGGGCTTGAAAATTTTCAATCGAAATGTTGGTAACATTTTATATTACTCGGAATTAAAGTTTACCGAAGGTAAGAAAAGCATAATTTACTCACCGAGGCCTAATATCGATTCACCCGACATTTAATCAATCAATGAAACTCAAATTAACAATAAATGACACTTGAGTTGCAAAGTGGTACCCAACATGAAATATCTTCGCACCGGGATGATTAAATATGATAAATGAAGGTGGAAAATTTAAATAACATAATGGAACTCGTTAAATAAATAAATTAAGTGTAGTTGAATTTAATAAACATGATTTGGTTAAACAAATAACCATGAATGAGTAAATGAATAAACATGATTAATGAAATAAATAAAGATGATTTGAATAAATAAATATAGGTTAGGGTTGGGTTATTACAGTCTTTCCCCCTTAAAGAATTTCGTCCTCGAAACTTATAACACTTGTCAACTGCATGCAATGCTACTTTAAAACACATAGGCCATTGGTTCCCATAGCTTTCCTCTAAAGCAGTATCATTTGCCAAATGTACTCCGACTAAAGGTGTACGCATTATATACTTCTTAATCCCATATTTCAGTAGCAGATCTGGATACTTATCACATAATAGCCTCAACGAACTCAATCACTTTGATTCAAAAGTGATATTCCCTTCAAAAGAAAAGAACATTGTTACTGCAAAGGAGGTATTCTACACTACTGACTCATAAAGCCTAAAGTGACGAGGACTCAAGTATCGCTGATATCTAGTCTCCTGACACCCTTGACTAGGAAGGTATGACTTAATTATATCTCATCTGCGACTTTGGTTATTTCTTTGTTGTGCTAGCACAACTGCTTTGTCGACCTTGTATCACCTCGACATGTACTTGAATTTCTCCTCTTAATGCTTACCTGGCTTAGCTCTGACCTTGTACTCAATGTTTCTTCTGGCTCACTCCAATATAATTAGACAGTGCTTGAGTTTATTCCCTTATCCAAAGGCAACCATCTGATATTTCCAATACATCACATGATCTCCACTCATCAGACTACTCAAGGATCTGCTCCCGGTCGATAATGAGTAATGAAATGACCATAGTTAGGGATGAGAGTGATGAATTTCTCAGCTAAGTGAATCATTGCATACAAAAGAAATGAACAATGAGACTAAAAAAAACAAATAAAGGAAAGATTATCATAGGGTGGTTAGAAAGAAGATAACCATAAGTGTATTATGAATTCTGAATTCTGAAATATAATGCCACAAGAATTGTGGTTTATTATATGAGGTTCAATAAATAATCAACTAAGGAGAAAGAGGGTTCGATTATACTTAGGTTTAACTGAGGAATTGGAAATAAGATAACAAGCACGGACCCTCAACTAGGTGACTTAATAGCCACAAGTAACAAGACAAGCGCAATAGATAGATGGGACAAGCAGATGAAATAAATAGAAAAGATGGTGAAGGCCGAGGGCATAGGAGTGTTGACAACTATATAACGTTGAACAACAATGCGTTGCACATGTAACAATGGGATTAGAAAGACATGGAAGATCTCATTAGTATGAAATATTGGGTTGAAATGCAAGGAAGATTAAACAATATGGAATCGCGTTAAGATTTGAGGATAAGACAAGCAAACAATTACAAGAATGACTTCAAAAGGGCATTCCCGCAAGAGATAGATTGTCAAAAGAACTTGAGCAACAAGATGTAGTTATGGCCATAGAATAGTATGCCAATATGATGTTACAGTGCCATAGAAACGCAAACAATACGGATCCATTTAATTATCGAAAGGGCACCCAATGACTGGGTCTGAAGTAACCAAAGACTTTTCAAGCTATAAATGAAGAGTGCTCAAATAGAAGTAAAGTGTTAATGTAGGTGGTAGTAAAAGTATGAACACAGTGATGACTGAATTGTCAGCGTTTGAATCGCCAATAAGAAAGGTTGCTTAGACATGTTTTCATAAACACTCCATTACAAATCAAAAGAGTGTTAGCAGCAATAGAAATGATACCTCTGAATAATTCAAGGTAACTAGGGCAGCAATAAGTCAATGACAAGAAGTAATGGGAGCGAGCATTGCTGATGTAAGGTCTTAGTGTTAAAATCAGATGATTCCGATACATGGCAGCTAAATCTTACTTGCACCACCCATATAATGCTAAGTAGCACACCATAAGCTACTAATTATTATCACCATACATAAGCACTCATTGTAGTGTTCATCTCATACTGGTTCACCTCAAAGATATTGCCGCAGAAGGTATTTCCTTATCTAGAGGTTTACATCTAACTTGACACTGTATTAATCCCTTAAACAGTTGCAAATAGCATCCCACATTGGGTTTCAACCACAAAATAACACACCTCAATAGAATTCTCAAATCCTGGGGCAAAACGGACAGAGTTCCGCCTAAAAATGGGTTAAATCCTAGGCTTAAAGCCTTACAATAGCTACCTGAAATGAAGAAAAACACTTTAATAGCTCAACGGCCACACGCCGGAGTTCATAACTCAACGGGTTACACACCCGGAGTGCACAATTATAGAAATTTAAACAAATAAGAGAAATGAAACATGCAATACACCTCCAAGATAAATGAGAACATGCCTCACCAACAGGTGATCCAAATGGTTCCACAATCTACTTTGCTCATGCGTGAATCTCATGATATTAACAAATGATTGAGTCACCCAAATGAAAATGGTTTCTCCATATATGCCCATACCTATGAACTTGTAGTCAACAACTCATTTAACTGGTCCAATAGAACTCATGCATACCTTGATAGCTCACTCAGAAACACTTGATAGCGCACAGTGGCCCTTAAAACCTTAGGCTCTGATACCAAAACTGTAACGCCCCCAAAATACTAATGACATAATTACTAATAATTGCAGCGGGAGACTTAGTAAACGAAGGCGCTACTGCCGTCTTGACAAGGACAAGGCTCACTGAAACTATTAAATCTTGCAACTCGTGTTCACAATCACAAATTCTATTAAACTGAAACGCCTCAAGACCAAAGTCCATAATGGTTCAACCATACCATGTATTAATTCACACTCCATCCCACAAAGTAACTTGACCTTAAGGTCGATTCCAATTTCATGCTAAGCTGAATCCACTGTGAGCATCTGACGAGTTCAAAGGGCTTGCTAAAATTGAGAAACATGTGATACTTCATTACCTAAAATGGAAAACATGAAAACAATTCGAAAATATGAGCAAAAACTCAGTACATACATCCCTGTATTGTAAAATGAGCACAGAAATACTGGTGATGGGTACCCGTCTTTGCAATTCATTTAGTTGGCAATAATAATGAAAATGAATGTAATATGAAACTGAATTGCTCATTATTATCTGGATGTGAACCCCTTGCACTGATATGATCTATACATAGGTGTACACCTGCCAATCCGATCAAGAGTTGGCCTGAAGCCGCGCGGGTAAGTGATGGGCTGACGCCCTATAGATGATAACTGACGGGGTCACAAGTTATATGGCAAATCACTGTATAAACTGATTCATTGATAACTCATTAAGAGTTTGTAACTTGATAAATATGATCTGCTTTCTGAAGATACAGGCAATGGACGTACCTTGAGTCTTTAAAAATGACATCTGACTTGATAAATATGTTTTGACTTGATTACACTTATGCATAACGGGGAACGATAACTAGGCCTCAACTCTGTTTTATAAAATAAATGTCACTGTAAGTATATATAATCAGTAAATGATCCTTACTCGCATAATTGAGTAAGTAAAAGTAGGTGTAACAGAAATTGAGTAATTATATGGTATACATAATGAGTACTTGAATATAACTTCAAAACTGAATTGATGAAAGTAATGCAAAACTGAATTGATGAAAGTAATGAAATTCAATATGAAGTAAATAGAAGTAAAATAGTCCAGTCCACAATGAGATAAATGATGTTACAGAGGAAAAGGCCTTGATAGTGATAATTGAGAGAATGGTTATGGCCTTTTCTGAAATAAGGTGCTGATATGAGTTTCTCTCTCCACTTCTCATAATCATTCAAAATCCACTTGATAAAGAATTCCACCCCAAAATGAGTCATTGAACTCCATAGAAGCTATTAAGCTCACTAAGCTTGGTATTTTCTTTGTAAAATCCATAAGTGATTCACAGCTCATAAACTGACTCCCAATTTGTATATTTGTCTTCAGGACAATTTTCAGAATTTTCCTCCAAGTATACACTGCATAGAAATTGCAATAATAACCTGATTTACACCCAAACAGGTCAGTTTAGTTCAAAAATTCATAATTTTCATTCTAGACATCAAATGGAGAATTAAAACCCCAATATGAAAAGATTGAAGTCCCCAAAAACTTTCATTTACAATACAAATCACGATTCTCACAATAAGATTCCCAAAATGGGACTAAAACACAAGTGTCTCAGTTTTGATCTCATTCTGCGCAGCTTTGGTAAAACGACTATAACTTTTTCCACAGACCTCGGATTAAGGCGATTCAAGATGAATTTGAAAGCTAACACACTGAGGTATTTACCCACCAAAAATCACAATTTTTCACTGGGCCAATCATTACCAGTTTAATCCCAAAGTCAGCCCTAATTTCCTGAAATTCCAGCCCTTCACTGATTTAACTTTCTCTTCCTTTTTCATATAAAACTCACTTGAAATCATTTCAAATCACCACAATCAGATATAAAATGATCATGTAAGGCCTCATATACATATACAAACTCTAAACAACTTCATGAATACATAATTACTAAATTCGTATCCAAAACAGGGCAATTTTCTTCAAAATTCCATAACTCACTGATTACTCGTCCAAACTTCATGAAATTTTGCCAGAAAATCACAAATAATATAGAGAAGATACAGTAAAAATTTCAGAATTTTTGGCCAATCCTATAATTGCCAGAATTTTCGACAGTGGCCATTTAACAAAAGCAAAATCATGAAAAGCATGCTCTTGATCCAATACCCATGACTCCAAACATCTCCAAACTCAATAAAAATTGCACAACAACTATCAATTTGATCATCCAAACAATAATCACAACTAAAACAACCCAAAAATTCAAAATACAACAAGTTCGGGTTGTGGATATACCTCACTTTAGGCTTGAAGTAGGGGAAGGTAGAGGCTGATTTGAATGATTTTGATGGTTGGCCATGGTAGCTAGCAGTAAGGGGGAGTTGGGGCAGACAGGACACGGCCGGAAAAGGGACCGGAAACCACCAGAACTGGCGGCACAAGGGGCAGCAGCTGCTGCCCCTGTTCTTGCGTGAGAGAGAGGGAGAGGTGAGGGGACTAGTGTGTGATTTATTTGCTGATTTTTGGCTGAATGTTTAAGGGTCAAATTGTCTATTAATAACAACATGTGGCTGAAAATTTCTCACCCAAAAAGTAGCTTTTTGCTAATTAAAATTAGGTGCTAAAATGAGTAATTAGTGAAATAACAAAAATTAGTAAGGTTTTGGGCTTTTGTTTTGGGCCCAACAAGCTACGTTTGGGCTTGAAAATTTTCAATCGAAATGTTGGTAACATTTTATATTACTCGGAATTAAAGTTTACCGAAGGTAAGAAAAGCATAATTTACTCACCGAGGCCTAATATCGATTCACCCGACATTTAATCAATCAATGAAACTCAAATTAACAATAAATGACACTTGAGTTGCAAAGTGGTACCCAACATGAAATATCTTCGCACCGGGATGATTAAATAAGATAAATGAAGGTGGAAAATTTAAATAACATAATGGAACTCGTTAAATAAATAAATTAAGTGTAGTTGAATTTAATAAACATGATTTGGTTAAACAAATAACCATGAATGAGTAAATGAATAAACATGATTAATGAAATAAATAAAGATGATTTGAATAAATAAATATGGGTTAGGGTTGGGTTATTACATACAATTATGTTCATGTGTCATTTTGCCTGTGTATCATCCAAGCCTAAATGAAAATTAGTCCAGTCTATTTCCGAACGTAATATGGCCAATTGAATAACTTGGTTTTTGACGAGATGCTTGCTGAAATTTTTCCGGAAAACGGTGTTAATGTTTTTTAAAGACCTATCTTTTCAACTTTTTATAAAAAAATTATGGATTATTGTTGATTGATGCTAATAATTGCTTATCAATGTTGATTTGTGCTCATGGCTTCATCATTGCAGAGTAATAATGATAAGTGCTTATAATATGTTGGGGAAGTAGGTTATCAAATTTGTTTTAAAGCAACTTTGTAGAAAATTTGAAATTAAATTTGATTTGGATCTTAAATTTGAATTTGGAGCAAATCTTTTTCAATTTTCTACTCCACATAATATCGAATATGCTAAACACTTTGCCTTTGTGCGGTGAAATTGGAAGATCAAGCCAAAGTGGCGGTAGATTTTATGTCAGTTCACCACACGCTCAAAAAAGGCTTCTATGAGTAAAGTAAGGGGAAGAAGGTTTTGCATTCTTACATGGTTATGGTTGGGAACTTCCGTAAATATGGACTTAGTGATGTTGGTCTTCTCCATTGTGGCGGCCAGATTGTATACTGCATATGAACCTGTCAGTTCGAACGAGTAGGTTAAATATGGTTCGGATGTATTTGAATTCGGATAAAATATGAGTCGAGTGTATTCCAACAGGTTTGGGTAAAATATGGGTGGGTGTATTTCGATTTTGTAGGTTTTGGATCAACCCAACGGGTTTAGAGCTCCTTTTTTTCTTAATTATTTTTCGTTTTTAAAATTAAAATCCTGGCATATTTATTGCTTAAAATTGTCAATATTTTATGAAAAAATTTGATAATTGTAATTTTTTAAAAGAATATTAAAAATATTTAAACTTTTCATTAGAATATATGAACTTAAAGTACGGGTGGGCAAATAGTTGGGTCAACTTTAGGTCAGTAATAGGTCGAGTTATTAAAGGGCCAACTCGTCTAGAGCAACTTAACAAGTCCAAGCGGTTTGACCTACTAATAACTTATTCAATAATTGAATATTTTTATTAACAAACATATCATTATCCAATTAGATATACTTTATTGAGAAGTCAATCGTAATATGAACATAGTCGGTTCATTTCCTTTCATCAGCATTATAGTTAAAGGTGAATTAGAATGAATATCAAACAAAAAGGAATTGAAGAAATACAAGATATTATTTTTTAATTAGAACGTCAAAAATTTAGATTTTTACATAGTAAGTTATCCAAAATAATATTAGACACATTCATTTCACTAAAGATATAATAGTATAACTTGCGGATTTTTAGTATTTGTCTTATTCTAGTTGATTTTCTTAAGCGTAGATTGTTACTTCACATCTTTTCATACCCTTTTTTAAGTTGTTTGATTTATAAGTTGCATATGATGTTATTTTATGATAATGGAGTTCAAAGGTAATATTATTTAATTTATGAGAGAATGCGATAGTTATATGATATCTCTCTAAATGATTTGAAAATAATGAATAACCATTATTGCTAAGAAGATACATAAAAGATAATTCAAAAATAAGGATATAATGTTCAGGTCAAGTAAATGGGTTCGGGTCAGATTTGACCTGCTAATTTGCAGGTTTTTCGGATTCAGGTCGAGAAAATCATATTTATAATCTAAAATTTTCAGGCAGATTAGAGCCGGATTTTCAGGTTGGGCCACTTTTTGCCAAATCTAACTACATAATTTGGCGGACAATGAAAAAGTATCATTCCACCAAACCCAACACAAGGGAAATACAATTGACAGTATTCGGGAGTCACATAATATATTGCATGTACGATCATGGGGAGCATTTTTAAGTGAATTGATTCTAAATAAGGGTAAATTTTTATTATTGAAGTTTTATTTTTGATTTAATTCGGGTAACACTATTTAATTTTGTTGTTGATTGGTCTAATAGGCATGTTTTATAATTAGAATCAACTTTAACTATAGAATCAAACAAAATACAATTAAAGACTTAGGGCCTATGTCTTTTCGTTAGAAAATATTGATTAGGAAATAGGTGAAGTTGGATAATATTTATTGAAGTGGGTTAAGGTTGGTATTTTTTTTCTTTGGAAGTGAGTAGAAGTGGGTTGAAGTAGCTTGAAGTTTGAAGAAGTTGGTATATTTTTATCATATGATGAGTTGAATTTTATTTTTTTTTTGAAGTGGGTTGTAATTGGTTGAAGCTGGCAAGTTAAAATGGATTGAAGTTGATTAAAAGTAGCAAATTGGGATTTACCAACGAAAAGAACAGGTTAAAGTTGGGTCAATTTGATATTGGATTGTTTGTTTGATGGGGAGGTCACTGGCTAAGGTGATTGTGGGCAAAGGAAGTCATCAGATAGAGCGGCAAACGACCCTCAGAAAATCTATCAACTTAACTCGGATGATTGCTTAGGTTTACACCACTAAACAAACCATGTCTTATGTTTGATTCTTAATAATTCAACCTGGTAAGATCTGTTTTAAATAACACTTAACAAAATGGGTTCATCATTTATATAAGATAATTGGGTTCTTATTATCTTGATTATCTTCCTCGTTAAGTTGTTTCGATTCTAGAATGTGATTATACGTACATAATTATCTGCATCAAACAACATCCGACGTATAAAAAGGGAAAGAAAGAGAAGGAGAGAGGGCTGGGGGAAAAAAAAAAGAACAAGAAGAAGAAAGAAAAGACCACTGGGATCTAGGATCTGGGCTTGGTTTATGCTCTATTGTTGAGACAACATTATTATTGTGTGTTGGCAGGGCCTAATATTATAGCCCGATGGTCACTGAGGCTGCTTAGGGTTGCAACCCTAATTGCCTCCCAACCTATATAAGAAGGTTTTACGGGGTCAATTAGAGATACTGATTTACCCAGAAGACTCATACTCTCCCCTCCCTTCTCACGGCTACCCAACCATCAAAAGTTGGTCTTGGGTTTATGTTCAACCTGAAATTATTACATTTTTATACCCTTTATTATGTAATATTTGCACAAAATAAAATATTAAATGGAAATTTTAATATGTTTCTACTTATTTTATAGGAGTCTCAAAGGATTTAGAAGAAGCACTATGGATTAAAAAAAATGAAGAGGAGAGAAGGAAGACAGGCCCAACCCTGAGCCCAACCGGCTCCTTTCTCTTCCCTTCTTCCCCTCCCCCTCTTGTTTTACTCGCTGGGCCTGTTTTCCTCCAGACCGTGGCCCATTTTCTCATTCCTTCCCCTTTCCTTGCACGGCCCAGAGCTCCAGCTTCCCCTTCTCCTCCTTCTTTTGCTTCTCCTCACATTGGGCCGGCCCAGCGGGTCATCAGCACTCTCGGCCAGCCATGTTCTCTCCCCCCTCTTTCCTTCCTCCCTTGCACCGGCCCAGCCTACCTCCACTGAATCTGTCACGTGCAAATCACGTGACCTGAGCCCCTCAACTCCCCCTTCAATCTTCTCTCTTCTCAGTGATTCTTCTTCCTCAGCGTTGCCCAGAGAATTCCAAGCAGAACAGAGCCGTTCGTGGCTCTTCTTCTTCCCCACCGAAACGGTTATGGCAGAGCAACTGTTTCATTTTCTCTCTCTTCCTTCATTACCCATCATCATCACCATCATAATCCCGGCAGTTTCAAAGGAATCAGTGGGTCTAGAATTAGTGGGGGGCGGCTAAAAGGGCTCGAAGGAGGCTACAAAAAGGACGAAACAGAGCAAGGGGCAGAGGGTGCTGGGCTTCGATTCTCCACTTTCTTCTCGGTTTTCCGTTTTTAAGTTGTAGACTCATTTTGGTTGATTTTCGATTTAGCGTAATTCGCGTCTGGATTTCTGGAATTCGATTTGAACCTCTGAAATATGGTTTGGAATGGTATTTAGTTTGAATTCAAGCTTGATGTAATTCATTGAATTCGAGTCATCAGTCTACTCTGCTTTGATTCTGGCTCTGGGTTTTGTTGTTTGGTTCATCTGCTTTTACCGGTAATTTACCTTAATTTCCTTGGGTTTTGTTGCTTGAATTCGAATCACAATCCAGATTTCCTTCAACTCTCTTTCGAATGCAAGCTTTGACCTTTATTTCTCCTCAACTTCGACTTTCTTGGTATCTGCTTTGTTGAAGTAATGCTACATACATTGGTTAGAATCTGAGGTTTGGATTTGTGCCCAGGAAGTTGACTCAGCTTTGGTTCAACTCTGGGTATTCAGTTACAATATTAAGAGGACTCGATTTAGCAAGTTTCATATTTATAGTAGGGAAAAAAAGTCTTTTGTTGGGAATCTTGTTCAGTGTAATAACATGTTTGAAATGTTAACATAACTATTAGTCAGCGACCGAAGTTCACAACAATCCCTGAGGACAATACTCGTGAGTACTACAACGTTAACCGTGCGCTTGCGGAAATTTACAACAAGTTTTGGCGCCGCTGTCGGGGATGGCGTTGTGAAATTTGGTTACATCGAGTCGTAGTTTGATTATTATTTGAGTTGTTAGAGTCGTTTTCGTTTTAATTGTCATTGAGTCATTATTTTTTTTTGTTTTAGTAGTTTAGTTTAGTTTTAATTTTGAATTTAGTTTATATTTTGATTTTGATTTTTGTTTTTGTTAAGATCAGTTTAATTTTAATTTTTAGATGCTTTCATTGTTTAAAAAACAGTACTAATTAGTTTGGTTTTTTGTGCAGCGAAAGAAGCAAGGTAGAACTGATTCGGGGAAAAAAAAAAATTCAGTGCAGATTGTTTCTTAAATTTAACATTCTGTTTGAATTTTCTGGACTTGTTCTGGTGTGATTTCTGCTGTTTTAATATTTTTCCTAGATTTAGCATAATTTTTAGAGTGTGTGTCAATGTTTCTGGAATTTTTGGAGTTGTCATGATTTTTCTGTGAATTTTAGAATTACTATTCTGTTTGCATTTTTCTGCACTAATCAGGGATAAAAAAAATTCGGGAAAAATTATATTTATGTCCTTTGTAATTGTGTGGATTTTTCCTGTATATTTATTTTTAATTTTAGGAGTCTTATTTTCTGTTTAAATTTTATTTTTAGAATTAGGGTGTTTAGGTGTAGTTTTATTTCTTATTTTTTTTAGTTTCTTTGTGTTTGTGCTTTTGATTTTTGTTTTGTTTATTTTCTGTTTTAATAGTGTTTTTAGTTTTATCATTCATTTTACTGTTTTGCAATTGATCCCCAAAAAAAAAAAAAAAATGAACCTTTGGTGAAGGTGTTGGATTTATATGACTGGTTGGGTTAGAAATCCTGAAAATCATAGACTTTTTAGAAGTGAACCCGACCCTGACTTAGAACCCGAATCTGAACCCAAGCTTGAATTAGAAGAAATGGCACAAGAAAGACCTTTGAGTGAGATTTTCTACCCTTCTAGGACTGCTTTACCATCTTGCTTCACTATACCTGACCTAGGACCCAATGTGACCTTCAAATTAAGACCTCACTATACTCAGATGCTCCCTAAATTCACTGGCTTAGAGGATGCTTATTTATTTTTGAGGGAATTCGAAGAAGTTTGTTCTATGATGCATTTTCCTAATATTTCCATTGATGTTGTGCGCATAAAATTAATTCCTTTTACTTTGAAAGATTCTGCGAAACGTTGGATGTATAGCTTGGCTGCCAATTCTGTAACTTCTTGGAATGATTTTGTGAAATTATTCTTAAGAAAATATTTTCATAATGCCAAGACTGTTAAGTTAAGGAATGAAATCAATCAATTTGTGCAACTCGATAGGGAATTATTTTGGAAATATTTTGATAGGTTCAAGAATTTGTTGGCCCAGTGTTCCCATCATGGCCTAAATCAGACACGTTTGTGTCAGATTGTTTATGAAGGACTTGACTAACAGACGAGGACCATGGTAGAGTCTATGTGTCAGGGTGACTTTCTTTCTAAGAGCGCCACATATGCTTGGGAATTTTTAGAGGACTTAGCTGAGAAAACTATGCAGTGGAAAACCGCTCGGGATGACAGCTTAAGTTCTAGGATTGTAAGAGGTGGGTTACATTCTGTCTCTGATGTGAATCACTTAGAGTCTAAGGTTGCTGCTTTGGAAAACATGTTGAAGGAATTGACTCCACAAATGACTCAGTTACCCCAGATTTCTTCAGTGTCTTGCTCTCATTGTCAGGCCTTAGATCATTCATTGAGTACTTGTCCCTACTTTGCTCACCAGTTAGCAATTGGGCAAGAGCAAGCAAGTATGGCCTTTCAAGGACCTAAGAACGACCCTTTCTCTCCTTTTTACAATCCAGGGTGGAGAAATCACCCTAACTTCTCTTGGAGTAATGGACCAAATGCTGCGGTTCCTAACTCCCAGCCCGCCTCTCACCCTTCTAGTTCATTTCAGAGACCGATTTTTCCAGATGTACCTAATGCACCTAGACCTCCACCTCCTGTATCTCAAGTTCAACCTCCTCCTGGTTACAGTGATATTGATAAAATGGAGAGAAGAATTAATAATAATGTGGAGAGAATGATTAATGCTAACATGGAAAGAATGATGAGAATGATGACTGAACACTTTTTCCAGTTATCATCATCTTCTAAGGAGCCAGTCAGCCAGGTATTTTTCCAAGTCAGCCTGAGGTGAACTCTAAGGGTCACACCTCTTCATCTTCTGGTAACCCTAGTGAGTCTGTGAGGAAAGTGAATGCAGTGATATCTCTCCGTTATGGTCGAGAGATTGATAACCAGGTTAGAAGTCCCAATGAGCCCTGTAGGTATCCTCACCAATTCTTCGAGAAATCTTCTTCCTCTTCTTCACCTCCAGAGACTGGCTCATCCAGTGAGTCAGGGGATGCTACTGATGGTGTCCCCAATGATTCTGATACTCCTCCTTCTCTTGAGTCACCTTCTAAAAAAGATGAGCTTGAAAAGAAAGACTCCTCTGAGTCAGTTGACCCTTCTCCTTCTAAGGGTCATTCTTCTTCTTCTTCTTCTCCTTCTTCTTCTGAGAAAGTCCATGTACCTTTACCTCCTTTTCCTCATAGGCTTAAGAAGAGAGACCAAGCCCATGTTGAGAAGATGAGAGAGACCTTCTCTCAAGTCAAGATCAACATTCCTTTGCTCGATGCTATTCGGCAGATGCCTCCATATGCTAGGTTTTTAAAGGATCTGTGTACAACCAAGAAAGCTACCAATGTCCCCAAGAAGGCTTTCTTAGCCTCTAGTGCCAGTTCTATTTTATTTCATCAGATCCCAGTGAAGTATAAGGACCCTAGTTGTCCTACTATTTCCATAGTTATAGGGGATCAGCTCATTCATAGAGCCTTGCTTGATTTAGGGGCCAGTGTCAATTTGATTCCCTTCACTGAGTATGAGAGGCTAGAATTAGGTGAGCTTAAACCTACTAAGATGGTCATTCAATTAGCTGATAGGTCGACCAGATTACCTAGGGGTATTGTTGAGGATGTGCTGATCCGAGTGGGTGAATTCATTTACCCTGTGGACTTTGTTGTGATTGAGACTGAGACGGTGTCTAACTTTGCTAGTCAAATCCCCGTGATTCTAGGGCGTCCTTTCTTGGCCACTGCCAATGCCCTCATTAATTGCAGGAATGGCATGATGAGACTGTCTTTTGGTAACATGACTGTAGAGTTGAACATTTTTAATTTGTAAAGGCAACCCTCTGGTTTTGATGATATGGAGTTCTCTACTCTTCACTGGGTAGAGGATTCCATACTTGATGATGCTTGTGATGATGTGTTTGCTGTTGAGTATGAGTCCTTTCTTGTGAATGATGAGCCTGAGTATGATGCTTTTGAGTTTGATAACTTGTGCTCTACTGCTGATTGTTTGCTTACTGCTGCTTCTGAATCTGCTTCTGAAACAGTTCCTCCTCCTACTCTTGAACTGAAACCCCTTCCTGATTCTCTTAAGTATGCATTTCTAGACCCCAATGAATCTTTGCCTGTCATTATTGCTTCTGACCTAGACGGAGACCAAGAGACTAAGTTGATTGCCCTACTTAGAGAGAACAAGGAAGCCTTGGGTTGGACCTTAGGGGATATTAAGGGCATTAGTCCTTCTGTTGTGCAACATAGGATTCACCTAGAGGACCATGCTAAGCCCTACCGTGACCGTCAAAGGCGTTTGAACCCTACTCTTTAAGAAGTGGTTAGGAAAGAAGTGCTGAAGTGGTTGGACCATGGGATCATTTATCCAATTTATGATAGTGAGTGGGTTAGCCCCGTTTAAGTTGTTCCTAAGAAGACCGGGATTACCGTGATTAGGAATGACAAGAACGAGTTAGCCCCTACTCGTGTGCAATCTGGATGGCGTGTTTGCATAGATTATAGAAAATTGAATGCTGCCACTAGGAAAGACCACTTTCCCCTTCCTTTCTTGGACCAGATGTTAGAGAGGTTGGCTGGACATTCCTTCTATTACTTTTTAGATGGATACTCTGGCTATACCCAGATTTCTATTGCTCCTGAGGATCAGGAGAAGACTACCTTTACCTGTCCCTTTGGAACCTATGCCTATAGACGTATGCCTTTTGGACTGTGCAATGTCCCTGCTACCTTTCAGCGTTGCATGATTTCTATTTTCTCGGATTTAGTTGAACACTGCTTGAAAATTTTCATGGATGACTTCTCTGTGTTTGGGTCTTCCTTTGATGACTGTTTATCTAATCTGAGAAAAGTGTTGGAAAGGTGTAGGGAGAAAATTTTGACTTTGAATTGGGAGAAATGCCATTTTATGGTTAGAAATGGAATAGTCTTAGGCCATGTTATTTCTAAAGATGGAATTGAGGTTGATAAGGTTAAGATTGATTTGATTGTTAATCTTCCCCCTCCCACCTGTGTGAAAGAAGTGAGGTCTTTTCTTGGACATGCTGGCTTCTATCATCGCTTCATTAAGGACTTTAGTAAGATTGCAAAGCCCTTGTCTAACCTGCTAGCTAAAGATGTGCCTTTTCATTTTTCTGATGAATGTCTTGTGGCCTTCACTAAGCTTAAGGAAGCCTTAACTTCTGCTCCTGTTCTTCATCCTCCCATCTGGGGAGAACATTTTGAATTGATGTGTGACGCTTCTGATTATACTGTTGGGGTTGTTTTAGGATAGCGTGTTGATAAAAAGCCCCATGTGATCTATTATGCTAGTCACACTTTGAATGATGCCCAACTGAACTATACTGTGACTGAGAAAGAATTCTTGGCTGTGATTTTTGGGTTTGAGAAGTTTAGACCTTATCTGATTGGGTCTTATGTGATTGTCTATACTGACCACTCTGCCCTTAAGCATCTTCTTTCTAAGAATGATGCTAAGCCTAGACTTGTTAGGTGGATATTACTTCTGCAAGAGTTTGATTGTGAAATCAGAGACAAGAAAGGTTCTGAAAACCTTATAGCTGATCATTTGTCTAGGATTCTATCTGATAGAGAGAGTGAGTCAACTGTTTCTGAGTGCTTTTCTGATGAGCAGTTGTATGCTGTCCACCCCGATCCTTGGTATGCTGATGTTGTTAACTACCTCGTTGCTGGTAGGATTCCTGAGAGTTGGACCAAGAATGATAGGGATAGGTTCTTCCACCTTGTGAAATTCTTTGTCTGGGATGATCCTTATTTGTTTAAGTACTATTCTGACCAGATGTTTAGGAGATGTATTCCCGACCCTGAGGTGAGAAGTGTCCTTTCTTTCTGTCATGACCAGGCATGTGGGGGGCATTTTAGTGGTAGGAAGACTGCAGCCAAAATTCTTCAAAGTGGTTTTTACTAGCCTACTCTATTTAAGGATGCTTTTGAGTACTGTAAGAATTGCCCTAAGTGCCAGCAGTTGGGTAGAATTAGCAGGTGGAATATGATGCCACTGAATCCTATCATTGTGGTGAAGATTTTTGAGATGTGGGACATAGACTTTATGGGACTATTTCCTTCTTCTTTCGGGAATGAGTATATTTTGCTAGCTGTGGACTATGTGTCTAAATGGGTTAAAGTCATCCCTTCTAGGACTAATGATGCTAAAGTTGTTGTAAAGTTCTTAAGGGAGAACATCTTTGCTAGATTTGGCATGCCCCGTGCTATTATTAGTGATCAGGGTACCCATTTCAATAATAGGTCTTTTGATACCTTACTGAAGAGGTATTCCATTGTCCATAGACTTGCTACCCCCTATTATCCCCAAACTAGTGGTCAGGTTGAGGTGTCCAATCAGCAAATTAAGCAAATTCTTGAGAAGACCGTGAGCCGGAATAGAAAAGATTGGGCTGATAAACTCGTAGATGCTCTTTGGGCCTATAGAACGTCTTTCAAAACTCCCTTAGATATGTCACTTTATAGGGTTGTTTATGGTAAGCCTTGTCATCTCCCTGTGGAAATAGAACATAGAGCTTGGTGGGCCATTAAGAAACTGAACTATGACTTGACTGAGGCTGGTGAAGAGCGTAGACTGCAATTGAATGAGCTTAATGAGGTTAGAGATGAGGCTTATGAGAGTGCTCGTTCTTACAAAGAAAGAGCAAAGTTGTTTCATGATAGGCTTATACTTCGAAAAGGCTCTAGGCTTCATTTGTTTCCAGGGAAGTTAAGGTCCCGATGGACTGGTTCTTATATTATCTCACGTGTTTTTCCCTATGGTGCAGTCGAAATTCAGGACCCTGACAGTGGCGCTACTTTTAAGGTGAATGGCCAAAGATTGAAGCAATTTCTGGAGTCGCCTAGCAAGGAAGATGTGGAGTGTCTGATACTCCGCGAACCGAGTCCTGCTCAGTGATGTGTTGAGATGATAGCTCGGGTGTACTTGGCACCCGACTTGGTTTGCTAAGAACCTCTTTTCATCCCTTCTCTCTTTTACTCTTTTTCTCTTTTTCCCTTTTCTTTCCTTTTGTATGGTTGGTTCTTTTTGTCTTTCTTTTGTATATATGTTGATTATTTGTTTTTGAGTCGTGTCTTTGTGAGTCTTGTTTTTGTTTGTTTTCTTTTTAGTTTTATTTTGTGGTTTTATGTTTCTTTCTACTCCCAATGAGGACATTGCTCGCAATAGGTGTGGGGGTGGGGAACTTGAAAATCCAAAAAGATTTTTGTTTTGTTTTTGGGAAGTCTTGTACTATTCTGATCAGCTTAAATCCCTTGTACTCTAATTTTTAGTTTGTATATATGCATGATGTGCTTGATAGGTCTCTGTCCTCGGTGAGTCATTCTAAGTTATAATTCTAACCCCCTCTGTTCATTATCATTGTGTGATCCAATCCCTATTTCTTTCATCCTCATTATCTTAAGGTCTTAGTTTTCCATAATCGACTCTCTTTCCTGTTTTTGACACAATTACTTTGATTTTTGTCTTTAAAAAAAAAGAAAAAAACTGAAAAAAATAAAAAATAAGGAAAGAATAAAAAGAAATAAAAAGGAAAGAATAAAAAGAAATAAAAAGGAATTTGGAATGACAAGTAACCCTTTGAGGCATGCGCTACTGGGTGCTACCCTTTGAGGCAATATTGCTACTGGGAAAGCTTGCTTCCAATGATAATAATTGAATAATATAATTTGTGTCAGTCAAGTTGGATTGAGTTTGATTTTGGTAAATTTGAGCTTTAGGATGATGAGACACATGCACACGAGCACAGGGACGGATTCAAAGCTTTAGCGTACAAGTGGGGTGAAAAATTAGTGCTTTGATGTCATTCATGGAATAAAGAGCCTTGATGTATACACTATGTTTATATGCAGGACAATATTTTTGCTGCATAGGATTTAGTTGGTTAGAATGTGTGTATATCTTCCCCTATTTTGTACATATTAATTTTCAATTTTGTACAAACCCAAAAAGATTTTCGAGTTTCTATTTATGTTTTCTTTTATAGATTTTGTGGGTATATCTTCTGCAAACCCTCACGAGACCTTCCTCGTCCACTAGGGGTAACCTAGGGATTTAAAAGGCTTGTTGCACATGCTAAGTGCAATCGTGATTCCTACGAAAGTGAGTTAGAATTTTCTTTTGTTTTTCTAGGATTTTTAGTTTTATTTTACTCGAGGACGAGCAAAACTTAGGTGTGGGGGTATTTGTTCAACCTGAAATTATTACATTTTTATACCCTTTATTATGTAATATTTGCTCAAAATAAAAAATTAAATGAAAATTTTAATATGTTTTTACTTATTTTGTAGAAGTACTATGGATAAAAAAAAAAATGAAGAGAAGAGAAGGAAGACAGGCCCAACCCTGAGCCCAACCGGCTCCTTTCTCTTCCCTTCTTTCCCTCCCCCTCTTCTTTTACTCGCTGGGCCTGTTTACCTCCAGACCGTGGCCCATCTTCTCATTCCTTCCCCTTTCCTTGCACGGCCCAGAGCTCCAGCCTCCCCTTCTCCTCCTTCTTTTGTTTCTCCTCACGTTGGGCTGGCCCAGCGGGTCATCAGCACTCTCGGCCAGCCATGTTCTCTCCCCCCTCTTTCCTTCCTCCCTTGCACCGGCCCAGCCTACCTCCACTTAATCTGTCACGTGCAAATCACGTGACCTGAGCCCCTCAGCTCCCCCTTCAATCTTCTCTCTCCTCAGTGATTCTTCTTCCTCAGCGTTGCCCAGAGAATTCCAAGCAGAACAGAGCCGTTCGTGGCTCTTCTTCTTCCCCACCGAAACGGTTATGGCAGGGCAACCGTTTCATTTTCTCTCTCTTCCTTCATTACCCATCATCATCACCATCATAATCCCGACAGTTTCAAAGGAATCAGTGGGTCTAGAATTAGTGGGGGGCGGCTAAAAGGGCTCGAAGGAGGCTACAAAAAGGACGAAACAAAGCAAGGGGCAGAGGGTGCTGGGCTTCGATTCTCCACTTTCTTCTCGGTTTTCAGTTTTTAAGTTGTAGACTCATTTTAGTTGATTTTCGATTTAGCGTAATTCGCGTCTGGATTTCTGGAATTCGATTTGAACCTCTGAAATATGGTTTGGAATGGTATTTAGTTTGAATTGAAGCTTGATGTAATTCATTGAATTCGAGTCATCGGTCTACTCTGCTTTGATTCTGGCTCTGGGTTTTGTTGTTTATTTCATCTGTTTTTACCGGTAGTTTACCTTAATTTCCTTGGGTTTTGTTGCTTGAATTCGAATCACAATCCAGATTTCCTTCAACTTTCTTTCGAATGCAAGCTGTGACCCTTATTTCTCCTCTACTTCGACTTTCTTGGTACCTGCTTTGTTGAAGCAATGCTACATACATTGGTTAGAATCTGAGGTTTGGATTTGTGCCCAGGAAGTTGACTCAGCTTTGGGTATTCAGTTACAACATTAAGAGGGCTCGATTTAGCAAGTTTCAAATTTATAGTAGGGAAAAAAATTCTTTTGTTGGGTATCTTGTTCAGAGTAATAACATGTTTGGAATGTTAACATAACTGTTAGTCAGCAACCAAAGTTCACAACCATCCCTGAGGACGATACCCGTGAGTACTACAACGTTGACCGTGCGCTTGCGGAAATTTACAACAGTTTAGTATGTGAAAACCCTAAGGCAACTCTAATAGCGGTCTAGCATCAGTGCCAATGTGAGCTATTTCTGACAGTCAATTCCGCAATCGATGTTAATCCGAATTATCCTACGTTGTGCAAAGGCAATTTGGTCGTACGTCAATCACCAATCAATCAATTTCGCACTAATTGCGGTGCTAACCAACCATTGTGGATGAAATTAATCACCGTAAATAAATGTTGCTGTCGACACTTCAACTTTGTAACTTCGACAGTGCGTTTTCTTGAGGAACGGTTCCCAATTCGTTACTTATTTAGGGGCCCATCTTGAATGCCATGTGTCACGGGTCGATAATTCACTCAAACTTAGACCCGTGCGGCCTAGCAAACTTTGCTTGTGATTCTTGCCTTGTTTGCTAGTAAGCCTTAAGGAAGCTTGACTTAGCCTTTGAGGAGCTAAGTAAGCACACTTCACACTCTAAGAAAGCTTTAGAGAGAGAAAGTAGAGAGAGAAGGAGTTTGGGAGAATGCTTTGTATTGCACTTGAATGCTTTCAAATGGCTTGGTTACAAATGAGCCCTCTTTGGGGTTTATATACACATCCACCTCCTCAATGGATGGTGGAGATCTACTTAATCCAACGGCTAATATTATACTTCCAGAATATTCTATACAAATATCCTAGACACTACACATATATAGAATAGTGTGGAACATTCTAGAATATAGTCTAGAATATTCTAGTATAGCCTAGAAGGTTCTAGAATCCTCTACAAGGTCCTAGATATTCTAGAAGCTTCTAGAATAGTCTAGAAGTATCTAGAGTTCTCCCGAAGGTTCTAGAAGACTCTAGAGTGTCCAGAAGGTTCTAGAACACTCTAGAACATTCTAGCGCATTCCAGAAGGTTCCGGACTTTTCTGAAAGGTTCCGGAATATTCTAGAACTCTTCGGAAATGCGGCCCGTGACATCCTCCCCCACCCAATCCGGCAACGTCCTCGTTGCCTTTGGGTCTTCGTATGCTTGGCCCTTTTGTTGCCTTGTCTCCACGAGGTATCCCTTCCTCTTGGTTAGGTTGATGTGTCGTAACTATCAGCTTGGCACATCGATCCTTTGCTCGCTTGCGTCCCATCCTCGTTCTAGCACGCTTCCTTCTTTGTGTCCACATGCCACTTCGAGATCCCTCATCACTTTTGAGGGCGGATAAATGGCCTACCTCCTTACTTTCCGTGAAGCGAATGGCAGTTAGCACCTTTTCCTTTTCGGCTTCCCGTCTCATGGGTATTACATGTGCTTGTCCATTGTTCATGATGAACAAGGTGCTAGCATGAGGAACTATGATGGCTTTCACCTTATTGAGGAAGTCCATTCCAAGATAGAACTTCCGATCATCAAGGGGAGCAACGGTTATATCGACCTTACCTTTCCATGGTCCGACTTGGACGTTTGTACCTCGAGCAACCCCATGGATTGGAAGGCTCTCCGCATTGACTCCCTTCACATAGCCCTTCTCTTTTTCGTAAGGTAGGCTAATCTCATCGGCGAGTTCTTTCGCCATATACACCTTATCTGCACCCGTGTCCACCGTTGCTTGGAGTTTCTTACCTCCAATTTCGGTCTCTACATACATGCGGTTACCAGTTTGCTCCCCCACCTTAGATTGGATGGCACTTAGGAGCGATAGTGAGGCAATACTTGTTTCCTCTTCACACCTCTCCTCTTCCATCACGAGCGCAGCAAGTTTCCCACGCTTCGGGCACTCAAAAACCCGATGAGGCCCGTTGCACAAGAAGCATGAGTATTTCCTCGGCGTCTCATCCTTCTTGTCTCGTCCCTTGTCCTTCAAGGTTGTTGGTTTGTCCCGTCTGGGAGACTTGTCCCGGTCTCCGCCACTGTCGCTATCATCATGGTTCTTCTTGCCTCGCCCCTTGGAGAAGTCCTTCTTGTACTCGTTGAGTGATTCGGCAGCAGCAACCGCGGAGGCGAGGTCTTGCACACCACGCCTCTCTAACTCGGTCCTGGCCCAACCACTCAGGCCGTCTAGGAAGGCGAATAAGGCGTCTTCCTCTCCCATGTTTGGGATCTCCAAGAGAAGCTCCTGGAATTCCCTTACATACTCACGAAGGTGGCCCTCCTTGTGTTGGAGGCGCCTCAACTTGGCCCTTGCTTCCCTCACCGCGTCCTTTGGATAGAATTGCCCTTTGAGTTCCCTCTTGAATCCATCCCAAGTGGTGATGGGAGTGGACCCTCGGTTGACATCGTCGCACCTTCGACGCCACCAAACAAGAGCAATGTCTTTAAGAGAGAAGGAAGCCAGGTTTACCTTTTGTGCTTCATCGGTGACGCCTACTGCTCCAAAGTAGGCCTCGAACTTCCAAAAGAAGTTGTCAATCTCCCTCGCGTTCCTGGCCCCGTTGTAGGTTGGGGTTTGGAGCGCATTCACCTTTGGTGTGGTGGACACTTGACCTGATCCACCATTGCCTGTATTGGCCACCGCGGCCATGCATACTTTGAGTTGGGTTTCCAAGGCCTCAACCCTTGCCTTGTACGCCTCAATCTCGGATTTGCAAGCCACCATCTCGGCTTTGCAAGCTTGGAGTTCTCCATCCCGAAGAGCTCGGACCTCCTCATCGACATTGCTTGCTAAGGATTTCACCGCCTCTTGCACCTCTGCACGGAGCTCCTCCAAGTCCCCCGTGGACTCGAGCTCCTCGATGCGCTTCTCCATGTCATCCACCCTACCCGTGAGGTCCGACATGGAGTGGTTAATCTCCGCAAGCTTGTCATCTACAAGGATCGACAAGTCCTTGTTCTTATCCTTGCCCTTCTTTCCTCCTTGTTGAGGATTGCCAGCATCAGTGACACTTGAAGCCATGGATCTCCCAAACCGAGGCTCTGATACCAACTGTCACGGGTCGATAATTCACTCAAACTTAGACCCGTGCGGCCTAGCAAACTTTGCTTGTGATTCTTGCCTTGTTTGCTAGTAAGCCTTAAGGAAGCTTGACTTAGCCTTTGAGGAGCTAAGTAAGCACACTTCACACTCTAAGAAAGCTTTAGAGAGAGAAAGTAGAGAGAGAAGGAGTTTGGGAGAATGCTTTATATTGCACTTGAATGCTTTCAATGGCTTTTATGGCTTGGTTACAAATGAGCCCTCTTTGGGGTTTATATACACATCCACCTCCTCAATGGATGGTGGAGATCTACTTAATCCAACGGCTAATATTATACTTCCAGAATATTCTATACAAATATCCTAGACACTACCCATATATAGAATAGTGTGGAACATTCTAGAGTATAGTCTAGAAGGTTCTAGAATCCTCTACAAGGTCCTAGATATTCTAGAAGCTTCTAGAATAGTCTAGAAGTATCTAGAGTTCTCCCGAAGGTTCTAGAAGACTCTAGAGTGTCCAGAAGGTTCTAGAACACTCTAGAACATTCTAGCGCATTTCAGAAGGTTCCGGACTTTTCTGAAAGGTTCCGGAATATTTTAGAACTCTTCGGAAATGCGGCCCGTGACACATGGTTAGTGCATACATATACAATCCATAGACAATATAATGCACATAGTCAACTTTTTCGTTAATGAAGAAGAATTAATTAATTAACATTTTACAAAATCACTTATTGTCTTACATATAATGGTATTTTTCTTCTTTTTTTTGGGTTAAGTAGTTTCACAGAGTATGTTCTCATAATCTTTTATTAATTTTTCAAAACTTTGTTTGTTAGATTATACAATTTGAACCAGGCATAGGAACTTCTTGATATGCCATTTTTAGACTAACAATATCAAGGTAGATGAACAAATCTCATCAACCACTGAAATGGTGCCATTTGTATCACAGTGAGCAGTTTTATCCAATATCCAGCCGTTATTTGATGACATTGTAGCCGTTATTCAGTGCCTATATTCCATATTCTTTTAGACTAAATTGCTTCGTTCATAGATAATCATGTCTAACTTAGGGTGTGTTCAGTAATAGAGGTTGAAGTAGAGGTTAGTGGTTTGTAGTGGTCGATATATTATGAACAATTACTTAAAGTGTTCGGTAAAGTAGTGAATGAGGTAGTGGCTGGAGGTTTATGTAGTGTTTTTCAAAAGCTAATGAAAGTAGCTTTTAAAAACCTCTATCTAGTGTTTGCATTGCAAATTACAAAATTCTTTTTTTTATTTACTAAAAACATTTATTTATTGCGTCCTTTTTAGTCATTTTATATAAATCTGCTACTTCAACAGCTACTTTTACCAAACGCATTTATTTTAAATCGTTAGTTAAACCGCTAATCATTAACCACTAGTGGGTCACAGCTAATCGCTAGTAAAACCGCTAACAGCTAGTAAAACAGCTAATCATTACTAAAACAGCTAATTTTACCGAAAACGCCCTTAAACTTTTGCTTGCTAAAAAATGAACCGCAATCACACTTGTTGTACCACGTAACCCTTTCTCCATTTTTGAACAAAGGAGAATTCATTTCATGCACCAAAACAAATCCGATATTGGAAAATTACAAAAATTCCAAGCACTTCAATCCAGAGGCACCTTTTAGGAAAGTTACTCTTGGACCTTAAGCTTATCAACTTCTACATTAAAAAATTGCTCCCATACAACAAACTTTTCTGTTATGTTTAGTTTACAATATTGGTCACTTCTCTACTAGAACGAATAGACTCTACTCTGACTTATTGAAACACCTAACATAGATGATCAAAACCGAGGAAGCCCATGGCAAGTATTACACCACAAAAAACTTTGTGACCTCTTAAGCACAGTTATTCTTGAGTGTGTGTGATCGGACATAATCTCTTAAGGTTAAAATGTGTCAGAAAGCAATTCCTGTATCATACTCGCAAGAGTTTATACTCCCATAAGCGACATAAGTAGACACGTATTAAAAGCTTGTATATGGATAAAAATATATAAATAAAAATGTCACGTTGATCATGAGAATATATATTCTTAAGAGTATAAGACAGATTGTTTTTCCCAAATAGGATTGCTTCCTTTTTTTTTCCCGATTCCCTAGTTCAACATACATCATGGGACCATACAAATAGGATTTGAGGACATGTGGATATAAATAACCTTATATCTACAACTAGTGATAGTTCATTTCTCCAATGGCAACATTGTCACTACAGCTTGTAATATACCTCTCGTGGTCATTTCAAATCAAAATCCAATTTTGCAATCGTTATGTTGATACTTATTGATCATTGTGTTGTCATCTGTTGAAATTCATTTGCGTTCTTATTCCTGTCTAGATTATTTGGTTTGGAGGAATGGGGATGTTTGTTATGGGACATTGGGATTATGGTGTGAAAAATGGTTTGAAAACTGTAGAGCACTAAATATTGTACATTATTAACCATTCGGCTATAAAACACTTCTTAAACATCTTATTTTGGTTGAAAGATTATATCATCATACATTAAATTTAAAAAATGATATAATTGGATAGTGGAAATGTATTATAACTTATAAATTGTCTAGATCAGCTCTTTAGCCATAATTTTTCACAATTATAAAATTATGTCTATCATACATCTCTGTGCATACCGATGAGACAGTTGCCTCATTAATAGCACCTCCTTCTTATTATCTTTCTCACCCGAGTCCAAGCTGCGGGGTAGTCTTTGCTTGCCGATTATTTGGGAGGAAAGGGTGTTGGCGTTGGGTCTTGGACCTCTGCAGCAGGTTTGCTTTTCCCTTAGAGCCAATGGGTCTTTCATGAGATATGAGGCTTAGAAGGTGGCCTAACTTACTCCCAAAAAGAGAAAAAAAAAACTTCACACATACGATTGATTCGATTAGTGTGTCATTCTTACTAACAGTTCGCAATTTTTAACTAATTTCAACCAGGCACAATTTAGATATTTTAAATAATATAATATACTAATTTAGACTAAAGTAAGACACTTGAAGTGCCTCACGTCCGCAACAAGCCATGTATCATCCTCCTTTGTTAATAATAAAATAATAATTAGTAAATTTACTCATATGAGCATGTACTCCCATCATTTACCCATGTGTATGTTGGTAGAAAGATCATGTCTGAGAAAATCCTATTTGCAATTATTTTTTTTAAATGATAAGTGGGTCAAAGTACTAAGCCCCTATCTTAAGGCAACTCAGTATACCACAATTGACTGTACGAGGGAAAATGCCAAAGCTTATGCCATAACCTCGAACCAACAATCCATCAACAATTCCTCACACAAGGCGTGAAATTATCTCCAACGCCCTAGGATCGAACTCAAGGGGAGAGGATGCCAATTGGAGGACAGGAATTGCCTTGATTAACAATAACCAAACAGGGCCATGTCTACATAATCATAGTATTACATTTTGCAACATAGACCATCAAAGTCTTAATCTAGTAGCTAAAACCGAGATTTTAGATACATTAGATCACAGATTCGATTCTGCCCTTTCACACTGTATTTGACTGTATCACATTTTTCTTTGTGGCTCATCCAGACTTTAAAAAAATATTTTTAAAAAAAACACACATTTTGGGACGTAGGCATTGGATGTACTATTTTGGAAACTGTGCCTACACTCTACATAGAGGGCCCAAGTATCCATCCTGTATCAAAACTTCAGACCTAATGAGGGAAGTAATGCCGGAGGGATGCGCCAAGGAAAATGTTAAAGCCAAGCAAAATGAAACTTCTAAATTGATTAACACAATACAAATTGCAATGCTGTATTCCTTGAAGCTTCTGCGGTTGAAGGAATCACAAGCTCATTTTAGGGGCAAAAGGTGAAATCTGTCACATAACACAAACTACAGCTAAATCTTTCTATCAAGATGAGAAATATTGCTGTCAAGTATCGCTTCCCCATAGACTGTACCTTCATGCTCTAAGGGGCAGCTTGCTAAAAGCAATGCTGATCCTTTCGTCGATGTTAGTCCTCATGCCGTCATAAAAATCCAGAATCTCCATCGAGATATTCTTCACCTGCGATCAGTTAAAGCGAGGGTTCAAGATTTATGCTCTCTAATTGGATGAAAATAGAAAAAACGGATTCCTCTAATATGGAGGACACATGATAATGGCTGAAGCAATACAAACATGAAAGGCATCATACCCATACATTGACACTCCCATTCCATCTATTTCAGAGAGCAGTATCCCCTAAACTTAAAATGATCATTGATTATTGTGAGCCAATAGGTTGTCTAATTTGATTCTCAAAGTTGAAATTTACTAGCCATTTCTAATGTATTTGACATTTTACGGGAAAGAGTCCACTAGGTAAACCATTGCATTCTGCATGAAACTCTTTTTCGGAGTGTTGGAGGCCTCCATGGCCCCTTTAAACATAATGAGGTAAGTAGCCAATTCTGGAGTAATATGGTAGAAGTCATGGAGCTTTGGAGACTACAGTCGAAGAAAAGAAGCTAGGGAAAATTTTGAAGCGCAGTCAGAATTCTAACCGGACAGGTAACTGTAATTTTCATGCCAATGGTATAATTTCGATAATTTGCAGAAAGTCAGCTGAGTTGTACATTCTCGGTAGACCCAATCAAATGCTTCATTGCAGAATTAAAACTCAAGGCCAATGCAATTTTGGGAACAGGCTCAGCAATGCAGGAGGTTGGAGGAATTTATGGGAGGATTTAAACAGCATTGCCTGTCAATGCAACAACCCATGGCTGGCAATGGGCAATTTCAATGTTGTGGCTTACTTCGAGAGAATGAGTAGAATTACAACTTCAGTTCAGGTAATTTTGGAACTTGTGCTTTTGTCTTGCGCAAAATAAGTTGGCTAATGCTATTGCCACTGGGACTTTTTTCTTTGCCACCAGAAGGGTGGGAATGTAGTTCGGTGCAAATTTGACAGGACTTTATGTAATGAGGCTTGGATTGTCCAAAATGTTCCTATTAATGCACATTTTGGGTACTTTTTATGTATATGATTGCAGCCTTCTAATGGTTGAAGTTCACAAATAGCAGATTCAAAGCAGGGGTTAAATCAAATTCATTAATGGTTGATAAGATCATCCTCCTTTTGATTAGTTTAAAGAGCTTTGTAGCAGGCTGTGGATGGTTGTGGAAGGATCCAAGTGCCATGCGAATCGAAGTCTCTCAAGAACCAACTCAAGTTTCCACACAGAATATATTTCAGAGTATTAGTGACTAAATTCGGAGTTGCTATGAACAGTTAGTCCAAATACAAACTCAAACTGCAGATATTACGCACTGACATCAATTTGCTTGACAATAAGAAGTTGCTGTTGAAGGAGTACCCTGCTCTTAGAGCAACAGAGGAGAAGATCAGCAAAGAGGCCAAAACGGAATGCATTCAGCTTGGGGATTTAATACTGCTTACTTTCATGCCTCTGTAAAACTAGACAAGCTATGAATAGGATCAGTGCATTAGTGGACAGCCAGAGTACTAGAGTTAATGATCCTGCACTTGTGAAGGATATTGTTCTCGATTTATATAAATGTTTGCCGGTTCTTCACCAGTACAAGAGTTTAGCAGTGCAGACTCGGATAGTAGCCCATGTATTACAGCAGATTAAACTGATGCATTGGTAGCGTCTCCCTCCGCTAAAGAAATTAGAGGTCCCTTGTGAAAGATAGCTGATAATAAAGCTCCCGGTGCAGATGGATATGTGGCTTTATTGTTCAAGAAAAGCTAGCATTTTATTGGAGAGGATATCTGTAGGGCTGTGGGTGATTTCTTTACCAGCGGCAATTTAATAAAGCAAATCAATACTACTGTTACTACCCTAATCCCAAAGGCAATGAATTGTTACACCATTATAGAGTACAGACCAATTGGTTGTTATTCCATGTTGTACAAAACCATTGCTAAGTTATTCATCAGTCAATTGCAGTTGGTTTTGGAGGATTTTTCTTTTTTTTTTTTGGGTGGGTAAGGAGCCACCTGCATTCATTAAGGAAGACATCTTCAAGACAATGTACTTCTAGCTTATGAATCAGTGCACATATATTCAAGGAAGAACAGATCTTCGCATGTCTGCATAAAGTCAACATTTGGAAAAGGGTACGTACGATGCTATTGAATGCGCTTTTCTGATTTGGCCTAGAGGTCGGTTTCCCTAGCAAATTGATCGAGCTGTGATTATGGTCTGTGTCTCATCCACATCTTTTTCAATTTAATATTAACGGCTACCTTGAAGGTTTTTTCAAAGGCAAGTGTGGTTTTCACCAAGGTGATCCTATCTCCTCATATCTTTCTGCTTTATTAGTGGTGGTTCGTCAGAGATTGATGAGATATCGGCCATCTCTTGGCAATTAGCTTTCTTGATAGCCTTTTGAGTGTTGTTTAGCTTTTTGACTTGGTCAAACTCCTATTTAGGATTTTTGGCCACTTGGATTTTTATAATAGCTTTTTATCCGAAAAAGTTGCTTGCAAAAAGCTAATTTGAGTAGCTTGTTGTGATTGACGTATTGAATAGGAATTCTTTGTCTAATATCTTTGTAGAAACAATTAATTTCACCAAATGTTTTCCCCCCCCCCCCCCTTCTAAGAATAGCTAATGTAAACAACTAACACAAACAGCTAATGTGATCATCAATAACCTAATACCTAACGCAATAAGCTAACAACTAATTGTTAAACAAGGCCATAGAATTCAAGTGCATGAGTATCATTCTTATCCTACATGCAATAGGATAGGGCTCACTCACCTCACCCAGTATTCAATGACGATCTGTTCATCTTCCGTCAAACTGTGATATATTGACTTAGACTCTAAATATTCTTGGTTTCTCATCAAGTTTGCATGCTAACTGTTATAACTCATGCAAATTTTTTTGCCCCGGGGGGGGGGGGGGTCATTTTTTAGAGCAGGCCATTCGAAACAAAGTTACCACGAATGCTCTGTGGTCCATACTCGCGGGATCCACATTGCAGGAATAAACAACCTAGGAGGTGCTCCTCGTAACAATGATCTAGAAGGAAATTTTAAGTTATACAGGATTGACCAAAGGTGATATGCCTTTTACATATCTTGGCTTACTGTTAGCTGTGGTAAGACTATCATACATAAGGCGCTCCCCATCACTAAAGAATATAACTGCAAGCATGGATTCAAAATGTGGTCGTTCCGCAATGCAGCAGGCACATTGGAAATGTTCTGGAGTTGGGCAAGCCTCAATGTCATCCTATGACAACCGCAATATGGAACACAATTGCGGCATTGGAACAATTTTGCCCTACCGCGACCAAAAATGCATTTTGAATCCTTTCCATGCAAGGATCCTGCACTAGTCTTCTGAGCAGCTTATGGTTTGCTGGCCCAAAACAGCTAATTGATTCAGTGTCATTTCGATTGCAAAGTTCTTGGTCTGCTAGTTTTCGGTCTGCTAGTTTTCTACTTCTGAGACATGTATATGAGCTTACCACTGCATGTAGAAACTTTTTATGCGCTGCTGGTGACAGCCGACAATAAAGGGTTAGCTTCGGTGAATTGGGATACTATATGGCTCAAATTGTAAGCAGGGAGGATTGAACTTTAAGGAAGTACATGGGTGGAACAAAGCTGCATTTGTTAAACTCATATGGAAGGTGTTGTACAAGCATAACTAAGTTTGGGTTAATTAGGTTCACTGTTAGTATCTCAAGAGGTCTGACTTTTGGAATGTCAAACCTGGTTCTAATTGCTGCTGGATGTGGACCATTGTTGAAGGAAAGTATTGTTGTGTTGCATTGTTGAGGAGATCTCAAGAGACTAATGAATTTTTAGAATCTTGGGAAGTGAATGGTAGATTCAAAGCGACAAAGGCTTACCAGAAGGTGTATCCTACCGGCAGAGATGTTATTTGGGCAAAAAATGACAGTGCTAGCTATGCTTTGTGTTTTACGATTTGTGAAACTTGGAGTGTAATTTTAAAACGTTTCAGAAGGTATCTAGCTCAGTTTGTGTTATTAGACGGAGCATTAAGATAACTCCATGTCATTGGTTGCAGAAGTTATACCATGATGACAGGCTCATGAGTTTGCGATCGGTTTTTTTTTTTTGGGGGGGGGGGGGGAGGCAGACCAATTTCTTTGCCCCTCCCTAGGTACGCCTAGGGTTGGAAATGTAAGTGTTGTTTAATGTCCTAAGCAGTGTTTACCTTTTCTCCCAAAAGAAGGGAAACAGACAAACACTCTAAAGCTGCCTTAACTTAGAGGTAGTGGCATCGTGGCAGTGAGATGGGTCTATCACTATTACCGCCTGCTCCACCTGTCATCTGCAGGACACCCAATTCATATCCAACCACCCCATCATCAAGGGATGAATTGGGCTGGGTTAATAGAGTATCCATTGGAACTAGGTGAAATAGACTGGCCTTCTTCTGGTTGGCCTCACAGGTTTCTCAAATGTTAATGTCATTATGCAAGCAAATATAGTTGTGTCCAACTTCCTGAGAGTTATCACAGTTACCATGCACAAGCTATCTTCCCTAACTTCTCCCAGAGGGAGGAAAAGTGCTAAGCTCTCGGTCTAGGACCCATTCACAGTTTTCTAGCAGTCATTAGGTGTAGCAATCACCCATGATGGGCCCCAGCAAACACTGCAAGTAGAATTTCTTATTTGCTAGTTCTTGAATGACACATAAAACAGGCCAGGTTTATATGGTTCAGCCTCTTACATGGCCGAAACAACTTTTCTCTATCCCATAATTTGTTAGGGCAAAAAAAGTCTAACCTAAGACAAGTTCTCTCTTTTTTACGGTTTTCAGAAGTGCCTGCCTGAAATAGGGCCTGAACAAACCAACGACAAGAGGGCGGGATGAGAGAGCAAAAAGAAGAAAAGAAAAATCTGCTATGAAGACATACCACGTTCATGTCAACCCGGAGCTCTTCAAACCATGCAATGCTGTCCTTCTCTTTCAACACGCTAGCTATGTGTATGCAAGCCAATGCAATTAAATGTGGAGGGTGAATTAAAATAAGATCCGTCTTGTATGTATCATTGACTATTCCCCTGAATAATTTGAACAACCAAATGTCAAATACTCAAATTTCACATTAATGGTAAAAATTTCCCTTGTTCAATCTTCAGTTTAAATACTTTCTCAAGTCCTGAATCCCACAGTGCATGAACAAGTACTGTTCTTTTCTTCCAAACCCCCCCCCCAAAAAAAAGGTTCTATTCCCGTGTCCCATCACAAAAGCTTCATTTCTTAAGAGGTAGAAAATCCACTAAAGTTGAGCACTGTGAAGTGAAGAACTTACCAAGTGAACTGCATTAGATCAATCATGCCAGCATCTTGAAGAAACCTGTGGAGCAGTGAGGACGCAAGAAATCTTAGTAAGAACTTTTATCCAGATCGTTAACTTCCAGCAGACCATGCAACTAAACCTGCTCTCTGGACATGCAAACCCAGAATGAAGCACATAAAATAAGATCTTGATGGGTTAGAGTGTTTGTAGTGGTGACCAACGAATTAGGCAGCATCCAGGTCCAAGTCCAAGCATCAAACCTGGTTCAGCACACCCCATTCACTGAAAGACCAAATTCAATAAGTTGAACCAGGTTGGTTGGTTCGTGGTTCAAATGCCCAGCTCAAATTGGCCTTGTTCAGAGCGCGAGCGCGTGCACACGCACACAAACAGAGAGATCCATTCAGACTGGTTCCCATCAAGGCTAAGGCAGCCTAACGAACCTAGCTCAGCACAGCCTGCCCATTAAGTGGGCTCAGCCAAGCTCAACTTGGCCTAGGTCAGCCTGGACAGGTAGCAGGTCGGCCCACAATAGGATACCAAAAAATTGCTATTGGATATCCTAGACCAAGCGCAAAAACGATTAACTAGTCCCTCTCCAAATAGGCCATACATGAATAATAGATAGCTGCACCATTTAGATTGATTCTCTCTCAAAATGAAAAGGAGCTGAAGTCATATCAGTTGTAAAAGATGCCACAGATACCAAATGAAAAAAGGTTCGGAAGTCAGCAGCAATCAACATGGATACTCACTGAGTCAGTGAACGATAAGGATGAAACACAACTAAATAGTAGTTGAGCGCTTCTAAGACCTTCATTTCCATTTCAAGAATGTCTTTTATCTCAAAACGATATCGCATGTCATCAGGATCTGTCAAAATTGACAACAAAGGTTGTCAACTGAGGAACACCACATCAATAAATGGTATTAAACAAAAATCAAACAATAGGATAGGCGGAAGGTATTACACATTTTTTTGATGTAAAATACCAGGAGTCTAGCTTGTACTGTGCTTTCCTCTGATTTGGCTGACAAATACAAGCAAGCAGGGGTAACTAAACGGGGATCATATTCGGTCAAACTCTTGCTGCAAAAAAGAAAGAAATTAACCAGTAGCTTGAGACGTTCATTAAACACCACATCTTACATTTGCCCAATAATTAAAATGCGAACATCTTAAGCAAGGAAAAAATGTATGCCCACTATTTTGCAGCCGAGCAAGACTAGAAATCAAAATGCGAACAAGAACATATCTATAGACGGGCCACAGAATTTTAGTGTGCCACTTGCTAATATATACACATCTTAAGCATAACACTTCTCTAGCATAGACCGTCATAGTATTCCAGTTTCCATTATATGGGGGAAGCTATCTGCAATGATACCTGGCATAAACGCGTCTCATATATGTAATGGCAGTAGCAACAACCCTGAAAGAGTGAGCATACATCAGATATACATCTATATTATTAATATACCACTGACAATGACATTTCTTTTTTTGGGGGAGGGGTGTTAAATCTTGATCTAAATAGGTGTTCTTTTTTGGAGGCAGAGGGCAACAGGTCAGAGATCAATTAATGAAAGATGATTAAACTATCCAAAAGGGGAAGAAAATGGAACAGAGTTGCAGGCAGTTATAGATTCTTGTACATAGTGTAAGAACTCATGAGATATGAGCAAAGCTAGATTAAACAGCGAAAACTACATATATAGGGGGAAGTAAGTCATTGAGCCTGCCCACTGGACACATAACCAAATGGCGAGGCCAATGAAGTTTTCCAAATTTGTCCTTATGATTGCAGCATCAGTAACAAGTAACATCAAAGTTTAATCTGCATAAGACATGAAAACAAGATGTTTAAATTTGTTAGGAGCAATATTTGTGATCCTACGCTCTTATTCCTTGTCCACAAAGACAACCTAAAATTAAAGAAATAGTTACTGATGACGAAGATAACAGAAATGTTAGCTAGCCTAGAAATTCTTGCTTGAAAAATAAAATAAACTAGAGAAATTGTCCACTTTGCATATTAAATGGAAAATGACTGAGATATCAAGTCACTCGCATGTGGAGAAAGACTATATAAGGATCACAAATGACAAATAAAGATGAGCTTCTAACCTTTGTCTTACTTTAACATGCTGAGCCAATCTGGTAATATCTGCAAGAGAAGACAGGACAATGAATAATCAAGTTGCAATCTCATTCACAAGTTGCGATCTCAGTCACTCTTGAAGGCAAACTTATAAACAGTTCACCTGACCATGGTTTCAAACATCCCACTCAAAGATACAGTCACAAAGCCTCTACACTCTGTCTAACCGTGAGCAACTACCACAAGCTTCTAGTTTTAAAGAGAAGTATCAGCTAAAATGTTTGTGCATGCCTAGGCTGACAAATTACATGCAACTTGTACAATGGTGTCTTGTTAAACAGAATTAGCGTGCATGATATGTGTTATCCCAAACCAGATAAACAAAATGTGAATATGCATTTCCAACTTATTACGCAAGACAGTAAAACTCAAAGTGTGCAACTAAACCCTTATACATTGAAAAATCTATTCAAAATTATCCCTAGCGCCCTCCTCCCACACCTTACCCCACCAAAAAGACAAGGGAAATAGTTTAGTTACTGCACCCACTGGGGTGGGGGGAGGTGGAGGTGTCGTCATACAAACTCAAATACACCACAAGGCGGTCTGCACTCTGGAATGGATTTGGGCTGCTAATACTGCACTGCCTTCTGAGGATCCCTCTTTTGTTATTTGGTTATTTTGTTTAGTGATTGATTAGAGAGTGTTAGTCACACTCAAATTACTCAACTAACATTAACGTAGACCACTTGTAGTAACTAGTAACCTATTAAAAATAGCATGTTGTACTTCAGATAGGTGATTCATTACTCGAATCAGAATACATGTTACAGTAATGTCAGGTGGACCTGAAGAACTTGCAATTGAGATCATTGGCAATGCTCCAGGGAAAAATTCCCAATACTGAATGAGTCAGTAAGTCTCCTCCATTTCACCACTGATAGCAACAACAGTTAACATTTGCCTTCATTGAGTGAAAGGAGATGAGAATATAATAAAGGGAACTGATAAGTGAGAATTTTCTTCATTGGTTTGTAGTTAGAGCACACACATCGAACTTAACAGAAGAGTAAATAGTGTGATCTGTTTCTCATTTTTCAAGATAGATTGAAAAAGTTTCTCATATTCTGATCTCAAAACAAAGACACCAACAGGGAAAGAATGCATTTTCCAAGGCCCAAGTGGGGTAAAAGAAATTATTTGTCTTGACTCTCAAACAAATGCAGAATTATGATAGAGGGTTTTCCTAGCCACAAGGTGGTGGTGTTCATGCTAATTTTCTGAACAAATAAAGCTGAAGGAGGTGTCAGCAGTATCAACATGGTTGATAACCCCATTCCTGAAGCCAATTCAGAAGAGAGAAGAAGAATGAAAATCCTGGGAGTTGGGCCTTTCAAGGGACAAGGAGAATGAGGATCTTAGGCCTTTTAAGGGACTAGTGGAATTTGAATAAGCGCTTGTCGCTAAACGGGAGAGAGTCAAAACAATGGAAATGGTAAAAGAAGGGCAATGCAACCCTCTAGTGGGGCCACTGATTCCATGAGAATACAGCGGTTAAGTTTTTTAAAGAGAGGGCCACAGTGGCTACTGATGCTCAGGAAACTGGTCGATCTGCAGGGCTCACAGCTGCAGGCGGGAATGACGATCAAATAATTGAAATGATCAAAAGCAATCTAAAAAGCAGCTGTTAAAGAAAGCCTCACAAGGCAATAGCATGAGAAGGATTTTGGCATAGGAGTGACATCTCAAGTTAAGGATGTCCTCGCATACACGGCTAGTCATTAAGTCTTCTCGCGGTCTCTTGAGATGGTAAGACTTTCTGGCATGATCTTAGAATGTTCAATGCTGGAAGTTTGTACAGAATTCTGTTTGGGTTGTCCTGATTGAAATGTAGCAGGAATATTTTTGCTGTAGTTCAATGGAGATGATTATATGATCCATTATTTTGGGCTAATAGCTATACTGTTTTCTCATTGCTTCCCTTGAAGCTAACCACCTCCCCCCACAACACCCCCCCCCCCCAAAAAAAAAAAATTTGCTGTTTTCCCTTTAAGTTTTTCAGAATCCCTCAAATTCATCAAACAATTCCATGCCACCGCTGGAAAACAAGAAACTTGCCCAGTAGCTACCCCAAGTACAACTGTCCAAAACTATGGTCAATCAACAGATACCCACATGGGGGAAAAAAAAAAAAAAAAATGCAGTCTTGGCAAGAATTCAACATTCTATCAGAAAGGCATCATGAAAGCTCTTCAACAAGGGGCTTAAACAAGGCATTCAAGCAGAAACAACCATCTTCCAGCAATAGAGAGAGAGAGAGAGAGAGAGAGAGGGGGGGTACAATTGGACATTTGCATCTTGATGAGCTTGAAATCTTCAAGGGTGATCCCTCGTTGTCTGTCAATTGGCTGAACAACATCTACCTCTTCTGGGTCCATCAATTGTTTACTACAAGAGAAGCAACCCCGTTCAAATTAAACCCGTCAAAAGAAGAGCAACGAATTGAAACTGGGAAGGAGAAACCCCTAGATTATTTACCAGTGGGAAGAAGCCCAGAAATTGGCAGCCATGGCTCCCAGTAACTTACGACACTGAATCACAAACGAAGGGAGAACGACGATAGATCCAGGGATACGCTGCTAGTACTGCGTCGGGCTGGGGAGAAGCGGCGGCGCTCCGTGAGCCCGAGCCCGAGATCTTTTAATTTCTCGTTATTTAATAAAGTGAAAGACATTACTTTTTAGTTTTTACGGGAGATCATTTTTGTCTTAATGGAGAAAAATAATTTGCATTTGAGAATAAATGACGTTGATTTTTTCTCTAGTATTTTGATAATATTAGAGTTATATCCTTATAATGTAAGAATATAGATTAAATAATTTTTAATGTATTATTGTGAAAATAGATTCTTTTATACAAAAGTAAGCAATAAATTGATGTATTATATTATTTTATTGATATGAAAGTATAGTGAGTCTTTTTTAGCTTTTTTTCTATTAATAACATACTTTTTTATTCTTAACTAATATCTAACTCACATTTATTGTTATTATATTTGCATTATTTAATCATAAATATTTCATAATTAAATTTTATTATTAAATAACAGTAAGGTATATGAGAAGGCACATTATTAAATAAAATTAATATTGTATTAAATTTACATCCATCCTACATAGTATTTTCTTTTTATGTTAAATCTTATGTAGCATCCGATGTTGCATTAAGCACCTCACATGGCTATTCTCTCTATAATTTTTATTGCTTATTTATCTTAATGAAATTAAAATAAAAATCAACTAAAATCTTTGCATTGATGTTTACAGATCTTATGCAGCAATTAGTGAGACTATAATATAATCTTTATTAAGTTAAGATAAATGAAAAAGATGGTCCACTTAATGACTAAAATTTGTCCGTAAAAGAAAAGATGTCGCACATATTAGAGAATTTTCTAAAAATAGTAGAAAAATAATTACATATGAACACAAAGAGGAATTTAAAGCAATTTAAATGGAAAAAGAAAAAGAACTTCGACAACTCAAAAAAAAAAAAAATTCTATAATGCAACATCAACTGTATTTGTTGAAGTAACTTAATGTCGCATACTCTTATTACTAATTTGTCATAAAATTTAGTCTTTAAAAAACATAAATTTTTTAACAAAGAAATGACTTGATAAATGAAACAAAAATGTAAGTTGAAATTAAAAACAAAGAAGATATTGTCACAACCCAAAAAAAAAAAGAATCAAGAAGAAATGCTCAACCTTTAATAATTACATGATCTAACATATTAATTTATTTTTGCTATTTGAAAAAAAATCTATTATGGCAATAATATATTTGGATTGTTAAATCATATATATTTTATGATTAAATTTTATTATTAAATAATAGGAATGTATGTGAGAAGTTACTTTATTAGATAGAATTAATATTGTATTAAATTTACTTCTATAATGCCCCAACTTAATCACCATCTAAATGCCTTTATTAATAAGCATTATGCCTCAGCAAAATGCACTATCAAGTTAGGGCATTATCGCCGTTCTATAAAGACAAGACTGTAGATAAAGATATAAAGCCGACCAAATAAGTAACATCTATCAGTTACAATAATTACTCCAAATAAGGTCGAAGATTGTTATTAAACATTTTAAAGTAGGCATCACACAATGATTTAATCACATCCATAAGGGATTTATATTTTATTGAGACTTTTCATTTTCCAAGTCCTCAAAATGAATAAGTAGGGTAGAGGATTAGCAATCACTACTCTTGCCCACTTTTCCTGAACTCTGAACCTTTGCAGGTTCCTACTTCACTTTAAGTCACTTTTCCTTTCTTAAAATAGTTTGAAAAACACAAACAGTGGAAAAAAAATGAGCTATAGCTCAATACATTACCCTTATACACTTACTAACTATTTGCAATGAGTCAGTGAGCACGCGCGTAATTTTAAGATTATGCTTTGTAAACATCTTTTGAGGAGCACTGATTCGAGCAATTGATTATTAACTGTTTCTTGGCTGGATCAGGACCCGAATCTATGAACTGTAGCCATGGCATCAATGAACAATGAACTGTGAATTTTCCGTTTAACGGGAAGACCCCAAACAATGAATTCTGCTAGTAGATACCATGAACAATAAACTATGAATTTTCCGTTTAACGGGAAGAGCCCGAACTGTAAATTCTGGTAGTAGATACCATGAACAATGAACTATAAATTTTCTGTTTAATGAGAATGGGCCGAACTGTGAATTCTGCTAGCTGAAACTATGAACAATGAACAATGAACATTAAACATTGAACATTGCATTGAACGATGAACAATGAAATGGGTCCTTAAGGTTCTAGAGGCAGTATAAAACTTGTTAACATTAGCAAATGTAAATTTGAAATATCTTTGAAGGTTACCAGCAGTAACGTACCTTTGGAATTTATTTGTACTCTTCTCTTTTTTTGTTCCTTCTTTGAGGTGTCTTTCTTGGAAATAGATTCAGTGGCGCTCTGTATTAATTAAGAAAATTAATGCTCATGAGTCTTAAATCATTCTGGTCACACTCTTAGGCTTTGTAGTGGAACGGAGGTATTTTATTCTCCTTGTAAATCCTTTTTCATTCAATGAATGGCTTATCGAAGTGTGGTTTGACAATATTCCTTTTAGGACTATAGTTCATTTAGTCCTCCTGATGACTTATTAGGCACCCCTTAATCTCGTAGCTTACATTTCTTGGTGTAGAACGCAAAGCACTATACACAATATGTTACAACACTTTACTGAACCACCACCCTTAACTTGTGGGGTGTTCTTTCGAGACTGAATCCCAATCCAACCCCTTTTTTTTTCAAAAAAACAACACTTGGTTCCAATATCTTAAACATAGCTAACATACTTGCCTCCTTCAACATTTCCATTAGAATTTCTCGTAACTATAATTGATTTGTTAAAACCATATATCTATTGGGTAAACTGGTTGCTCAATATCTTATTACTTCAACCATAAAACTAATTGCACAAATTGCATCCTAATTTGCCAAGCACTAACCACATAGTCCTTATAACAATGTCAATTCTCTTTTCACTTCCAACTATGTCATATAACCCCTTTATTAAGTGACAAACCATTAACAACCATTTACATCTATATTACTTAAGCATACTATGTCTTTGCTTGAACGATTAAATATCATCTAAACTACTATTCTCTTATACACATTTTTTTCTACCAAAATTTCTTGCAATCATGCGTCCACACCCATATTATGACTATTGATAATTACTTATCAATTCTTCCCATACATGAATTTAATCTATCACCCCCAACAATCACATAATCAAAACACAACAATTCATACCAACATTCACATGAATAACCATTGACATATGAGGTTAAATATAATGGAAGGGTAAAATTTAATTACCTTTCAGGAGACTAGATGTAACGCCCCCAACCCGAGGAGGGGTCACACCGCCAGGACTTCCTAGAAGGAAATCCCTAAGGCTCTTGAAGATCAAGGGTTTGAATTAGCATTTAGATAGTTATTTTGGAACAAAACTGCAAGAGTCTTCCCTGTTCTAGCAACATCTTAGGGTTTTAGCTCAACTTAGGTACCTGTAAACTAGGAATAGGGTATAACATTTGCTGAAATGTTCCAAATTCAACCCCTCGGGCCACTCGCTAGGGATTAATCACAAGCAAACAACTAATATGTTGGGGTCAGAATGATATATATACAGGTAAAGATCCGACTACATGCTTTCACATACAAAAATAAATTTAAATATTTACAACGTGGTAGATCAAACACTTGCAAAGCTGGTAAAGGACTTCTGATGGGTCGGCATCAGAATAACTTCAGAATATTTCTTATACCTGCTCAAACTGAACCTGGAAAAGGGAATAAGTAAAGGGATGAGCGACCACACGCTCAGTGATAATTCCCCTACCCCTTAAAACCAAAATCATTTGCAGGCATTAATACCAATAATAGCCACATATCATGTATTTGCATACTACTTTCATATTAGGCAATCATAGTCCCCAAGGAAAGATTACCACTCATATACTTCATGTTAGCTCCTCAACTCATTCGCAGGTCCTTAATGACCAACCTTCCTTTCTAACAAGTATTCAGGCACGTAATCAAATAGCACAAGAACGAATATGATGCTTTCAAACACACTTTTGAAAACATAGTGACCTTCGTTATATTCCAAGAACAGTTTATAAATCACGCTAACTTCTTTAGTGCTTATAATTCTTTCTAAAAGCTCCTGAAACATCCAAATTAGTAAGAAAGGCTTTGCAAGAACAGTCTTTCATAAGATATGCACCTTTGAAAGCTTAGATGTTCGATGCATTACTAAGATGTAACCAAACTTCATTTGAAATTTCATTTAAACTATACCTAGAACACGTTCATAAAATATGGGCATGTTACGTACATTTGAAAGCTTTCTTTCTTTTCTTAAAAACACTTTACTTGGCCTCTTAAGGCTCATATTCTTTAAAAGAACTTATTTCGTAATGGTCCTCGAATAACCGTTAGAAATCTTTCTTTTCTGAACTGCTTAAAATGGCAAAATGCCAATTTCCTATTTATTAGGAACTTACTTATAACATAAAAATATCTTATTATGCTGGCTAGGAGAGGTCAACACCGCCTTTAAGTGAGATCATCACTCATAATACACGTTATCCCCGGGGTATACGTACGTAACTTTTGGCCAAAATGCGTCTTAGCAGAGCAACTCTAACCTCGATATTGTCCTCTGTAGGGCAACAGCTCACACCAGGATAATCATACCCTGAGTCCAGTCCCCCTCAAGGTTTTCTTACGCGTCACATATCAGGGAACAGCTCACATCAAGATCATCATATCTTGAGTCCAGCTCCTGGGAACAGCTCATGCCATCTTTGCGTCCAGCTCCCAACATTACCTTCGAGGGAAACAGCTCGCACCATCTTTGCGTCCAGTTCTCACCCTCAAGGTCTAGCCCCTTGCCTAACACTTTCTTAGCCTTTAAAATCGCATTTCATTTCTCTTTTTCAGTTGGTTACTTTGCTGAAATCTTACTTTTAAACAAAATGACTATAACCCTTCGAAATGTTTATAGCTCATTCGTTTTTGGCTTAAAAACTTCTTATAAATGGAATATGGTTGCTAACTTGTAAATCGACTTCGTTTTTGACTTAAAAACTTCTTATAAATGTAATAAATTTACTAAAACGTAAATCGACTTCCTTTTAAACTTAAAAGCTTCTTAAAAACGTAATAAGTTTGCTAACACGTAAATCGACTTCGTTTTAAAACTTAAAAGCTTCTTATAAATGTAATAAGCTTGTTAACACGTAAATCGACTTCGTTTTAAACTTAAAAGCTTCTTAAAAACGTAATAAGCTTGTTAACAAGTAAATCGACTTCGTTTTAAAACTTAAAAGCTTCTTATAAATGTAATAAGCTTGTTAATACGTAAACCGACTGCGTTTTAGAGTTAAAAGCTTCTTGTAAATGTAATAAGCTTGTTAACACGTAAATCGACTTGGTTTTGAACTTAAAAACTTCTTAAAAATGCAATAAGTTAGTTAACACGTAAAACGACTTCATTTTAAACTTAAAAGCTTCTTATAAACGTAATAAGCTTGTTGATACGTAAACCGACTTCATTTTAAACTTAAAGCTTCTTCTAAATGTAATACATTTGCTAATTCGTGAAACGAAACCCATTTGGAACTTAAGGGACTTAATTAGCATTTAACTCAAACTAGGTTCGAAATAAAAATCCTCAGTTGTCATTTTATAACTCGTTTCAATCCCTTTTTAAAACTCAAGGACGGTGTATAAATAAACTGAAGACTCAAAACATTCCCAAACTTGCTACTATTTCAAACTTAAAGCACTTGGCTTGTTGATAAGGCAAATAAGGTTCCTTTGTAAACTTTTAATGTAAACGCTTCTTAAAAATCGTAATGATTTAACTAGCTCGTAACTCGAAACTCGATCGAAACTCAAGTAGGCAACTACACACAATTCAAGCTAAATTTCATAATTAGTATTTTAAGGCGCCCTTTTTCAGATCGATTAAATCCTTCTTAATCATAAGGAGAAGTTATATACAAACCAACACCTTAAAACATTTTCGAACTCACTTTTAGTTCGCTTTTAAATTTCCTAAATCTATCGACTATTCAGTTGAGTCACTTCCTGAGTAGTTCGATGATTTAGGATTATTTTGGACTACAATCATCTTCTTAACTGACAGATAGTTGGAAAGTACTTAAAAGCATTCGAAATCATGAAACCATGTGTTTAACAATCCTTCTTAAACATGTCTAAATTTCAAGAATTAACCACTTAATGTCACGTAGCACATTGAGGGAAAAAGGGGTTCATAGCTAGCACATTCATACATTTCATAGTATAATTCGGCAAAATTTACTCAATAAGCCACACATGACCTCGCAATTCACACGATTGTGGTAATCACAATCCAGGCTCCCTCTGTCAACATACTGACTTCTTGATCAAGGGAGAATGATAGAGAGAGAGAGAGAGAGAGAGAGAGAGAGAGAGAGAGAAAGAGAGAGGAAGAATACATTCTTGTTATTGAATATCATCAGGTAAAGATACAGAGGCTCTGTATTTATAGTTACATGTCTGAGAGAAAGAAGCTAACAGAATGCCTAACAGAAATGTTGAGCTGGCAATTGATACTAACTAACTCTAACACCCCCCCTCAAGTTGGAGGGTAACAAGAAGAAACCCCCAACTTGTTAAGAAGGTGTTGATGTTGGAGGTTGGGTAAAGGCTTGGTGAATATGTCTGCCACTTGTTCTGTAGTTTTGGTGTATGTTAAGGATATTAGACCTTCAAGAAGCTTCTCTGTGACAAAATGACAGTCTAACTCTATATGCTTTGTTCTTTCATGAAACACTATTTTGTTTACAATATATATGGCTGCTAAACTGTCACTTTTGAGTGGAATGGGTAGGATGGAGGACACCTGTAGCTCTAAAAATAGCCTGGTAAGCCAAGAAAGTTCAGTTGTGACTGCTCGCATTGATCTATACTCAGCTTCTGTAGAGGAAAGGGCCACTGTGGGTTGTTTCTTGGATTTCCATGAGATAGGACTCCCTCCTAGCATGATGAAAAATCCACTAATAGATCTTCTTGTACAAGGACATTGAGCCCAATCTGAATCACAGTAGGCCTGTAGGCTGTAGTCCGGTTTATCATTGAAGAACAAACCCTATGAAGCGTCCTTCTTGATGTATCTTAAGGTGTGTAAAGCAGCTTTCATGTGTGTTTGAGTGGGGGCTTGAAGAAATTGGCTAAGATATTATACTAAAAATGCAATGTCAGGCCTGGTATTGGAAAGATAATTCAGCTTTCCTACCAATTTTCTGTAATAAGCAGCATCAGCCAAATTATCTTGAGTAAATGGTCCTTTTGAAAGTGGTGCCATGGGACAGGCAGTGGCTGTGAGTTTATCACATTCAAACTCCTTTATCATGTCCATGAAATACTTTCTTTGTGTCATGATCGTGCCATTTGGGACCTTGATGATTTCCATGCCTAAGAAGTAGTGTAGTTCTCCCAAATCCTTGATCTTAAACTTATCATCAAGGAATGTCTTCAATATTTTGATTTCCTCAAGATCATTTCCTGTGACAACAATGTCATCTACATATACAGCAAACAACACAATGTTACTGTCTGTCAATTTATAAAATAAAGAGTAGTCATTCTTTGAGTGCTGAAAACCCAGAATCTTCAGAGTACCTGACAACTTGGCATATCATTGCCTTGAGGCTTGTTTTAAGCCATATAAAGATTTTTGCAACTTACATACTATATTAGGAGAAGACACATTCAGCCAAGGTGGAGGTTTCATATATATATCTTCATCCAAATCTCCATGAAGGAAAGCATTATTGACATCTAGTTGAAACATAGGCCACTTCTTCTTCACTGCAGTGGCAAGCAAGCTCCTGATTGTTGTCATTTTCACAACAGGGGAAAAAGTTTCACTGTAATCAATCCCCTCCTTTTGGGTAAAACCCCTAATGACCAACCTAACTTTACACCTTTTCTAGGCTACCATCTGCCTTGTACTTGGTTTTATAAACCCATTTGCAACCTATGGGTTTCTTTCCTACTGGCAGAGGCGTCAAGATCCATGTGTTGTTAGCATGCAGTGCATCAAATTCCTTTTGCATTGCCTCTTGCCACTCAGGCCTGCTTGCTGCCTCCTCATAAGACAAAGGCTCTTTGTTATATTCCAAATGATTATGCTGTATGATCATGGTGTTAGGTGAAAATTCACAATTAAGAGATGCATTGTAGCAGATAGATGTTATTGTGTTGGGGCAGCATAAGGCTTAATGTCTAGCTTGCTGAGAATAGGCATTATTACATACATACTCTGACAGATAAGAGCGAGGCTTATGATCCCTTGTGGACCTTCTTGAAGACACTATATTGTAAGGTAGTGGTTGAATTGCTTGTTCAGTGAGGGATGATGTCACTGGCTCAACTGTGACATTAGCATTCTGCAATGTATCTGACTGGTTTTGACTAGTAGTTGTGCCTGAGTTGATGCTGAGGTCTTCATAATCATATAATTCAAGCAGCTTAGTAAGTGAAAATAATCTGGAATTGCTCCTGGAATGAGAAAAATGATAAGGAAAAGTTTGCTCATGGAATACCACATCCCTAGAGTTAAATATCTGATGTGTCTTAAGATTAAGTAGCTTGTAAGCTTTCTAACCAAAAGGGTAACCCAAAAATACACAAGGCATTGATCTGCCTTGAAACTTACCTCTTCCAGCTTTAAGAGTATAAGCATAACATAGACTGCCAAACACTCTAAGGTGTTCATAGTTGGGTTTTTGTCCAAACTGAACATGAAAGGGACTTAAACCTTTAAGAACTTTAGAAGGAAATCTATTTATGAGATATGTTAATGTTAGCACACACTCCCCTCAATACTTCATTGGCAAACCAGAGTGGAATAACAAAGCTCTTGAAGTTTCAAGGAGATGCTTGTGCTTTCTTTCTACAACACCATTTTGCTGTGGTGTTGCCACACAACTTGTTTGATGAATTATGCCTTTGGACATAAAATATGTTGTGGCTTCCTTATTTAGTCCCAGTTCAAGAGCATTGTCAGATCTTATAGTTTTTACCCTGGCATCAAAATGAGTGTTTTTCCATCTCTATAAATGCTCTGATTAAGACCATTGCATTGCTCTTTGTAGCTAACAAGTGTGTCCAAGTTGTTCTACTATAGTCATCCACAATAGTCAAAAAATACTTGTACCCATTGTATGTCTGAACCTTATAAGGACCCCACAAATCAATGTGTATAAGCTCAAAAGTATGTGTGGTATGAATATGACTATGGGGAAATGGAAGTCTGTGTTGTCTTGCCTTATAACAAACCAAACATTGCTTTATTGAATCAATATCAGTGTATTTGGATAACAGACCTAATTTCTGCAACTTTGTAAGAGGTAAATGACTAAGCCTAGCATGCCATATATCTTCATTGGCCATACTAGCATTGCAAACTGAATCATAACTGTCTAAAGAAAAAACTTGTAGGTTTCTGACTGCATCATCTGCACTTGCTGCAACTCTTGGCTTGAACAGATAGAGCCTAGCAAAAAGTTCACCAAGAACCTGTGGCCTCCTTAGTGAAGGGGCCTGCATAAAATAGTACTTGGGTGTAAAGGTGACATGACAATTTTGTTGACCAGCAAGCTTACTCAGATAGTAAATTGTATCTGAAGTTTGAAATATAAAGAACTCCATATAAAGTCAAGTGATTCTTGAGAATCACAGTTCGAGCATGTGTAACTGAGACACATTTCCCATTAGGTAAAGTAACCTTGTTAGGCTTGGCCAGAACCACAAAGTTAACAAAGAGGTCCTTATTCTGACACATGTGGTCACTAGCCCCAATATCAATGATCCAAGTATTTTTCCAATCAGAGATACAAGATAGTAAGCACAAGCTCTGTGTATAATGAAGACTATTTGTACCTGCCAGACTTGAAAAAGCTGCTGAACTAAGGTTGTAGTCAGGCTCTTGATTTTGTACACCACTATTGTACCCTCCCTTGTTCAGCTGCACATTATTAAGCAGGGAAATTAGTTGTGTAGACTGTTCTGGAGTTAAACCTGGGACTGTAACATTGTTTGAATTCAAAGAATTGTAGCAATCATTCATAGAAGAGGTTCCCTCTTGGCTATTTGTTTGAACCAAAGCAGTTGTTCTTCTTGTGCCTTTATACTTATTGTTTAGTGGAAAACCATGTAACCTGTAACACTTTTCAATTGAGTGTCCAGGTTTCTTGTAGTAGTTACAAAACAGATTAGCCAAGCTAGGCCTCTTTCCTTCATTCCTTTCAAACCTGTTGTTGAAAGTTTCAGACCTTGTGTCACTTCTTTCCTCTTTTCCTCTGTAGTACTGAAATGGTTTATGTGATTCTACTGCAAGGGAGGCTGAATCTGCAAGAAAATGGCCACTGGACCTAATCTCCCTCTGCTTTTCTTCTTGAAATAGCATAAAGTATACTTGGCTGATTGAAGGCAAAGGATTCATCATGAGAATGTTGCCCCTGATAGAGTTATAATCATCATTCAGCCCCATCAAAAACTGTAGTAACTTCTGATTCTGCTCTCTTTTGAATATCTTTGTACCAGAATTGCAAGTACATGCTGGAATATGATCCAGATCATCCAACTCATCCCAGAGGCTCTTTACCTTGGTAAAATAGGTCGTTATATCACTTGTACCCTGACTCACATTACACATCTCCTTTTGAACTTGATACAACTTAGCACCATTGATCTAGCCAAACCTTTCCTCTAGTTCTACCAACATTTGTCTAGCAGTTCTAGCATATATAATGCTGTTAGCAATGGTTTTAGTCAATACATTCAGCATCCAAGACATAACCATATTATTACACTTAGTCCATTTCTTGAAATCTGGGGCACTAGATTCAGGCTTTGGAAGACTTCCATCAACAAAATACAGTTTACTTTTAGTAGACAAAGCAATTGTCATTACTCTTTTCCAAGAACCAAAACCAGTTCCATCAAAGACAGTAGATACTAGAAGCAAACCTGGATGGTCTGATGGACGAAGGAAATAGGGCTCAGCAAGATCCTCTGGTGACATCACAGAGACGTTAGTATCCTCTACCATTTCAGACTTTGATCAAGATTGCAAAGAAAAACAATAAAACTTCAGAGGATATTGTGGATGCGTAAAATCCTTCTGATGAATCAAAGGAAAAAAGATGAAGGCAAATCTCTGAATTCTTTTAATATGCGAACTCGACTAATTGAGAAGGTGATTCAACCAATCCAACCAGAAAAGGGAATTTGACTGATCATTGAAATGAATTAGGAGTTAATCGAGAGATGTAGATGTAAAATTTCTCAGATCGAAAAAAAAATTCAGAGATTCAGGCTCTGATACCATGTCAACATACTGACTTCTTGATCAAGGGAGAATGAGAGAGAGAGAGAGAGAGAGAGAGAGAGAGAGAGAGAGAGAGAGAGAGAGAGAGGAAGAATACATTCTTGTTATTGAACATCATCAAGTAAAGATACAGAGGCTCTTTATTTATAGTTAAATGTCTGAGAGAAAGAAGCTAACAGAATGCCTAACAGAAATGCTTAGCTGGCAATTGATACTCACTAACTCTAACACCCTCCTCATACAACAACGACTACAAAAACCTCAAATTGCTCAATAGTTTCACCTCGAGCCATCCAACAACCGGCTCGGATTAACAATGTCGTAAACAAACCAATAATTCACAAAACCATCATATAAAAGCATAGCATTCTCATCAATAGCCCTATATAGAAATTAAGCGCAGTTGTACTGATTTAGCGATAACTTCTAAACAATAATCAGCATGCTTTACTAATGCCTTAATTCGCCCAATTAGCATTTTTAAACTTCAAAACATGATCCAGGGCTAATAAACTGACGAAGTGACAACATTAAGACAATGATCTGATTGTTAATAATCCAGCAAACTTCCAAACTGTCTAGCCATTAATAATCCAGTAGCAGTTTCAACATGCAATTAATCCAAAATTAACACCATGGTTGCAATTTCCTCAATTTCGATTCTAAGTTCACCCAAACTGATTCCTAACCTCAAATCAACATGCACTAACTAATTTAGTTAAAAATCGTTGAAATTAGTAGTAATTTAGGAGTAAGGAGATCCCTACCTAGATTCCGAGCTAGGTGTTCGATCGAAGGCTGACTGGCTTGACTTTAGGGCTCAAACGACTCCAAATTCTTCTGCTCTTGCTCACCCATGCACGAACAGACCCCACTCGTGCCTAATTCACGCTCAAACTCTCAAAACTCGAACCCCAAATCAAACTCAATTTCACTTACTAACTCGAGATTGAATTGGGTGTTTGTAGTTGCGAATTTTTGCTCCAATTTATAAAGGATTGAAATAAGTAGAAGCTAAATTGCATAGCTATACCTGGGCAAGTATTTGTGCTCTAATTCGTCACCCAAAATCCTCCATAAATGTGGTGCATGCGTTCGAATTTCAGCCCAGATTCGCTCCAAACATTCGCCAGCTTGTAGGGGTGGTCGAATGGGAGAGTTTTGCAGCTAAAGGTGGCGAAAATTCTCTGGGTTTTGGGAGCTTGATGCCGCGCGTATGGTGGAGAAGAGGAGGAAGAACATGAAGCAGAGAGGAGACAGAGACCATAGGGGGGGTCGCGGGCAGCCCAAGAGAAAAGGGGGGGTCACGCTATTTTACTAAATTACCCCTCCTCTCTACCATTTGTTCCAAGTTGAACAATGGTTGGTATCGTTAGCTTAATTCGTATCCCGAACTCTAAACCCAAATCGATGATATAGTATTTTATCGATTATTCGATCCCAAAAATTATCGAGGTTCGATTCAATAAACATCGAACTACTTCTAAGGCTGGCAACCTAATCGTATTCGGGTTTCTACTCAATTTAGTACTCATTAATAACCGTTAATAACGCTTATAAAAAATCGTTGAATAAATTTTCAAACTAATAATAATAGTAATAATTTAATAGTGATAATATTCTTTTTAATAAGATTATCGCTCACATAGGCACATTAATAATAATTTAACTCGTATCGTTAAATAAAATAGGTTTTATAACGTAAAAAGGCGTTACGAACAACTTAACAGAAAATAAAGTACGCGGGCCTTACACTCTCCCCCTATAAAAGAATTTCGTCCTCGAAATTGCTTACTTAGAGGAATTAATAGGGGTGCTTCTCCTACATTCCTTTCACATTCCAAATCACTTTACGCTTACTATCCATTCCGTTTTCACAATATCATCCTATTCTTGGATTTCTAGTCATACCGAATCATCAGGGAGTGTTTTTCCTTGTACTAAAACAACCCAATCACTACAGGTAGGGTAGGTACAGCAGATAGTTCCTAAGGGAGAGGTCATGTAAAGTTGCATACGCATCTCATGAGGCTCACTAACAAGTTTCTTCACAAATCAAGAACAACAAAAGAGTGAGTAATACTAGAATCAGACAGGATGGGGGTATAAAGTTTCTTAAGAAGAAGAATACATGACCTTGTGTTAACAGGTTCCCCGGACTCTTTTCCTTCTAACTAAGCATCCGACTACCAGTTAGTAGCTTCTGGCTGCTTCTATTGTCCCCCGAGGGAGCGCCAACTGTTAGGCGATCTCGTTGTGCCGCTAGCTTGATTCCCGTCCCGGATCTCTGAGTATGACCCTGACTATTCCATGTAGCCTTTGGGCAATTTGTGACTTTGTGACCCATACCACCACATCCAAAACATGTGCTCGTAAAGCTTCTGCATGGGCCAGGGTGTTGTCGTCCACACTGGTCATATGCTTTCCTCGGTTTCCATTGGGCGGCTAGCTTTCCTTTGTCCTGTTTCATCCCATGTTTAAACCTCCTGAAGTTTCTATTTCCCTGAGAATTGGATCCTCCAGGGACAAATTCCTCCTTTACTTGATCCTTTTCTCTATTCTTAATTTCAGTTTCGTTCATGATGCGGACTATTTTCACGGCCTTCTGGCACATTTCTTGGTAATATTGAGCATTCATTAAGGCTTTCAATTGGTTCCAGGTTAACACAGGTTCACCTACCCTAGGTTTCACTGTTCTCCACCAGAACTCAGCTTTTTTTTCAAATTGGTAAGCGACTAGGTGCACCTTGAACCTTTCAGGGCACTCCATAATCTCAAATAAGTTTTCCATTCTCTAAATCCACTCCTCGTATACCATAGGGTCAGCTCCACCTTCAAATTTGGGAGGCTTAAGCTTATTAAATTGATATATCATCTTCATGACAGTTGGTTCTGGTATGAGTTCACGTCGAGGACGCATCTGTCACATAATTACACAAAGGATTACTTAGTTCTAATTTCAACTAGGGGTAGGCTTCCTTGGTTAATGAAATGATTTGCAAGTGGACAAAAGATGTTATGTATATCTACCAATTTAGTCTGAGCTTAACCTTCGTGTAATTATACATGCACATTACATTTTACTCAAGGAAATGCACGCATATGCTTGAACAGACCAGTGAAGTCATAACTCTTGGTCAGCACCAATTGCACTTATTTTATTGAACATTGATAATGTAACTTAGGAGTCATGGAGATCTCGCCATCCTAGTACCTCATAATTTAAGGAATATAGACTAAAAGGCTTACATTCAACTTATTGGCATACAACATACATTTGTGAACCTGGTTCACGCTACCCCTACTCTATTCTTCATCCGAAGTGTCATTTTTTGGAGAAGTTATCAGCTGTGGATTCACTTGGGCCCCCAGGATAGTCCTGGTTAGGGGCTAAGAACTCTTGTAATACCGGAGTGAGGGTATCCTCTATGTTGGGTGTCTCATCTACTAGTTCTTTCATCCTGAGCATGGTAGCTTACCATTCTCGAGGGTAGTAGGTTCCATAGACATCCATCCAGCGTATCCACATTACGGTAACTCGCTTATAGCGCTCTTCTTGAGGCCTTTCAGCGAAAGACACCTTATTTGCCAAAACTCTAATTGATTTCTCTCAGCCACAGTGGTGGGGAGGCCTTGGCTCACCACAGGTTGGATGAGCTCGGTTTGGACAAGTTGGACAGCTGCAGCATTTCTCCGGCGTGAGGTGAATCCCAAGTGGTCTACATAGCGCTCTGCTTGTAGTAGGAATTCCACTAAACCTTGATAAGAATAAGGGGCACATTCTTCCCTGCATAAGGTTAAATGCCGTAAGGTGATGGTTACTTCTTTCCATCTTCCGTCCAAGTGCATCATCCTTATAAAACTTGCTGCCCAAGTACTTTGGCTGACTCCGTTGGGCACTCTTCGGCTATGCATCTCCATTACATGCCAAAAAATAACCGCATTCCATGCGGCTAACCAAAAAGGCAGGTAAACGTGGTCGACGATGTGAAAAACCATCCTACACTACCATTGATAGTAAGGGACGAACCGACAAATAAACACATATTATAAGTTATACACTTGTTATTACAAGTAATACCAGGTAAGACAGATCATATGAGCACATAAGTCATGTATCTTCACATAGCACACGCCTATTATGCTATCTAAATGCATAATGCAAGCCTATGGCTCTAATACCACCTAATGTACGCCCCCAACTCGAGGAGGGGTCACACTGTCAGGACGTCCTAGAAAGAAATCCCTAAGGCTCTTGAAGGTCAAGGGTTTGGATTAGCATTTAGATAGTAATTTTGGAACAAAACTGCAAGAGTCTCTCCTGTTTTAGCAACATCTTAGGGTCTTAGCTCAGCTAAGGGTACCTATAAACTGGGAATAGGGTATAACATTTGCTGAAATGTTCCAAATTCAACCCCTCGAGCCATTCGCCCGGGATTAATCACAAGCAAACAACTAACATGCTGGGGTCAGAATGATATATATACAGGTATAGAGCTGACTACATGCTTTCACATACAAAAATGAACTTAAATATTTACAATGTGGTAGATCGAACACTTGCAAAGTTGGCAAAAAACTTCTGATGGGTCGACATCAGAATAACTTTAGAATATCTATTATACCTGCTCAAACTGAACCTGAAAAAGGGAATAAGTAAAGGGATGAGTAACCAAACGCTCAATGAGAATTCCTCTACCCCTTAGAACCAAAACCATTTGTAGGCATTAATACCAATAATAGCCACATATCACGTATTTGTATACTACTATCATATTAGGCAATCATACTCCCTAGTGAAAGATTACCACTCGTATACTTCATGGTAGCTCCTCAACTCATTCCTAGATCCTTAATGACCAACCTTCCTTTCTAACAAGTATTCAGACACGTAATCAAGTAGCACAAGAACGAATATGATGCTTTCAAATACACTTTTGAAAATATAGTGACTCTCGTTATATTCCAAGAACAGTTTATAAATCACGCTAACTTCTTTAGTGCTTATAATTCTTTCTAAAAGCTCCTGAAACATCCAAATTAGTAAGAAAGGCTTTGCAAAAACATTCTTTCGTAAGATATGCACCTTTAAAAGCTTAAATGTTCGATGCATTACTAGGATGTAACCAAACTTTATTTGAAATTTCATTTAAACTATACTTAGAACATGTTCATAAAATATGTGCAGGTTATGTTCATTTGAAAGCTTTCTTTCTTTTCTTTAAAACACTTTACTTGACCTCTTAAGGCTCGTATTCTTTAAAAGAACTTATTTCGTAATGGTCCTCGAATAACCCTTAGAAATCTTTCTTTTCTGAACTGATTAAAATGGCAAAATGCCAATTTCCTATTTATTAGGAATTTACTTATAACATAAAAACATCTTATTGTGCTGGTTAGGAGAGGTCAACATCGCCCTTAAGTAAGATTGTCACTCATGGCTCACGTTATCCCCGGGGTATACGTACTTAACTTTTGGCCAAAATGCGACTTAGTAGAGCAACTCTAACCTCGATATTGTCCTCTATAGGACAACAGCTTACACCAGGATAATCATATCCTGAGTCCAGTCTCCCTCAAGGTTTTCTTATGCGTCACACATCAAGGAGCAGCTCACACCAAGATAATCATATCTTGAGTCCAGCTCCCGGAAACAACTCATGCCATCTTTGCATCTAGCTCCCAACATTACCTTCGGGGGAAATAGCTCACGCCATCTTTGTGTCTAGTTCCCACCCTCAAGGTCTGGCCACTTGCTTAGCACTTTCTTAGCCTTTAAAATCGCATTTCATTTCTCTTTTTGAATTGGTTACTTTGCTAAAATCTTACTTTTAAACAACACGACCATAACGTTTCGAAATGTTTATAGCTCATTCGTTTTTGGCTTAAAAACTTCTTAACTTCTAAATCGACTTCGTTTTTGACTTAAAAACTTCTTATAAACGTAATAAATTTACTAAAACGTAAATTGACTTAAACTTAAAAGCTTCTTAAAAACGTAATAAGTTTTCTAACACGTAAACCGACTTCGTTTTAAAACTTAAAAGCGTCTTATAAACGTAATAAGTTTGTTAACACGTAAATCGACTTCGTTTTAAACTTAAAAGCTTCTTAAAAACGTAATAAGCTTGTTAACAAGTAAATCGACTTCGTTTTAAAACTTAAAAGCTTCTTATAAATGTAATAAGTTTGTTAATACGTAAACCGATTTCGTTTTAGAGTTAAAAGCATCTTATAAATGTAATAAGCTTGTTAGCATGCAAATCGACTTGGTTTTAAACTTAAAAACTTCTTAAAAATGCAATAAGTTAGTTAACATGTAAAACGACTTCATTTTAAACTTAAAAGCTTCTTATAAACGTAATAAGCTTGTTAATACGTGAACCGACTTCGTTTTAAACTTAAAGCTTCTTCGAAATGTAATACATTTGCTAATTCGTGAAACGAAACCCATTTGGAACTTAAGGTACTTAGTTAGCGTTTAACTCAAACTAGGTTCGAAATAAAAATCCTCAGTTGTCATTTTATAAGTCGTTTCAATCCCTTTTTAAAACTCAAGGACGGTGTATAAATAAACTAAAGGCTCAAAATATTCCCAAACTTGCTACTATTTCAAACTTAAAGCACTTGGCTCATTTATAAGGCAAACAAGGTTCCTTCGTAAACTTTCAATGTAACCGCTTCTTAAAAATCGTAATAATTTTACTAGCTCGTAACTCGGAACTCAATCGAAACTCAAGCAGGTAGCTAGCACACAATTTAAGCTAAATTTCATAATTAATACTTTAAGACGCCCTTTTTCAGATCTTTTAAGTCCTTCTTAATCATAAGGAGAAGTTATATACAAACCAACGCCTTAAAATATTTTTGAACTCACTTTTAGTTCGCTCTTAAACTTCCTAAACCTATCGACTATTCAGTTGAGTCACTTCCTTAGTGGTTCGACGATTTAGGATTATTTTGGACTACAATCATCTTCATAATTGACAGGCAGTTGGAAAGTACTTAAAAGCATAAGAAATCATGAAATCATGCATTTAACAATCCTTCTTAAACATGTCTAAATTTCAAGAATTAACCACTTAATGTCACGTAGCACATTGAGGGGAAAAAGGGATTCACAGCTAGCACATTCATGCACTTCATAGCACAATTTGGCAAAATTTACTCAATAAGCCATACATGGCCTCGCAATCCACACGATTGAGGTAATCACAACCCAAGCTCCCTCCTCACACAATACCGACCACAAGAATCTCAAATTCCTCAATAGTTCCAACTCGAGCCATCCAACTACCAACTCGGTAATGTCGTAAACAAACCAATAATTCACAAAACCATCATATAAAAACATAGCATTCTCATCAAGAGCCCTATATAGAAATCAACCGCAGCTGTACTGATTTAGCAAGAACTTCTAAACAGTAATCAACATGCTTTACTAATACCTTAATTCACCTAATTAGCATTTTTAAACTTCAAAACATGATTCAGGGTTAATAAACTGACGAAGTGACAACACTAAGGCGATGATCTGATTATTAATAATTCAGCAAATTTTCAAACTGTCTAGCCATTAATAATCCAACAGCAGTTTCAACATGCAATTAACCTACAATTAACACCATGTTCACAATTTCCTCAATTTCAATTCTAAGTTCACCCGAACTGATTCCTAACCTCAAATCAATATGCCCTAACTAATTTAGTTAAAAATCGTTGACATTAATAGTAATTTAGGAGTAAGAAAATCTCTACCTCGATTCTGACCTAGGTGTTCGATCGAAGGCTGACTGGCTTGACTTTAGGGCTCGAAAGACTGCAAATTCTTCGGCTCTTGCTCACCCATGCATGAACATACCCCACTCGCGCCTAATTCACGCCCAAACTCTCAAAATTTGAACCCTATATCAAACCCAATTTCACTTACTAACTTCAGATTGAATTGGTGTTTGTAGTTGCCAATTTTTGCTCCAATTTATAGAGGATTGAAATAAGTATAAGCTAAATTGCATGGCCATACCTGGGCAAGTGTTTGTGCTCCAATTTGTCGCCCAAAATCCTCCATAAATGTGGTGCATGCGTTCGGATTTCAGGCCAGATTCACTCCAAACGTTCGTCAGTTTGTAGGGGTGGTCGAATGGGAGAGTTTTGCAGCTAAAGGTGGCGAAAATTCTCTGGGTTTTGGGAGCTTGGTGCCGCGCGTATGGTGGAGAAGAGGAGGAAGAAGATGGAGCAGAGAGGAGAGAAAAACCATTGGGGGGATCGCAGGCAGCCCAAGAGAAAAGGGGGGGGTCGCGCGATTTTACTAAATTACCCCTCCAGTCTACCTTTTGTTCCAAGCTGAACAATGGTTGATATCGTTGGTCTAATTCGTATCCCGAACTCTAAACCCAAATCGATAATATAATATTTAATTGATTATTCGATCCCAAAAATTATCAAGGTTCCATTCAATAAACATCGAACTACTTTTAAGGTTGACAACCTAATCTTATTCGGGTTCCTACTCGATTTAGTACTCGTTAATAACCGTTAATAATGCTTATTAAAAATCGTTGAAAATTTTGCAAACTAATAATAATAGTAATAATTTTAATAGCGACAACATTTTTTTTAATAAAATTATCGCTCACATAGGTACATCAATAATAATTTAACTCGTATCGCTAAAGAAAATAGGTTTTTGTAACACAAAAAGACGTTACGAATAACTTAAAAGAAAATAAAGTACGCGGGCCTTACACTAGAGGTGAAGACGGGTGCAACCAAGGGGTTTGAAGAAGGGAAGATGGTGGGGCCAAGCTGAACTGACAGCTTGGGGCGGTGGTGAAGTCAGGCGGCGAGGGCCGAAAACTGCTACTGGTCAGGGTGTGTCACACGTGGGAGAGGGAAGGAAGAGGGCTGACTCTCTTAGGTGACTTATTTTCAAAATTCACATGTCATTTAAATAGCCACCGCCCCCTTAGGTTAGTAAAGCTCTTTTTATTATTTTTTTTCTTTGTTTGGATCATTCCTTTATCACATTAAAAATAATGCGAGCTTATCCAATTATCACATCAAAATTAATGTGAGTTTATCACTTTATCACATCAAAATTAATGCGAGTTTATCTCAATTTTTTTCCTTTTACACATGGCCCAAAACTGGCCATATATTTGGTCAGTAGTAATTCGATAGTTTTCTTTCTTTTCTTAGCTATTAAGAAATTGTTATGGTTCGGTAAATTGCCAACTTCGCTCGAGTACAGACGCATATGTACGATAAATTGTATACTTTTGCATAATTATATGGGACTTTATATGGTCTGGAGAAAGTTTCGCATTAAAGTAATTTATCAATGAAACATTGCTTTGTTTATCAGTAAAAAGATACGCAGCTCACAGCTTTGATTAGTCATAACCATGTGACTAATGCAACCAATTAAACATGATTAAGTGACGGGGTGTTACATCCTCTCCCCCTTAAAGAAAATTTCGTCCTCGAAACTTACACTAAACATACCTTTTGAATAGGTGTAAGTAATAATGTTTCATTTCATCTTCAGTATCCCTTGTAGCCTCAGAGGCTCCATATTGGTCTTGTGTGACTTTGACAAAAGGTATAGCCTTGTTGCGTAATTGTTTGACTCTTTAATCTACTATCTTTGCGGGTTTTTTTTATAAGATAACCCATCAACCTCAACTTCTAAGGGTTCATAAACTATTGCATGAGTTAGATCATACATGCAATTGCGAAGTTGCAAAATATAGAACATATTATGCACAAGCTGCAATTCAAGTGGTAGGGCTAAGCAGTAAGCAGTTGGGTTAATTTTCTCAATGATATCATAAGGCCCAACAAATCGCGGGCTTTCCTTTAACGTTGAATCTCCGTGCTCCTTTAACTGGAGAAACTTTCAGAAACATTTTATCCCCTTCTTCAAACTCCGAAAGCCTCTGCCTTCGGTCTACATATGCTTTCTATCTATCCTGTGGTGCATTGGTGTTTCGTTGGATAACTTTGATTTTGTCCACTATTTCTTTGGCCATTTTAGGTCCTAAGATTGGAGTGTCCTCCAAATCATTCCAATGAAGGGGAGTTCTACACCTTCTATTATATAAAGCTCCAAAAAAGGGGTCATTTTTATAGTAGCTTGATAGCTATTATTATACAAAAACTCTATTTGGGGTAAATACTCCTCCTATGTTCCTTGAAAATCTAATACACAGGCTCGTAACATGTCCTCAATGATCTGATTTACCTTTTCAGTTTGTCTATCCGTCTCGGGATGGCAGGAACTGCTAAACTATAACTTTGTACTAAAGGCTTTCTTAAAAGCGTTCCAGAATTAGTCCCAAAACCTTTTCTGTATGAGATAATGTCTTAAGGTACACCATGTAACCTCTCCACTTTACTAATGTAAATTCAAGCCAATCTATCTACTTTCTAAGAATCACATATTGTTACAAAATGAGCGGACTTGGTGGGTCTATCTGCTATCACCCAAATGGGGTTCTTCCTTGATCCTGTTAGAGGGTACCCATTACGAAATCCATCAAAATAGAGTCCCATTTCTACTTGGGAATTTCCAATGGTCTCAATTGACCATTAGGTTATTGATGCTCAGTTTTGACTCTCTGACAAGTAAGACGTTCATCCACATACTTGGCTATGTCTCTTTTCATGTTGTTCCACTAGGAGGTTTGTTTCAAATCTCTATACATTTTCGTTCCTCCTGAGTGGACGGAATACTTTGTATTGTGGACCTTAGATATTTTCTTTTAACTCCATCATTTGAGATATACATATTCGATTTTGGAATCTAATAACTCCTAGTTTGTCTCCTACAAAACATACTACCTTTCCTTTGCTTATGTTTGCAGTAATCCTTTCTATCTCTTCATCTCCCACTTGTACATGTTTAATTTCATCAAAGAGGTTCTATGCCTACATTTTCCATACCACCAAGAAACGACCCAAGTTCTTGTGGTAGCATAGGTTCTATGCCTACATTTTCCAAATCCCTCAAAATCTTTGGTTGCACCATTGTCACAATGTTCAAGCTATGATGTATTTCTCGAATCAATGCATTAGCAACCACGTTAGCCTTTCCTCGGCGGCACTATATTTGGAGGTCATAATCCTTGAGAAGTTTTAACTGCCTACATTGCCTCATATTCAATTCCTTTTGAGTGAAGATGTATTGGGGACTTTTGTGTCAATCAAGGGCCATCATAGAGATGGTGTCTCCAAAGTTCTAGCGCAAAAACCACCACGGTCAGTTCCAAGTCATGGGTAGGGTGATTTTGCTTATAAGGCTTTAGCTATCTATAAGCATAAACTATAATATTTCTGTCTTGCATTAAGACACATCCTATATCTTGTCTAGAAGCATCATCGTAAATGGTGAATTCTTAGAAAATCTTGCACAAATAATCTATTATATCTGACCATACCCAAGAAACTTTAAACCTCAGTAACGTTAGTAGGTCTTGGCCAATCAATGATTGCCTTTAGTTTTTGTGGATCCACTTTGATCCCTTCTTTAGATATCACATGTCCTAGAAAGTTCACTTCTGATAATCAAAAGTCACATTTTGATAACTTAGCATGAACCTTGTGCTTCCTTGGGGTTTATAGCACAATCCTCAAATGATTAGTATGTTCCTCTTCAGTTTTCAAATACATTAGGATATCATCAATGACAACAACCACAAATTTATCCAAAAGCAGCCTAAACACCCGATTCATATAATCTATAAAGGCTACAAGAGCATTAGCTAATCCAAGCAACAACACCGTAAATTTATAAGGACTATAGTGAGTCCTAGACATCATCTTAGGGATATCCTCTGGTTTCATCCTTAATTGGTAGTGCACCGACCTAAGATCAATCTTTAAGAAGACTCTCATTCCTCATAGTTGATCAAATAAATCATCAATCCTAAGCAATGGGTACTTATTCTTTACAGTGATCTTATTCAGTTCTCTGTAATCTGGACATACATTTCAAAGTTTCATCCTTTTTCTTCACAAATAGTACTGGTGATCCCCATGGAGTTACACTTGGTTTGATATAACCTCTTTGCAACAAATCTTTTAATTGCACTTTCAATTTTTCTTTAACTCTACTGGGGCCATCCTATATGAAGGCTTCGAGATAAGGCACACTCCTAGTTCCAACTCTATTTTAAAGACAATCTCTCTTTTGAGTGGTAGCCCAGAGATTTCTTCCAGGAACACATCTGGAAATTCTCTGATCATCAGAATGTCATCAAGTTTTATTTCCTTTTTCCTATCTTTTGTAACACAACACAGATACGCTTCACACCCTTACCTAACTAATTTTCTGGTTGCCATCAAGGATATTATCGTTTCTTTCTATTATTATTTTCTCCAAAGCACATTTTTCCTCCCCCTTTCACTTGTAGGGATACTCTTTTCTTCTGGCAATCAATCTTTGCTCTATGCCTTGACAATCAATCCATTTCTAAAATTATATCGAATTCCGATAGATCTAACTGTATCAAATCTCCCTCAAACTCTTCTTGATTTAGTGTCACTAGGCAATGCTTGTACATAACAGTACATTTTATCTTTTTTTTCGTGGTTAAATTTACATCCAAATCTGCAACATATTTATGTGATTTCACCCCTATCTAAGATACAGTTTTTGATGAAATAAATGAATCTGTAGCTCCTGAATCAAATAAAATGACAAGGGGTGTTGAATTAAAAGTAAGCATACCGGTCATAACCATTTCTGAGTTGTCGCCCTACTTCATGTTGATCAAATAAACTCTACCCACCTGATAACTGGTCGCAAGGGCGGGGGTCTTATTGTCTTTAGGAATTGGGGTAGGGCGATTACCCGGTTAGGTAGGTCTAGCAATTGAAAACAGATGATTCGAATTTCCACATTAAAAACACTGATTTGCTCCCACCCTACATTCTGAGGTGTTGTGGTTCGTACAACCACAATTGGTGCAATGCTTCATAGTGGGAGCTGGACATTAGGGTTTTGGTCTCATGTTGGTATGTTGCTCATTAGGAGGTCCCTTAGCATGAGTATCTTTCTAATTCTACCCTTTTCCTAGGGTTAGCCTGATTGGCCATTCTCAACTCATTTTTCACCTATTCGATTTCCGTCGCACGCTCATATAATTCCTAACTTGTTTGTACAGGTTGTCCCACCAATTAGCTCCTAATATAAGGGGCTAGGCCTTCCTCAAATCTTACCTCCTTCATTTGATCTATGGCTACGTACTCTAAAGCAACCTTGAGAATTCAGCAAAGCGGCTTGTATACTCCATTACTGACAGGTTGTCCTGCCTAACGGTTAAGAACTCCCCCTAATTTTGCTTTTACAAGTACATCAGATAGAACTTTGCTTGCAATGCCTCGCTGAACGTACACCAAGTGGCCTCAGAACTTTGAAAGGTAGACTTCACTATTCTCCACCAAATGTCAGCGCTTCCAATAAGGTAAAAGACCCTAATAGACATATGTCTATTGTTAAGACTTCCACAAAATCAAATATCTTTTTCATCAGTCTGATCCATTCTTTCAGTAAAGCTAGGGCTCCTTTGCCATCATATGTTTTTGGATTCTATTTTGTCACCCAATAAAAGAACTCATTTTCTTTTTCGTCCTTATTAGATCAAGAACCCTTAAGCTTCTTTGTTATTTCAGCCGCAATCTTTTGCCATCAATTCAGGATGTAAGTCATCTAATAGTCCCTTTTGACCCTTAATGTTCTCAAGGTTTAGGGGTACACTTACATCTTCCTGCCTTCTTTGAGGGGTCAGTACCAGGGAATTTTGATTGGCAGGATGGACTGACATAGATTCTATATTGTTCCCTTGCGGATTGTTTTTTAAAACGTTGTCATTTGGTTCCGCCATTCTGCCAAACCTATATGCAAACATATTAGCTCTTGCTTATTTGTATCCCTTATGGTTACATGTTCATGCTTTCTCTTCATCATTATTTGTTCATGTGCTACTCTTCTCATGTGACCATGATTTGCTACCTTTGCTATTCACGCTGGCCAGTAAATTGCTACCAATTAAACCTTATTGTTATATTCTTCTAGATTCGATTGTTGGTAATTTCCTTGGTAAGTAGTTTAACAATTCCAGTGCTCATGCACATAAAACTTATGTGCATTCATAACATATGTTACATTAGTCTACCATGAGAATTGTCTCCATGGTAGATGCACAAAAAGGTCCATCCTTTAAAACAAAATAGGCTGATAAGGTTAGATTAATCATTATTCTAACCTTACGACCCGAAGCCTGTATCACTGCTGACTTTGTATCCCTCCTAGGGATCAGTTTCTCATCTGCTACCCTGCATAGTTATACCTTTTTACATATCCATAAATTCACTTCCTAATTCACCTCCTCAGCAACCTCCTACATCCAACTCCTTCTTTTGCTTCCTCTTCCTGTTCCATCCCCTGGTCTTGTAGTATAGGTCATTGCTATTACTAGTTTCAAATCCAAAGCTTCAAGACTCTTTCTCAATCTCATCAGAGCTTACTTCTATCATCTCAGGGGACTTAAGAATGTTGATTGCACTCACCATGCTACCTGAATAACTAGAATCACTGTCATTCTCTCGTCCCTAAGTATCATACCCGTCACCCTCGACTCAGATATCAGATATGTCAATCTCATATCCATCTATATCAACTGGTAACTCTAGGGTGAGTGGAGACAAGAGAAAAGGGTCTTCTTCGAGAGGTTCTGGGGCAAGTAAGGGACCTCGAGGGTTCTCAGGGGGTGCCACTTCAAAAGGGTCCTGCCCCACCATCTATCTGTACTTTTTATAGAATCTTGCATTTCTTCGTCAACCCAAGGCTTACTCATTCATTCCTTACACATCTAACCTTATTCTTGTGAATTTATCTCATTTACCGAAACATACATAAAGCCTTAGCAATCTAGACCCCAAATGATGTCATTAATTTGGTCATGCTAACATCTACATTTGTTTTGATACCACTTCTGTGACGACCCAACTTAATCACCCTTTAAATGCCTTTATTAATAATCATTATGCATTAGCGAAATGTGCCATCAAGCTAGGGCATTACCGCCATCCCATAAGGACAAGACTGCAGATAAAGATATAGAGTTGACCAGATAAGTAACATCTGTTAGTTATAATAATTGCTCCAAATAAAGTCTAAGATTGTTAATAAACATTTCCAAGTAGGTATCACACCATGATTTAATCACATCCATAAGGGATTTACATTTCATTGAGGCTGCAAATGCACTCAAAACATAAGTCATAACATAAGTCATTTTCCAAGTCCTCAAAATGACTAATTAGGGTAGAGGATTAGCAATTATTGCTCTGACCCACTTTTCCTGGGCCCTGAACCTTTGCAGGTTCCTACTTCACTTTAAGTCGCTTCTCCTTCCTTAAAACAGGTTGGGAAACACAAACAGTGGAAAAAAAAAATGTGCTATACCTCAATACGTTACCCTTGTACAGTCAATAACTATTTGTAATGAGTCAGTTAGCGTGCACGTAATTTTAAGACTATGCTTTGTAAACATCTTTTGAGGACCACTAGTTTTAGCAATAGATTATTAACTGTTTCTCGACCTAGATCAGGACCCGAATCTATGAACTGTAGCCATGGCATCAATGAACAATGAACTGTGAATTTCCCGTTTAACGGGAAGGGCCCAAACAATGAATTAAGCTAGTAGATACTATGAACAATGAACTATGAATTTTCCGTTTAACGAGAAGGGCTCGAATTGTGAATTCTGCTAGTAGATACCATGAACAATGAACTATGAATTTCCTGTTTAATGGGAATGGGCGGAACTATGAATTCTGCTAGCTGATACTATGAATAATGAACATTGAACACTGAACATTGCATTGAACGATGAACAATGAAATGGGTCCTTAAGGTTCCAAAGGTAGTATAAAACTTGTTAACATTAGTAAACGTAAATTTGAAACATCTTTGAAGGGTACAAGCAGTACCGTATCTTTGGCATTTATTTATACTCTTCTCTTTTTTTTTGGGTTCCTCTTTTGAGGTATCTTTCTTGGAAATATGTTCAGTGGTGCTCGGTGTTAATTAAGAAAATTAATGTCCGTGTGTCTTAAATCATTCCGGTCATACTCTTAGGCTTTGTAGCGGAAAGGATGTATTTTATTCTTCCTGTAAATTCTTTTTCATGCAATGAATCGCTTATGGAAGTGCAGTTTGGCAATGTTCCTTTCAGAATTGTGGCTCATTTAGCCCTCCTTAAGACTCATTAGCTCCTTAACCTCATAGTTTACATTTCTTGGCTTAGAACCCAAAGTACTATACATAATGTGTTACCACACTTTACTGAACCAACACCCTTAACTAGTGGGGTGTTCTTTCGAGGCGGAATCTCAATTTAACCCCTTCTTTTTCAAAAAAGACATCACTTGGATCCAATATCCTGAACATAGCTAGCAGACTTATCTCCTTCAATATTTTCATTAGAATTTCTCATGACTATAATTGACTCGTTAAAACCATGTATCTATTGGGTAAACTGGTTGCTTAATATGTTATTACTTCAACGATAAAACTAATTGCACAAATTGCATCCTAATTTGCCAAGCACTAACCACATAGTTCGCATAACTACTTCAATTCTCTTTTCACTTCCAACTGTGTTACACAACCCCTTTATTTAGCGACAAACTATTAACAACAATTTATATCTACATTACTTAAGGATACTGTGTCTTTGCTTGAACGATTAAACATCATCTAAACTGCTATTCTCTTATACACATTTTTTTCCACCAAAATTTCTTGCAATCATACCTCCACACCCATATTATGACTATTGATAATTACTTATCAATTGTTCCCCTACATGAATTTATTCTATCACCTCCAATAATCACATAATCAAAATACAACAATTCATCCCAACATTCACATAATACCATTGACATATGAGGTTGAATATAAAGGAAGGGTAAAATTTAATTACCTTCCATGAGACTAGAGGTGGAGATGGGTGCAACCAAGGGGTCTGAAGAGGAGGAGATGGTCAGGCCAAGCTGAACTGATGGCTTGGGGCGGCAGTGAAGTTAGGCAATGAGGGTCGAAGCTGCTACTGGTCAGGGGGTGTCACACGTGGGAGAGGAAAGGATGAGGGTTGACTCTCTTAGGTGGCTTATTTCCAAAATTCACATGCCATTTAAATAGTCACCGTCACCCCTAGATTAGTAAGGCTCTTTTTATTATTTTTCCTTTTTTTTCTTTGTTTAGATAATTCCTTTGTCACGTCAAAATTAATGCGAGTTTATCCCATTATTACATCAAAATTAATGCGGGCTTATAACTTTGTCGCAACAAAATTAATGCGAGTTTATCTCAATTTTTTTCTTTTTACACATGGCCCTGACCATACATTTGGCCAGTAGTACTTTGATAGTTTTCTTTCTTTTTTTAGCTATTAAGAAATTGTTATGGTTTGGTAAATTGTCAACCTCGCTTGGGTATAGACGCATATGTCCGATAAATTGTATACTTTTGCATAATTATATGAGACTTTATATGGTCTGGAGAAAATTTCGCATTAAAGTAATTTCTCAATGAAACCTTGCCTTATTTATCAGTAGAAAAATATACAACTCACAGCTCTGATTAGTTATAACCATGTAGCTAATGCAACCAATTAAATATGATTAAGTGATGGGGTGTTACAACATCCATCCTACATAGCATTCTTTTTTTAATTTTAAATCACTTGTGGTATCTTATGTCATATTAAGTACCTTACATGGCTATTCTCTTCTATGTGATATCCTATATGGTAAGCCTATGTGTCGCTCATACATGAGTTCAATCTAATTTTTATATACACACACACACACACACACACACACACACACACATATATATATATATAAAATCAATCAAAATTTAGGATTAAAATCTAACTGTAATGATTTGGCTAGAAATTTAACTATATGATATAAAAAATTAAAAGAAACTCAAATCTAAATTTTGAGCTAATAATTATTTCACTTGGTTAACATTCATCCCCAATACAACAATTTAGTTAAAATTTTTCATTACTAAAGCAATTCAGTTGATATTTTTAGCAATAAAAAAACTTCAAGAATTTTTATCAAAACTTAATTATCCAATGTGACATATTAAAAAGAGTTCAAAATTCTTTCATTTAATTGCCATAGATCTCCACTACGACAGTTCTCCACTATAATAGTTCCATTAATATTTTTCACATCAAAATGATTTAGTTGACATTTTGGCTGCTAAACCAATCCAATCATATGATGGAGAAGATTAAAGAAGCTCAAATTTGAATTTTAAGCTTAAAGTTAATTCATTTGCCTAACATTTATCTCCACTACAAAATTGAGTTGACATTTTTTTCTACTAAAACAATTCAGTTGATATTTTTTTCCTTTTTTTCCAAGAAAAATTATTTACATTCCACCAAAATGATGGAAATTTTGATATGAACATTCATTTTCCTTAGAAAAACCATTTCCACCAAAAATAATTGTCTGGAAATGCCATTTTCTCCCCACAAATCCTATCTAAATGTTGCTTTAAATTCCAGCCACCAATTATCATTTACACACTTAAAAAAATGGAGAAGAAGAAGAAGTAGTAGCATTAATAGTACTAGTTTCAAATGCCTTCGCTTCCTTTAACTCCAAAAAAAAAAAAAAAAACAAAGTTAAGTGATGTGAAGATGATTTTGTACTTCCTCTATGATTTCATGACTAATATGAGATCGAGTGGGGAGAAATTCTTTTCAATCTAACCCTTCTTCTACCTAGATGTGGTGTCTTTAATTGTTGTATTTATGGTACTTAGTGACGTCTATTATGCATAATTGTAGAGATAGACTTCTATCATGCATAATCATAGAGATAGGAAGATATTGTGAAGGCTTTGAGAACTTGATCATTAAAAATAATAATAAATGGACGTTCTGACTGATTGTTTAATATTTCAAGTGCTTCTGAAGGGGAGAGTTACCGTGTGATGGATAGACCAGCATTGTTGCATCACTCAGAGTGTTAACCCATTAAAAAGACTCAAGCTAAGAGATTGATGGTGTATGCACTTATACGAGATCAGACAAGATCAAAATGAATTTATCATAGGGGAATCAAAGTAGAGGTGGTACCCATAGATAATAAGATAAGGAAAGTAAGTCTACTAGAATCGTTCTCTTTGCTAGCATGAGTGCTTGCAGGGGTAAGACTATCTATATCTGAATTTTCCCAAATCATGCATAAATGAGATCAACACTAGAAGTTGTTGTTGTTATTAGTATTGTAAATAGGGATGGCAACGGGGGGGGGTTGGGGATGGGGGGCATACTCCTCGGCCCCGTCCCCACTACGATCCCCGTCATCGCCCCGTTCCCCATTGCGGGGAAAAAATTCCCGCCGTCCCCATCACCGGTGGGGATTTACTCCCCGACGGGACCCCAACGGTGGGGATTTACTCCCCGACGGGACCCCAACGGGGATTTTTCTCAGCCATTTTTTCTCTCCTTCGCGATAGCTATGTTACAAGTCTTAAATAAATGTCCAATATGCCATCCCTAAATTCGAGTCCAATTAATTGTACAATAAGCTCTCATATGTTTCATGCAACATAACTCTAATAAACTTCATTAAAGTTTACAATCCAACCTAAATTAAAGTTTAACAAGTTCATAAAGTATAAGTCTGACAGTGCACAAATTACACAAAATAAGTCCATATAATTTAGGGTTTTTCACTTAATTTACCAATATAACATTAGTATTATGTTCACAAATAAAGGGTTCATATATAATTTTAAATTAATATGCGATGACGGTAATGGGGATTTTTTCCCAATCGAGGACGAGAAAACGAGGATACGGATGGGGATATTTTCCTGAGCGGGGAAGTGGGGACAGGGGCAGGGTAAATTTTCGCCCCGTCCCCATCCCCATCCCCATCCCCATCCCCGCTCGGGGATTTATTTCTGTCCCCATCCCCATTGGGGACAGGGATTTCTCCCCAATGCAGGGCAGGGCGCTCGGGCCCCGACGGTTCCCCACTCCCATCCCTAGTTGTAAATCCTCTAAAATAACCAAAATCTAGAAACACTAAGATCGAGACTATTTGGAGGTTGGCACTTCAACTTAATACGAGACCATCTAACTAAGCAATTTCATTAAAAATATCATCATTTTCATGTCTGCGTGCCACCCTTACATTATCTTGTTATATGAAGATCTAGGACCATCATGAGGCCATTTAGCATGAATTACTAGTAGAACTCTTGCGATTAAAAAAGAATAAACCAGATCCTTCTTAATTGATCCATTGGGTCTCATCTACATTGCACCCCCACCAACCAATCTGTGGTATTGTGTGCGATGGGCTCTGTATAGGTGAAAAAAAAAAATATGTAGGCTTTTCCATAAAACATGTTATCCTTAATAGGATAAATTTAAGGATGAGCCATCGTTGTCTGGAACATTATCGTCGAGATGAAACTTTTGCTATGACAAGCTCAAAAATCTTCTCACAAGGGAGCATATAACACCGTTGTGTACATGTTCTTCTGAGATGTGAGATCGTTTCTTATCAATGTGTACATAATTATTCGTATCAGTAAACCTTAGGCCATCATAAGGACTTTGTGCGTCTACCATAGATAAGCCAAAAAAGGAGCCTTTTTCTCTTATTGTTGTTCGTTAAATGAGATTTTAATGCACTTGATTGGTGGCATAAGAAACATCCTTTAACATATGTAATGTAGACTTAGACATCTCTAAAGCGTTTGCGAATAAGCCAATGTTTGTTCACCTACATTAATTAACTTGTTGGATTTTATCATGGTATACAACAATCTTGTTACATTGGACATTACTTTGCATACTTAATGATACATAAGTATTTACTTCATGAGAAAGACCTTCATGTGCACAAGCCCAAACTCATCGAATAGTGTTAGTAGATGTAGAGAATTGATTCACAATAATTGTAAATGTACCTTACTTTATTTCTCCTCATTTGTTGCACGTAGCAAAATTCCATAGATCATATAACACTTTTGAATCAGTTAAATTTCTTCTTTCCCTAGTTTCCATATTGTTTGTTGCATAGTAGGACTTCAATTTTTATGACAAAATGTTTGTGTGCTTTAAGATTATGCCACTAGCTCTTTATAATTGTAATTTGGCTCCAACTAAACTTTTAAAACATTTATTTTGACATCCTTAAAAAATGAACAAATTTTGTAGTGTTTCCCCCTATTTTTTTGAGCCCTTTCCTTCAAAATAAAGATTCATCCCTTCTCTTGATGTATTCACTATTGCGTCCCTTTTTTGTAAGTCTAAGTACTAATTGACTTCAAAGCACAAGAGCATCAATCATGATTTGCAAAGCCCTCTCCTTAGTTTACTTGATGCTTTAAAACTTTAGAATGGCAATGTCACAATTATGAGATAAACAAGTAGTGATTAACTTATTATAGGAATTTGTGAAATAAATTCTCTTAGGAACAATTACGAAATTAGTGAATAATAGAAGAACTATAGCACGCATTTATAATAATATCAGGCATAAGTGGCAATCTTTTTTTTTCCCCATATCTTTTTTCCATCTGAAAGGGAGACACAAAGGTCAATATAGATGAAATTTGAACTTAAGTTGTTGACAAAAACTTTCCAAGGGCTTACTAGTTGAGCTAATTGACACCCACTTTGACCATTCTTAATATCCATGTTTTTTTTTTTTTTTTTTCAATATAAGCAAGTAGTTAGGATGGAGGCAGTAAACCTTTCACGGGGAGGACATTCAGATTTCTATCAGTCAATCGAGTTAAGTTTGATATGGATATGACAACGAAACATATCATGGAAGTGATCCCAATAACTCTTGGATTTTTGAGACCTAACCACATCAAGCACCCCAAAGTGGTTGACATAGCTAATTCTTGAGAGGACAATTTGTAGACACTAAATATTTTATGTGTGCCTCATAAAAAATGAATTCAAGTTGATTATTTTGGTGAGCTTATTTAATTAATTTAACTTATTTAAATATGTTGGGTCCAATTCGAGCATCAAATTATGACCAAAAGGCTATCAAGTCGACTCTTAGATCAAGCCACAATCAAATGGAAAATTCAAGTCAAAGACCTAATTTATTGTCCAACAGTGACAAATAAGTTGCAAATCCTAATAGATTAAGGAGATTGTTTCCCTCACGCTACCCCTCCTATTGGAAACTAATTCACCTAGCTATGCATTTTGAAAACTCAAAAGAGTTAAAGCATTTTCTTTATGAAAAAAGACAATAATAACCTCAAATGCATGTCATCTTCTTAGAGTTCAAGCATTACTCATGATTGAGATTACACCTCTGAGGCACTCTCGATCTCAAGAGAAAATTCATTTAAATTCATCAAAGGAAATTGAATCAAATGATTGTTATGCTTGTTCTCGTATGACTTATATACAAATTGTGCCTACATATTTTATATAGATACAAAATTAAGTATCTTAATTTCATATCTTATTTAATTTAGATTCCAAATTGATGGATGACATATTTGCATGGATTATATGAGTGTTTAGGTGTCATTTTAGGGGATTGGAGTGTATGTTTGAATGATTTTTGCCCATATTTCTATGATTATGCTTGGGTTTTGTGTGTTTTGTGAATTTGTGTAGATTACGACCATGCCAACCAAGTGCACCCTTAAAACAAGTGGAAATGAAGTAAGAGGCCAAGAACCGAGCTCTGATTTCGCGTGAACTAACCATCAACAACCCAAAACAGTCCAAAACCGATTGGATTTCTGGGTCACTGGGTCAAGTAGAGTGGCAAAGCAAAGTTTGTAGTATTTTGAAGCTCTCAGTGGGCACCATAGTCAACCCATAGTAGCACCTATAGCTCGTGGCAGGTTGTTTTCTGCATGAACTGTTAGTCTTCCCCTATTTTTAATGTTTACCACTTTGATTTTGGTGATATAAGACACATTTTTAGCATTCGTCTATCATCTTTTTTACCATTCATATTAGAATTAGACTTTATCAGAATGAGCAAGAGTAAATAGAAGCAGGAGATTCGCTAGCAAGCAGGATCAGGGTTGCAAGAGATAGATTCAATCATGCCTCTAGGGCTTAGTAATTCTTTCCCTTCTCTTCTCCTGTCTCCATAAGATTTATTAGTTTCTAGCATGATATGTGAGACTACATTAATTAATGTTAGAATTGTAGTTTTGATCTTAGGATAATGTAAAACTTGTGTTTCAATCTAATCTTGTATTGATTGTTTGGGTGCTTTGTAATACTTAGGTTGTTTTATCACATATTGGAGTGTTGATTTGATGATGAGAAATTTAATCACTTTCTTTCATGTTTTAGACATTAGATGAAGTACTGAAAGGTGAAATCTAATGTTGAAATGCCATTTTGACTTTTTCCGTGACTACTTGAGAAAGAGTCACCGTTCAAGAAACTTAGGTCAATAATCATATGCTTCATGAAACCTAACAAATCAAGAACATTTGAAAAAGATGACTGATTAGATTTAGGCATTTCACTCAACTCGAAAAAGGAGTTTGGTACTTTGATTATTAGTTTTGAATACCTGATTAGACAAAGGTAGTTGGTCTTACTTGAATTGGTTGATTTAGTTGTATAGCCTAATTTTGAGATAATTAATCCCACAGATTTTCTAGTTTTATTTTAGTCAAATTTTAGTTTCAGATATTGATTCACTTAGCCTATCTTGAGGAAATATAGCACGGTAGATTGGTGTATTCCTTGTGGGAGACAACCTTAATATGCTACAGCTAGACCTATCAGTTCGGGTGGACATGTTAAATATAAGTCGGGTGTATTCGGGTTTGGATAAAATACGGATCGGGTGTATTCCGAATTCGGGTAAAATATGAACGAGCGTATTTTGGTTTTACAGGTTCTGGGTCAACGCAATGGGTTTGGAGTGCCTTTTTAGTAAACTATTTCTCTTTTTGCCAAAATAAAAATCTCGGCATATTTTTTACTTAAAATTGTCTATACTTAATGAACAAGCATTATAACTGTAATTTCTTAAAAGAATATCAAAAATATTCAAACTTTTCAATATAATAAATGAACATCATGTACGGCTGGATAATCAATCACATTTGGATAGGTTGCTCCATATATTAAAATATTAGTAATGGGCTGGGTCATTCATAGGCCGACCCATCTAAAGTATGTTAACGGGTCGGAGCGGTTCGACCTATTTATAACCTATTTAATAATTCGATGTTCTGTTTATTAACCTACTATTACCTAATTAGGTATACTTTATTAGTATATCGATCCTAACATGAACATAAGTTAGCCAATTGCCCAACACTGACATTAAGTTCGGGACCAATTAGAAGGAAACCAAATGAAAGAATATTACACATACCCCTCCCTCAGGAGGAGGGATAGCAGCTTCCACCTGGCTCTCCTCAAGATAATGCTCGACCTGCACATGCCTTTCCTTAGGAGGAGGAGGAGTAGGAGTAGGAGGAGCCTACCCTAAGCTACCCTCAAGCTGCTGTTCAACCTTCAAATGGCCCCCCTCAAGAGGAGGAGCAGCAGCATGCCCTAGCCGACCCTCAACCTAAGCAGCAAACTGCTACTACTCAGCTAGCTGATCATGTAATTCTTACAATACCAAACCAATATGGAAACCCAAACCTAGAAAATTCAAATGTAAGGGATGCATGGTTCTATTTAGCACGCATCGTCAGAGGTTGGCGGATATACAAAGGTTTTGCAAATGCTATGATGCCCTTCTACAAGCAATGTATTACAGATTTTTTTCAATAGTAAGGCAAAGGTGGTTGCGAAGGGGGCTGTAATGGGTTTTGTAATACTTGGTGGTGTGTAGATGGTTGCGGATTGTTTTATAAACACGGCAGCGAATACTAAGATCGCTAAGAAGGCACTTATGCTATTCGTTTTACTCAATGTTGCAGCATTTATCTACATCATCATGGCATATGTATGGAACAGCATGGTGAGAAACATGAACAACAGATGGGCAAGAAACAAATGTTAAAATTCATCAATGACTTAAATTGAACAGAGAAATTAGTTTTAATGGCCAAGATTTTTCCAAATTTCGCAAATTAAGGAGAATGCAGGAAATGACAGTTTTCAAAAGATTATCATTAAGTATAGTAATAGATAGATTCTTGTTAGTGCACTTTTGTTTTTTAAATTTTTTTTAACATATTCACGCTCGTTGACGGGATACTGAGCATGCTTTGAAGACCGAGCTCATAAGACAAAGACTCCATCAACTCCTTAGAACCCCCTACCGCTGGTGCTCTGTATGACCATCCCACAAAGATTGCATCAGCAAAGCCCGAGCAGCATCTTCTTAACCGTTAGGGCCCCCCCGCAACTTGTACCTTCCTCAACCCCTTAGCAAAACAAGTTGTGTCTACCCCACAACCTAATCCTACACCTACTCTTTCACTTTCCCTCTTACATCTACCCACCCACAAGACGAGCAACAGTCTGCCCCCACCACCGCTCAAGCAGATGCTCAACCTGCACACGCCTTCCCCCAGGAGGAGCAGCTTGTTGCTGCCCCCCCTTCAATGTGACGCTCTACCTGTACGTGCCCTCCCTCAGGAGGAGTAGCAGTCGTTTCCATCAGCCTCTTCTCAAGATAATACTCAACCTACACATGCCCTTCCTCAGGAGGATGGGGAGAAGGGGTAGCCTACACTTGGCTTCCCTTAGGCTGCTTCTCAACCTGCAAATGCCCTCACGAGGAGGAGCAATAATATGCCCCTGCCACCCTCGACATAAGCAACAAACTGCTATTTCTTAACCAGTTGAGCATGTAATTTTAGCAATACTAGACTAATATCGGTACCCAAACCTAGAAAATTCCAATGAAAGAGGCACATGTTCTTCTTTACCATGCACCGTCGAAGGCTAGCAGATATATACAGGTTTTACAAATATTATAATGCCCTTCTACAAGCAATGTATTATAGAGTTTTTCAACAATAAGGCAAAGGTGGCTGGGAAGGGGGCTGCAATGATTTTTCAAGTACTTGGGGGTGTATTAATGGTTACGGGGTTTTTATAAATAGGGCAGCGAAAACTAAGGCTGTAGAGAAGGCACTTATGTTATTCGTCTTTCTCAATGTTGTTGTATTTATCTGCATCACCATGGTAGATGTATGAAACAACGTGACGAAAAACATTGAGCTGCAGAAGGGAAGGAAACAAATGTTAAAATTTATCAACAACTTAAACTGAACAACCAAATTAGTATTAATGGCTAATATTTTTCCAAATTCTGTAAATTAAGGAGAATGCAGGAGATGACAGTTTTCAAAAGATTGTTATTATATATAGTAATAGATAGATTCTTGTTGGTACGTGTTTTTTTTTTTGGTTTTTTAATATATTCATATTTGTTGAAAGGATACTGAGCATGCTCTGAAGACCGAGCTCCAAAGACAAAGACTCAATTCACTCCTTGCAACCCTACTGTTGGCCCTCTATAAGACCATCCCATAAAGACTGCATCAGCCGAGCCTGAGCAACCTGCGCTTAACCATAAGGGCCCCCTGCAGCTTGTACCTTCCCCAACCCCTTGCCAGGAACAACTTGTGTCTACCCCATAACCCAAATCTACACCTCCTCTTTCACTTTCCCACTTGCACATACACCCCACTAGATGAGCAGCAGTCTGCCCTTACCACTCCCACAAGCTGATGCTCAACCTGCACGTATCCTCCCTCACGAGGAGCAGCCTGCCAATGCCTTCCCTTCTGTTGATGCTCCAACTGCATATGTCCTCCCTCAGAAGGAGGCGCAGCAAGCCTTCATCTGGCTCCCCTCAAGATGATACGCAACCTACACGTGCCCTTTCTCTAGAGTAGGAGGAAGAGTAGCCTACCCTAGGCTCCCCACAAGCTGCTGCTCAACCTGCAAATGCCCTCCCTCAAGAAGAGTAGCAACAGCATGCCCCTACCCACCCTCTAACTGAATAGCAAACTTCTACTCCTCAACCAGCTGATCATGTCTTTCTACCAAACCCAAACCAATATGGAAACCAAACCTAGAAAATTCCAATAAAAGGGGCGCACGGTCTTCTTTACCACGGATCGTTGAAGGTTGGTAGATAATATAGGTTTTTCCAATGCTATAATGCCGCTCCACAAGAAATATATTGCATATTGTTTTAACTGCAAGGCAAAGCTGGGTGCGAAGGGGGCTGCGATGAGTTTCCTGGATTCTTGTTAGTGCGTGATTCGCATCATCGCCATACGCATGCATGATGACTTTCAAAGAGTTCGAGCCCTACACCAGAAGTAAGAAATCCTATTGCAAGTATTGACTTATTTATGAATACTAGGTGAAGTTGCACGCGCGACCTTACCAATAAATAACTAAATAAAAATATTCATTTCATTTCATAACACTTTTCCTGCTTGGAAATTAAAAAAGGGTTTATTATTTAATGTATTGCTTTTTATTGATTTTTTAAAAAAGAAGACTCAACTCTCAATATGGGTTCCGCTTTTGTAGGGTTTGATGAGATCCAAATGTAGGCAGGTATACCTTTACAAACATAACTGCCCGTAGAGAGATCGATTTCCAATACACCCACATAAAATATTTAAGAAAAAAAATTTAGAAGTTAAAAATTGTTTGATAGATAGACGTAGCAAATACAAGACTTAATTAGTTTAGATAACATTAACTGTAATGAACAATAGAGGTGGGGTAATAGTTGTACATAATCTAAGCAGCAAGCAGCAATGTAATACTAACCTAGCCAAGAGTGGTTTAAGGGTACTACCAAGTTACGAAATACAGAAAATGCATAATAGCATAGTAACCAGTACAAAACCACGTATTTCCTATCATTAAGAAGCCAAAGGAGTGCCAAGAAGCTAACTATCTATGGTCCAAGACCTTAAGTCCAAACCTTCACAAATTCTTATTTTGAGTCATGTCATTTGTTAACCGTAAAAATTCCAAATCATATTTAATCACTTCATTGTAACTTTTTTTAGGGCGTCCTCCACCTTGTTGACATTCTTGGAGGTAAATCAACTGACATCTTCTCACAGGTGCTTCCACACTCCTCCTCTTTACATGATCAAACCATTAAAGTTTGGTTACTCTCATCCTATCTTCTAGGTGCCACTTTTACTTTGTTTCTGATTACTTCATTACTTATCGTATACAATCTCGTATGGCTGCATATCCCTCAAATCATCCTCATCTCTGCTACCATAAACCTCTGGACTTGGTTTTTTTTTTTTTTCTTTTATTGGTCAGCACTCGGAGTCATACAATATTTTCATATTGAAACAAAATAAGACTATTGATACTAATAACAGTGAGAAGGAACTTTATTTTGGGACTTCTGTAAAAGAAAAAAGGACTAATATTTTGAGATGGAGGGAGTGGCATATGTTATTGTAAATTTTATTTTTATTTTTGTGTAATTAAATTGCACAGAGTTTAATTACATTTTCCTTACTGCAAAAATCAACTACATTTTGAACATTGAAATAAAAATTAAAAAAATAGAAAAGTGTAATTTTTAAAACTAAATTACAATTATTTACTTAGTAATTTATCTATCCAAACGTACAAATGAAAAAAAGAGATCGGGTATATTAAAATAAATAAATTTGTCAGTTTAAATCTAATTGGTTTTGTCATTAAACTAACATTTAGAAATTACAATCATTTAGGTGAGTATTAATCTAAATAAATAAGCGTTGAATAAAAAAATATTTGAGTGCTAAAGTAAGGGAAGATTCTAACATCCATACAGGTGCTTCAGGTACGGATTATATTGAACTGATTAAATGGATTTAAAAAGAGGTTGATACACTTTCTGAGAAGGGGGGGGGGGGGCCTAGTCGCTGAGCGCTTGGTTTCCACAAAAGATACTAGAATTTAATTATCCGTTGGTCTTTGTGTGTGAATCTACCCATACAAAAGAGATTCAACACAAAGTGTAGGCAAAAAAATTAAAAATAAAAAAAATCTAGAAAATTAATTAAGGATGAAATTGTAAGTAAAAAGTGAGATTTAATTAGTATAATTCCATGACTAGCGAAAAGATAAATCACTTAGAAGAATCATTCGAAGATTCTACTAATATAAAATGATAAATGAGGCTATACAAAGAAGAAATGGACGGGAAATAGTAAATAAATAATAATAATAATAATAATAATAATAACAACAACAACAATAAGGATAATAATGATAATTATAATGACACATTGATACTTAGCCAAAATAATAATAATAACAGCAACAACAATAATAAACATAATCAAAAGAGGAAAAACTAATTTATTAATAAAGCTCTCGCTAAACAACCAAATAACATGTCTATTTCCTAAAAACACAACGTTCCGTCAGCATTAGGGCATATGATCACTTGACGGAAATTTGTCAAAGCAGCAAAGTTGAGCAGCCTGGATGCCATACACATATATATATATATATATATATACATATATATATATATATATATATATATATATATATATATATATACATATATATATATATATATACGCACGCGTATAATATATATATATGTATATATATATATATATATATATATATATATATATATATATATATATATATATATATATATATATATATATATATATATATAGTTAAAGATGATGTGAATTTGACATGACAATGGCACAATGCTCTTTTCGTACACAAATCTTTTGTTGTGTTTTTAAAAGGTAATAGAAGCGCAACAAATTTGTGGTGTCCCCTTTCTAATGGTCCAGCATTCAGCAATGCCCACAAAAGCAAAAAGAACTTGCTTAAAATTAACACTGAATTTTTAAAAATATTTAAACATACCATCAAATTTTCCAAAAGTCAAAGACGATACTGTACTTGCTCAAACATACTAAAAAATATTACTTAACTTTCCAAAAAAATTCTCAAAAATCATGTCATAATCGCGTATCAAGTTTAACCAATTCATTTAGTAGTTTTAATTATAATATAAATAAGTAACATGTTTGAGTATTTTGAAAACTTCTCTAGCAATTTTAAGCAATAGCTCCTAGAGCAAAGTGAGAGTATTCTGTCCGATGTGAGAAGTCCCAAATTTGTTTTGTCAGAAAAAACTATTACCTTTTTTTTAGTCCCGTATTCATTTTTTTAAGCATCATTGCTAGCACTGACGGATCCGAGAAATTTTTACAAACGATGTTCATTCTTAAAATTTTAAATAGAGTAATGATGAAATTATATGGGTATTCATTTTAAAATTCTGAAGAATTTTTATTCAAAGTTTGAACAATTTTTTGGATTAAGAATGCTTGGAAACACCGTTGGTATTTGTGTTCACCCTTAATCTTCAGACTCGTAGCTATTTTCAATATCGAACGTTATATTTCCAAATTTTATAGAGCTTTTAAAGTTGGTTTACAAATCCATCATCAAAAAATGAAACTAAAACTAAATTCAAAATCAAGATGATCAGAATCAAAATGGTTGGCTTTTAAAAATTAGAACCCAGTTCCACTTATTTTGGTTTAAGCTTGAGTTGGTTCCAAAGTATTTAAGACCCATGCTCATGCCTACTCGAAACAACAACAACAACACCACTACCTCCCAGTGTGGGTCCCGTTTTTGCCGGACTTGGGGAGATCCAGTTGTAGGCAACCTTACCTCTACTGGCATTCCTACCAGTAGAGAAGCCGATTCCAAGAGACCCACAAAAAAAGAATTTTACGAAAGAGTTTTACAGAAGAAAGCTTTTATGAAAAACATTTAATGGAGAAATTAGGGCCACATAGTAAGGAATGATTAAGATAAATTAAAAGGATAATATGTTGAAGCTGTAAAATGCAAAAACAATATAATAGAGGATGGTGACATACATATATATGATGTGTCCTGAAAAGAGAATAACAAGGGAGAAATGTCAGTGTTGGCGTGCGCGCGCGCGCACACACACATATATATATATATATATATATGTGTGTGTGTGAGATGTGTCCTGAAAAGAGGATAACAAGGGAGAAATGTCAGCGTTGGCACACATTAATATATTATGTGTCCTGAAAAGAGGATAACGAGGAAGAAATGTGAGCAGTACCATCAGGAGCATGCGTTGAGGTATCCCAACATCAAGCACCAGTGGTCTAGCGGTAGAATAGTACCCTGTCACGGTACAGACCCGGGTTCGATTCCCGGCTGGTGCATTTCTTTTATTTTTAATATGATTTGCTTAATTTGTCTTCATCTGGGCATGCGGGTTCTCTCAATTCTGTTTAGCTTTACTAGGATTTGGCAAATCTATATTTAAAACGAGCGATGTGAAAGATTGGTTAAATGTTTGCATCCCTAACTATCATCAAGAAACATCAGCTCATGAATGCCTTCCCATCGTGATTCTAATCAATCAAAGTTCGTTGTGTGATTATAGGCATGAAATATCTTTATACCAAAATGTTTGCATTCTTTTGCTTATGGTTCAGTGTTCATACTTTGAAATTGCCATTGTTTCACTATTTCTTCTTTTTCCAGGAATAAAGTCATTACCTAATTTTAGGCGGCTTTCGTATGATTCATTCTTTATCTAAGGCGGCTTTTGACCACATTTAGAGAGAAATGTATAACTTGACCTTGAAAATTTTAAATAAAATTTGCATCATTAAAAATTTAGGTATGGGTTTTGCTTTCAAAAAATGAATATGGATTTTTAAAACCCATACCTATATTCGAACCTTATTTATTAGAGCAAGGGATGAAGAATATGCTTTTAGAGATTTTGCAAAACCTATATTGAAGTCCAACTCACATAAAAAATAAGAAAGCATAACAAACATATCTTTATTACCTTTTATTTCGTTTGTTGAAACAATCTTTTGCCAAAACAATTTCAACTTTGTAAACCTTCTTAGATCATTTTCCCTATTTACATCTTGAAACCGCTCATCAAATATGTGGTGTATTTGGACATGGGTTGAATATCAGTATTATTTTGTACTCCTTATATGTACCCCAATAAACATGAAAAAATCTAATGGGTACGGATACAAATGATAATTTTCAGAATCCAATAGGCATGGGTATTGTATGGTTTTTAAAAATGGGTAGGGGATGCAGGACTAGCCATACCCAACCCATCAATCCCATTTCCGTCTCTAATCTCGTTCATCCTTGAAAAGAAAATGATAGATATGTTATTATCACAAAACATTTCTTAACTGTTTTGTTTTACTTTAAAAACGCATCATGCATTAAATTGAAAAATTATATGATCAAATAATGGAATAATGTTGGCATTTATAAATTGGATAAAATTGTTTTCACTTATAGAGTTGATCAGACTAATACGTCATTTATGAATGCTGAAATTCATAATTGATAATTCACTGTAACCATTAAAAATTGGGTTTTTGGAATCTGATAATCTGAACTTTGGGGGTAGTGGAAGATAATAATCTAAATTTAAGAAATTCTTACTAACGAACTGAACTTTGAAGGGAAGTATTTCTAGTATACCACCACCGAAGTAGACTCGGTGGAGAAGTGACATGGTGGTGGCAAGTCTAAGTTGTATTAATGAAGCAATTTTTAAAAAAGAAAAATCTATTGTTGACCATGTTTTAAACAGCTCAGCTTTGTTGACTATTTTTTTACACGTCAGCTAAATCCCACCATTTCTCTCTCCCACATCCTAAAAAATCCCTTGAGTTCATCCTCTTTTCCCCTCACTTTCCCTCCTTTCAACCAATATTATACAGCAACAATAATAATTCTTTTTAATAACAATAATGATAAAAAAAGACCCTTCATTTTTCCCCTTCCCAGACGTATTCCCTGCCATTATTATCGCCCAGCCGCCAGCCACCATCAGTTACTCCACGACACGTCCTCCATGTCTATTGTGCCATAACCACCATCGTTGTGGAATACCAAGCTTCCCCTGGGTTGGGTCGACCTTGCCCCTATAATTTCACCCTTTCATGTAGGGTTTTTAGTTGCCTGAATGTTTAATCTTGACAATATTGTGACAAAATTTTGGTGATTGGGTGAGAAATTTGTGAATAGCAGGTGAGTATTGGCTAGCGACTTTCAAGTTAAAATCGACAACTTGGGTTTTTAGATCTGGCTTTCTACATCAATGCAGGGGGATAATAGTTATCGAAAAGGACAAATAACATCCACCACAAGGCTCGTCTGTGTCGATGAACATAGATCGGGGTTAATTGGCCACTGGCTAGCTTAGTTATGGTTGCTATTTATCTAAAGGTATGGTGGTCGGTGACAAAATTTTGTGGCAGTCCAGGCAGGTGGTGGAGCGGGTAGTTGAGAAGGCTGGGAATTAGGAGTGACATGGCACATTAATGACCTTTTGATGAGAAATTAGAGGGTTAGATTTGAGGTTCTTAATTTCTATTTAAAAAGATATATATATATATATATATATATATATATATATATATATATATATATATATATATATATATATATATGTCCTGTTTGGCAAACAGTTGCTAGCTATTAGCTGTTTCTGTTAGCTGTTAGCTGTTAACTGTTTGAATTAGTTGTTTATATTAGTTGTTTGATTAGCTGTTTTTAGACAAAGTATTTGGTAAAAACTAGCTATTTCTAAAAAATATGTTGGCAAATTTTCATTTATGCCCATATTTATGAATTAGTTTTTAATGAGATGTATGTAATTTTTCCAAACTTATGGACAATTATGTAATTTTCACAAAAAGCTCTTCTCAAAAGGCTAATGAGAATAGTTTTTTCAAAAAGAGTTTTTTGGAGTCAAATAGTTATTGCAAACAGCTCTTTACCAAACACCCATTAGCTGTTTAACTTGGTCAAAAGTAGGGATGACAATAAAATCCGTACCCATTTTAAACTCGGAAAACCCGCCCCGTTTATAATTCAAATGGGTGACAAAAATGGGTTTTAAATGGGTATGGGGCGGGTTTGGGAAAAAGAAAACGGGTACGGGTACGGGTACGGGTATAGACTTCACCCGCCCCAAACCCAAACCCAAACCCACCTCGTACCCGTTTGCATATAAATTAAAAAAAACCTAACCTAAATTATTCCCTAAATAAATGATGGCATGCCAGCCCAAAAGCTAAAACCTGTAGCCCAATTTACCCGCCACTCCACATCTCCCAGTGACCCAATCCCAGATTTCATGCTTTTAGGGTTTTATCATCCTGATCGACACTCCACTCCGCATCTGCTTTTAGCCCACTTCTTCTGCCCGAGGACCCCGACTCCCAGTGCTCTACTGCTCTCGCCTCTCTGCCTCTCTCTCTCTCTGCGACTCTACCTCTCTGCCTCTCTCTGCGAATCTGCCTCTCTGCCTCTCTCTGCTTGTCATTCCCTTCGAACTGCACAAGCTCTCTGCCTCTCCATCTCTCTGCTTGTCATTGCCAGTAGCTGCGAGCCTGCGACGACAACTTGAGCAAAAAAGGAAGCGATTCAAGCCTCAAGCGAAGCCATTGTTGTATGACTTGTTATTTGTTAATTGTGATTTAGTTGTGGACCTATATATGGTGCCTTAGTGAGTTATTGTGAACAGGTAACAGGTTGTAGTTTACAAAACTTATGGCTTGTACTTGAACAAATTTGCATGTTCTACACTGACACATACAAACAATCAAAGTATCAGTGTCATGAAATGCATGAAAGCAACCTCTACTCTACATCTTTATTTAGTAAGGCAATCAAGTGTCTGCTTTTGAGGCTTTTTGTGGTGCCCAATTGAGTCTACTGTGATATTTTTCCTGAATGTTGCCAACTTGTCATGAAAATCCAGAAAGGTGCCAGCAAGGTGGATTGTGTTGACATTGGATTGCTGATTTCAATGCCGAAGTGCAGTTTGGATGGGTAATTTATTGAATTCAAATATGGGTTTAATATGGGAATTGATTTTTAATTCCTATATAAACCCGAATAAAACCCGCAAACCCACAAAAACCCGATGGGTAAGGGTATGGGTGTAGTTTTTCAATACCCGATGGGTAAGGGTACGGGTATAGGTATGATTTTTGAAAACGGGTATGGGTGAGGGTACGATTCAACCCGCCCCGTACCCATCCCTAGTCAAAACAGTTAAAATCCTCCCAAACAGCTATTTTTTTGCAAACAGCTGTTGTTACCAAACACCCCATATATATATATATATATATATAGATATATATATCTATATATATAATATAATATATTATATATATATATATATATATATATATTACAAAGAAAAGGCATGGATGAGAGAGAGACAAGCTATTTTGTTGCGATTATTATAATTATATTAAAAATTAATTTGATAATTTAAAATAGTAGAATATATTTTTCTGAATTTTTCATCAAGAAAGACAAGGGAGGGAGGGAGGAAAGAGAGAGATTGGAGGAAAATAAGCTTATATGTTAAATATTAAAAAACAAAAGTGACAATAGTTGATGTGTTAAATTTAATGTCAAATCATACATTTTTCTTTTTTAAAAAATTGCTTCATTAATACAGCTTGGACTCGGCCACCGTCACGTCACTTCTCCACCGAGGCTAACTCGGTGGCCATATATTAGAAATACTTTCTTTTAAAGTTTAGCTCACTGGTAAGAATTTCTTAAGCTCAGATTATTATCCTCTACCACCCCCAATATTTGGATTATCAGATTCCAAAAACCCTTAAAAATTTGGTGATTTGAGATTACATAACAGCAAATGTACAGTGAAATAATGGAGTAATGGTAATTCATTACCTAATAAAGTTATTACCTAGTAAAGTCACAATTGGTAATTCACTGATAGAGTTGATCAGATTAATATGCTATTGGTAAGGTCTTTCAAGTCATATCTTTATACTTATGCATACTCTAAAAGGGAAAAAAACTATATTACTAGCACCATTCATATAAATAGTATTGGAAACAATGCTTTTCTTTTTTGGAAAATTTTGGTAATTTCTTTAGCAAACATGTTTGCGTGGTTTTTTTTTTTGAATTTTTTTTTGTTTATTTGGATTTCTGCAATTTCTTTTAACCTTAATATTTATCACACGTCTTTTTCCCCTTTCATTAAATCTTTATACTCTTTTCATGTTGAATGTTTTCATATTGAATGTTTTCGCAAAAGCTTTCGTATATAAAATATTTTCACAAAACTCTTTTCATGGGTCTCTTGGAATCGGCCTCTCTACGGGTAGAAATGCCAGTAGAGGTAAAGTTGCCTACAACTGAATCTCCTCAGACCCCGTGAAAGCGGGACCCACACTGAGAGTTGTTGTTGTTGTTGTATTAAATCTTTATACTCTAAAAGGAAATAAGCTATATTCCTATTTATGCTACTATCCTAATGAATAGTCTTGGAAACAACGCAAATTTTTCAAGTTTTGCTAGCTTTTTAGGCAAAACATGTCTACATGTTTTTTATTTTTATTTGTTCATTTAGGTTTCTCCAATTTCTTTTAACCTTAATATTTCTCATGTCACCTTTTTTTCTCTTAATTAAAAGTGTATCATGTCACCTTTTTTCCCCTTAATTAAAAGTGTATGATTTTCTTGATGTCCTTTGATAAATCTTATTTACATGCTTTTTTAACTATATTTTCTTAGTTAGATGAGCCATATTTCGATTTTAAAAAATAATTTCATCAAAGATTTTTTTACATCACCAATTTCTAGTCATTTAAATTCTCTTCTCAATTTAATTGTACATTATTCTCGCACTTGTGTGTTTTTTCTTTATATATTTAGATCTTTATGCCTTAATAAGAGGAGTAACAATTGTTGTAAATAGTAAGGGCATTTTTTTTTATATATTTTTCAATTTGGAGGATGGCTTAGTCATTTTAACTTTCCTCTATGCTCCTCCCATCTCCACTCCCTCATTTACTTCCTCCTTTACAGCCACTCGTTACTTTTTAGTTAAATTATGGTGAATTTATCAAATTAGCGTTAGATACAAAAAATATCAAAAAGTTTTTAAAGTAAGAAAAATTTTCTTTTCCTATAATATTTTACCGTAAACAAAAAAAAAAAGTCCCTCATCTACAATCTTTTGGATTAAAATGACACCATAAGTAAGGAAATTCCCTATTTTCTATAACCCTATAAACATCAATAAAGAAAGACAAGTTTCAAACATTTCATTTTTGTTTAACATGAAAGTAATTTGCTATCTTTTTTAAGATGTAAAATGTCAAAATTATTAGAATTGTTTTAAATTATTATAGACTACATAAGTTAAATAAACTTACTATATGTTTTGTAAACCTTTCATATATGTAGCGTTAATATCATAAATTATAGCTTCCTTTGGATTATATATGTATTGTTCTATCTCAAAAATTATATAATAAACCGCATGTGTACAGCCGTATTTCTAGCATTATACGGGTTGTCCATATCCATGAGTTGAATTTAATTACTAGCATTAAACTACTAAACTAAACTAAATCAAACAACAAACTAAGCTTAATTTTAGATAATAGCAAAGAACCTCACAAAAATCTAATGTAAAAAAATTTAAAACAAAAACTATTACAATTTAAGAGGTAAGAAAAATATTACCTTAATTACTTTGAATTAATAGAGAATAAAAATTATGAACCATAATCGATAACACCAACGGAGAAAATACGAACCTTCAATAATAATCATAACTGCTAGAGGCCAACAGAGAATTTTTGAATCTTTGATGAATGTCAGTCATGAAACTTCAATATCCACCATAAGCCCAAGGAAAAAGTAAAAAAATCAAAACTTTGATCGAGAGAATTTTTGGAGAAGCTAAAATCAAACTAAAATTGAAAATACAAAAAATAAAATAAAATGTGAACCAGAAAAATTGAAATAAAACTAGAACTAATAAGCTTGAATTGAAACTAGAACTAAAATAAAAAAAAAAGAAAAAATTGAAATTAAACTCCACGCAAAAGAATTCTTGTAATTGTAATAACCTTCAAAGTTGCCAGAAACTAACACTAAAATCGAGAGGGGAGAGGAATTGATGATCTGTAAGGTAGTCCGTACTCCGAAGACCTCCACTTACACTAGTACAGTAATCCCCCCCCCCCCCCCCCCAAAAAAAACATGCGTAATTAAATAATTTCCTAACGCCCCCGCCACCCCTTCCACCGTCATATGAACCAACGTCTTCAATGGAGGCTTTTCATGTTTTCCAATCCAAGGCGCTCTTTAGAGTAGTGGACTCATCGGATCGAGTGCGTTGGCCCGTTTAAAATAGGATAGGTAAAAGGTCGAATCAATAATGGATCGAGTTAATAGTGGACTGGCCCATTAAAGCATATTAACGAATCGTGTCGGATCTGCCAATAAATGACCCATTTAGTGACCAATTGTTTTTTCAACCTACTTGTCATTCTAATTTACATACTACAATTACTTAACCTTATTACTAACATTGTATACATAACAATAATTATTGTATAGAGTTTTTTTGTACAAATTTGTTCTATTTTAAAACGAGTTAGAAACAGTTCACCTATGAACTTACACAGCCCGACCCATTAAGGAACAAAGTGACCATAATCCGATTAGATCCACTTTATAAACAGGCCAACTTTAACTCAACTTGATCCGGTTGCCACATGATCTGATTGAAGAGGGAGAAAATTAGGCAGCTATTTAGATTGGGCATGCATTGAACATTACGGAACAAAGTGTGCGGCGCTGGTCGTGACTTCAAGAGACAGAATGAGTGGATTCCCTTGGACAATAGACTATAAGCATTCATCAAGTAGTCTTCACATGGGAATTAAGTGGGCCAAGATAAAGGCTTTTGTGATCATAATGATAATTACACATGAAGTGCACTTGATCAATGGCATTGATACAACTCGACCATTCCATTTGATTTAAAATCCAAATTCATAACTTTATGTCTATTTGTCAATTTTTTTAATTTATTATTTCATGCACAATCACACAAAACTTGAGTAAAATCTAAAAATAATATCGATTATGATTAAAAAAAAATAATTAAAAACATTTATTTGGTCACTTTTGGTGGCTACACATGTATATGCTTTTTTGTTATACTCTGTCGAGAGAGTAGTCCAATAATTTCATTATACACGATAATCTTTATTGAACGAGAAGTAATACCTTGTGGAGCATATACCTTTTCTGTCGTACTTTGTAGAAAAAGTAGTTCAATAGTTTCACTGCATAGAATATACTTTGTGAAGGAGCGTAAGGGAGAAAATGCACAATATAAGATTTCTCTGATCGTTAGATGTCCTAAAACACATTCATTTATCATTGTAGGATACTTAATTTATATATCACGTATTAGTCACAACTTTTTTTTTTCGGTCAAGAAATCAATCTCGATTTTAATCATGAGTGTAATGCCCCAACCATCTTGATGTGTAATCATTAAATGTGCGTTATAAGGGGATTTTGTCCCACATCGTCAATTTGAAAGAAAGATATCAGATTTATAAGTTCTAATCTCACAGAGCATAACAGTAAGACCTTTCATTTTTGGATTTGGTGTTTTGATTTGTGGGCCCAATTATTGAACTTCCCACATTCGTGTTGTATGATTTTGGATCGGTTTGTTACAATTAGTCTATCAACATTCTTTCCCACTTCAACCCACTTCCATACTATTTTAACCAAATTCAATTTATCACATTAAAAAAAATTCAACACACTTCAACTTATTTCAATCTATCTCAACTTATTTCAACCCACCTTACCTTTTTATTTACTCCAATTTACCCACAAAAACAGACCCATACTAGTAAATAAAGATTCATGCTTGTGTATTAACATGTCACATTTTTAACGCAAAGTCCTTTAATTTATCTCACTTAGAAGATGAAATTTCTGTTACGTATTATCAAATTTAATAACTTTTTAGATTTTTCTATTCTTTCTTGTACAATACAGATATTTTGACTTGATTTATTGTATTCCAAATTCCACTGGTCAAAACAAAGTCTATATAATTTAAAAATGAACTAACGTTAACGATACATGTGATATGTAAATTTATGCATGTAATTATTTTTATTTTAAATTACAAATTATTTATTTTTTAATTAAAAATTTGATAATTCTTGTTGTTATAATGTTCAGCATTCAACTATTAAAAACTTTTCCAAAAAATCCAAATTTAAAATAAGAAATTACGTTACATTGATATATTATATCGAATTGTTCTATCATATTTTTTTAAAATAAAAAAACCTCAAAGGACATAACTGAGGTAATATATATCATACACCTAGGAGTGTGTACTCCCTCTCGTCATATATATATATTTTTTCAATTTGTATTTGTCATATGGGTAATTTTTAATACGTGGCGCTAACGTGGCTTGCTGGAGTTCGCACTCCTAGGAGTATGATGTAGGCTTTGACTGAAAACTTAGGAACATTTGGCTTTTTTAAGATTTTGAGTTGAGAATCGAATCTCAAATCTTTGTAACTAGGCAACAGATCTAGCCTTCCTTGGATTGCTGTCTATGGATAATCCACCCAGTGAGCTGTGGCGGAGCCAGGGTTCAAATCCTGGGTTGTCGAACTACACTATACTATACAACTAATGTTCGTCTAATTTGCACTCTAATTTTTAAATACCTTTTCGTTCTTATTTTTATGATAGATTATAACCATGATGTTGCACTAAACCTACAAGAGATTCCAAATTCACAAATTCCATCTTCAAGCTCCCAAGTTTAATTACCAAATTCACAAGTTTATCAAAATTAACTCCCATTGGCTATTTCCAAAATGATATTAGCATAATTGTGAGACACAAATTTAACTAGAATTGCTAAATTAGACAGAATAGTTTGCACTTTGCAAAGAGTGAGATAAATTAAGAAAGAAATATTTTCGCATTCAATTTTGCCCTGGAGATAAAGCCTTTTATATTGTTTAATTTCTACTTTGATGTCAACATAAAATAAATTTATGTTTTAGTTTCTCTTTATTTTCACCAACATATCAAACTAGAAGCAAACCCCAAATCTTCTATTTATACAAGGTGAAGGAATTAATTAAATATTACATATCAAAATTAGCTATTTGAATAACCGATAGCAGTTTGGAGGTGCCCAAAAAGCAAAGCCCAAATGTTCTATTTATCCAAGAGCCACAAGGTGGAGGAATTAATTAAATATTGCATGCCGAAATTAATGAAAAAAAAATTATGTACCTTAATTAAAAAAGAAGCCACACAATTGCAGTTGCTTAGGATCAAACATGCAACCTACACCCTAGGCAAAATTCAAGTGCCTCACACGACACTAGCACTGCACACTTCCTACTTAATATGCTACCTAAACATTATGTATAGGTTTTTGGCTTTTTCTCCCAGAAAGTCAATTAAATTTTTATCCCAAAAAATTAGGGTATCAACTAATACCTCTTACACCCACGTAGCTCTAGCCTTGATCAACCATAGATCAACAAAATCCATTTCTCATAAATCATTTCCTAAGCCATAAACCATGATTTCAAACATATTTTCTTTTTTTAGGTCCTTTACTCTAGCATGAATGGTGTGGCATGCGAAGATGAGTGCAGTTCTTATACGATGCAGGATATTTGGAAAGAGAGTGCATTTGAAAAGAGAATGCAATAATGCTAAAATATAGTATTAGCGGAGATTTTGTTTGTCATAGTTAACTTTTTTTGGTTTGTCATAGATTCATTAGCAGTTCATTATTATAAATACTTTTCTTATCAAAAAAAATTATTATAAATATTAAATATTAATTTCATGAGATTTAAAATTAGGATTTTATATCACATTAAAAATCAGAATATTTTATTATTAGTCTTTTTATTAATAACTTTGGTATGATCTTCTGTTCCCAAAATATTTGATAATATTTAAAATCAGATTTTTTATTTATATTGTTTTTGTAAAAACTGAAAAGATAAATATAATAATATTGTAGGTGCCCGAAAAAGAATATATAATAATATTGGAGGTGCCAAAAAAAATATATATATATTTTATATTTGGCAAATATTTTTCATCCTTTATTTTAAAATAATTGTAATTATATCCTTAATTTGAGAGGCAGAATTGTACTTTTTACAAAAAAAAAAGAAAATAATTATTTTAAAAATTCGTGAGAATGATATGCGTCAAAAATCTGGGAGGTTTTCTTATATAGAGAGAGATGGGTGCAAGAAAGAAAAAGGGAAAAAAAAAGATAAAAAACATGTTTGCTGCTAAAAGTTGGGCGTCTTCATGTAGTTACAGAGTCCGGCCAGGAGAGGAAGAAAGAGAAAGGAGAGAGAGAGACAGAGAAAGAGAGAAGAAAGAAGAGAGAGAGAGAGAGAGAGAGAGAGGTTCTCATGGGTATTCTCTCCTAGAGGAGTAAACCACTAAGATATGCCATGGAGGGATTGAGATTTGAGAATGGGATAATATAGTACTTATATTATAGATTCGTTGTGCAAATCTAATAATGTGGTGTAGTTTAAAACCATCAAACTTTAGTGTATTTTTTTAAAAACAAATCATGAAAATAAGAGGTAGAACACTAAGATATGTCATGTCTCAGAGTAAGAAAATAACTTGATCAGCACTGGTAAAAATTTGATTCGGGTCAAATTCGACATACCTACTTTCCTAAAAAAGAGCTTTTGTGATTGTCAGCATGCATTTTTGGGTTAAGTAGTCTTCACATTTACCCCAAGCGTTTTGCTGCGAAACTAGGCCGTCTATGTAGCCGCAACACATGATATACAACTCAAACTTGTCAAAGGGCCTCGCAAAGATACGCTTGTACAGTTTATATCTTAGCCTGTATTTGATAATAACGTTTGAAGTAGTGCTTTATATTTTTACGAAGCCAAATACTATATTCAAATATGAATGTTCAATGATAGAGTTTTTTCCCTTTGCGTGCAAATGAGATGCAAAACTCAACATCGGCAGGACTCAAATCTAGGTATTTAAAACAAGTTTTAAGAACTTTACTAATTGATACAACTAAGACCCATTCAATTAAGTAGTGTTTGGACTAGTGTTTTAAATGATGTTTAGAATTTCAATTTTTTGTGTTTATATAAATAACTAATTAGATTATCTATTCGCCCTTCAAAAGCAACTTTTCATATTTTTGGCTCAAAACATTCTTCATTAGTTTTATATTTGAGAAATTATTCAGATCCTTTTATGTCTATTTGTGGTAATTAACTATGCTAGTAGTTAAATTTACCGAGTATAATTTTTTCAATCACCTAGTTAAATAGTCATACGATGTTGCTGATAGCTGAATTCTAACAATTATTTGTTGGTAAATAACTATAAACTATTTAAACAACTTTCGACAAATCGAACAATTAATTTTGCCAATATGATGTCAAAATTAGACATTTGCAAATATAGGGTAATTTTCTGTCCAAAATAATAGATAGTAAAAATTTCTTTGACAAGTTACTAGGATTGCTCCACAGCCCTGCGATCCACATTCTGGGAACAAGCGATCTAAAACCCAAACTAAATAAAATGTGTGGAATAACTAGAGACCCACATTCAGGACTAAGTGATACGAGAAGCGTTTCCCGGTAACCATAACTTTGGAATAAAGCAATGAAAGAATCATGTGGTAGCACTAAAGACACCAGAAAAGTTTTCAGATCAATCATTCCAACTCAACAAAAGTTGGTTACCATCGGCTCAAGGTAGACCTGATCAAATTGAGGGTCGGGTCGGGTCGGGTCATGAGGGTCGGCAGATAGGATTTTTTCGACCCTGATCTTACCTGATCCTCATGCGGGCCAGCATACCCCCTGATCCTAACCTTGCGGGTGCCCTCGGGTCATCGAGTCAAACTCGACTCTCAAATCTCTCGATATAGAAAATGAGATTTTTCACTAAATTTTCTTTTTATTATAAATGTCAATATTAAAGATCTTACAAAATAAAAAGTCAAATAATAATATAATGCTCCGATGAAACGTATTGCAACTACAAGCACTCTAATGCATAGTTTAATCATTAGACCAATAGACCGATTAGTTCACTAAAATGACCATTCAGTTTACTCCAAATATCACAGAGGGAGCATTAGAAGGCTACAAACCAGTGAGATTTGGTGAAGTGGATAGGGGGAAGATGCTAAGGGGAGATGGGAAAATGCAAGCGAAAAAGTGTTGAACAAATGAAACCGAAAATATCTTATTTTTATTTTAACTTTTAATTTTTTTAAAAAAGTGGGGTCAGCGGGTCAAAACTTTTACCCAAACCCGACCCTCATCATAGTTAAGTACTTTTAATTTGAGGATCGGGGCGGGTCGGAGACAAAGAAGGCAGACCCTAACTCCCATTTTGAGGGTCGGGGCGGGGCGGGTCTCCGACCCGTTGATCAGGTCTAGCTCAAGTTAAGCAGCAATTAATTAGTTTGTTTTGAGTAGAGGTGGGTAACGGATCGAGTACTCATTGTATTAAGTGGTCGGCCCATTTAAAATATGGCTAATAAAGGGTCAGCTCAATAATAGACTTGGCCAATAATGGGCTAGTCTATTAAGGCATATTAACGGGTCAGACTAGCCTGACCCATTAACGATCCGTTTAGTGATCCATTATTTTTTTTCAACCTAATTGATACATTAGTTTACATATTCCAATCAATTAAGGTCATTACCAACACTTTATATATAACAATAATTATTATACACTATTGTTTTGCGTAAGTTTGTTCCGTTTTTAAACGGGCGCAAAGCAGGCCGCCCATGGGCTAACATGGCCTGACCCGTTTATTAGCTTGGTTATTTTCTAACTTTGAATTTGAGCTAGTTTAATTTGGTTGAAAAATTACAAAAATATTAGTTGAAAAATTAACTCACCAAAAACACTCCTTAAGTAGTAATGTGCGGGTCATGGGTGGGCTAGATTCATTTGGCCTATAAGCCAGCCCGGTCTATTAATAAATGTACCGGATTTGATTCAGTCCGTTTAGTTAATAGGTTAGCCCAATCAAATCCATTCCCACCCCAGTTTGTTATCTACTCCTAGTTATGAGTAACTTATGTACTAGAATTAGAAAATGAGGGAACAGAGCTGTGGATATATACTCTTCTGCGTCAATTAGTGACTTTTAGGTGCCTAATGTTTTCTGACAAATATTTTTAGACCCCTGTAATTTGAGATCTAATTCCGGGGTGCCTTATGTTTTTAAGTAATTAATTTTTAGGTCCCTTTTCCTAATATTTTAGTCCTTGAACTTTTAGAAACTGCAGAATAGTCCATAGAATAGAAAAAACGTGTAAATAAGCTATTTTTACGGTTTTTTTTTCCAGAAAATATGCTTGTTTGAATTGATTTAACTCCTTATAATAACTCTACTGGTACTAGTTATCATAATTTACTACTTATATCTTATATATTATAATTTCTGTGATTGTAGGCCCACTATACTTGGCAAAATTAATTAAAATTTAATTAGAGAGTTTTGACCATTACCTGAACTTAATCGGCGCTGGACTCCGGCGTTCCTTTAACTTCCGGTTTATAGAGATTGCTAATCTCAACCCCACCTTCCTTAGATCAGGCACAGCACAGATCTGTTTCGTTTTCTACCTTAGACCGTAGTCACTAATCAAGTTTTTAATCTTTTTTCAAGGATAGTGGAACTTTAATCAAGAAATTATAATATTTAAGACATAAGGTTCAATTGGATAACGTTCCCTACTGGGAAGCTTCTTTTATTGAAAGCTTGAAAGTGGTTATCTTACAACAGAATGCTTTGAAGAGAAATTTAAGTTAAGATTATTAGAGATGCTTGCTCATAGAGAAATGCAGAATTCCATCTTCTCTCTTACTCAAGAATGCTCAAATGACCGTGTCCTTCTCAGCTCTCGACCTCTCTCTTTATAGAGGGGATGAGGATATATAGGATGCCCTAAAGGTTACAGTACATAAAGATTTTTCACATGGCTATAGTTGTCTATAGTATACTGACGGTTACAGTACATACTTTATTTTACAGACCAGATACTTGTCAAAACAGTACAATAATAGGGCAGACTTTTCTAAATTTTTTAATGATGATAAGAATAGTCATCATTATTGAGATTATGCATGCTTTCATCTCCAATTATATCTTCTAGACCATCATTATCTGGATAATCATCAAAATCTTCATTAATTTGCTTAAGATGCTCTGGATCCCATTCTTTAAATAATTCGAGATATTTTTTTCCGTTTTCTGATAAGAATTTTCCAACTTCGACATCAAAGAGATAGTCAAAAATATCTTCTGACATTGCGTCTTCCATCTTCATGTAATCTTTGATTTCATTATCATAGGCGAAAGTAGTATTTCCACTATGTATTAACATTTTTCCTCGTTCGATTAATGCCCAACATTGATGATAAATGTTAAAAAAACCCAATGGCCTTTGCTAATGCAGGATCAATAACTACATGTACCGTATCTTCATGAATCCAATTTTGTTATTGATCACTGGGATTATCGCAATTAACGATTTGGACAAGATAATAGGCTGGTTTGACTTTTCCATTTTCATATTCAATCAGGACGCTGTAAACCTCCAAAGTTAGGTATCTGCGAACTGGGATTTTTGTTGGTCCCTTGGAAGATTTAAGAATCCAATAAAACCTTTTAAACATATATTGCTGGAACTTAGTTAAGGTTGAGAAAAATGAAAAATTTGGATCTAGGATTTCTGAGAAGTAAAGTACCATTCCGTATTTCTAGGCTTTGAAGACAGGATCATGGGGAGATAATAAATTGGTTGGGAAGCAAATGCCACCGACTCCATATATGTCGGGAAAATAGATCGTTGTAGTCCAAAACTCCCAAATATCATAGGAATAATGACGATAAAAGTTGATGCAGGCTGCATACCATTCCTTGAACCATTTTTCTTGAACATGAGAACTTATTTTTTCTTGGATATCATAAGGACACTAAAGATAGCTAATTTGTAATTTTAGAAAGGAAAATCTTTGGGCTATTAGGTAGGTAATAGAAAGTAGACCAAAGCGCGATATACTTTTTGTATGAAATTTTAGGTTATCAATAAGGATTTTACTAGAAGGCATAACCCGTTCTAGTAGAAGTGACATTTCATTAAGGATTTCCTCCTTTTCTGGCAGGAGGTCGGCTTTGATGAGTACCATTAGCGAGTTCTCGAGTTAGACTGTCTGCCAGAGTGTTCTTCGATCCCTGTATATGTTTAATAGAGAAGAAAAACTGGTTAAACCATAATTGCCAACGGAGGAGTCGCCCTTTCGCTTGCATATTTGATAAATTCTTTTTCACAAAACCAAGTATTCCTTTACAATCAGTTCGAATATGAAAAAGTTTTGGGGCTAAAAAGATTAAGAACATTTCAATTCCGCTTATAACTGCAAGGATTTCTTTCTCCATTATAGGATAGTTGCATTCTACCTTATTAAAACTTCCACTACAATATTTGTAGAGTTTTTCTCCTTCTTTGATTTTGAGTACTGCACTCCAGTGCTCATTGTTGGCATCTTTTTCAAGAGCTAAATCATCTCCTTCATTAGGTAAATTAAGAACAGGAAGATTTTTACACATCTTTTTGAAATTCTGGATAATTTTTGAATCGTTAGTGGTCCATATCCAACTTACTTCTTTCTTGAGTTTTTGCTGCAATAGTTTTCTCAACTTAGCTAAATCTTTAATGAAATCTGAAGCATAGGTAACGCATCCAAGAGACCTTTCTAGTTGTTTTCTATCTTCAATCTTTTCAGAAAATTTTTCTATTTTTTCCAGAATATATTTTTGTAGGATAATTTATTCAACTTTTATTTCTAGACCTAAAAACTCAATTTCTTGTTCAGCATTAATGCGCTTGTTTTTTCCAAGTATAATACCATGATCAATGCATCTTTGGGTGAGAGTTAAGGCATGGTTTTAGAAAAGATAAGGATATCATCAATGTAAACTAAATAACAATGATTAAGGTCTTTGAAGATATTATTCATTCTTCTCTGGAATATTTAGGGTGTATTTTTGAGACCAAATAGCATTACTATCCATTCATAATGTCCTTATGGGGTACTAAATGTAGTTACAGGAATGCTTTTCTCATCCATTTTTATCTGCCAATAACCACTTTTGCAATCCATTTTCAAGAATCAAGAGGCTCCTTGAATTCTGTTAAAAAGGACCGTTTTATTAGGAATATAATAACCATCAAAGATAGTATTATCATTAAACTTTTTATAATTGATTATCATTCTGACTTTTCCTATTTTTTCTTCAGCATGATTTCTTACCATGAAAGTAGGGCTGGTGTGAGGGCTCTTGCTATTTCTGATTAGTCCTTTATCAAGAAGTTCTTTAATTTGTTTATCAAATTCTTAGATATCCTGGTGTGTATACACCATTTGTTTAACCCGAATGATGGTGTTGGGATTTACTAGAGTGATTTTAGCAAATATTTTGTTTTTATCCCAAAATTTTAAAGGATTGTCAGAGTAGAGCTCTTTGCATAATTTTTCTTGCTGTTCAGCAATCTGCTCTTTAACAGATAACTCCAGTAATGAGATTGTCAGTGCTACTTCTCGTTGCGCAGGCATTACTTTCTTACCACGCTGGCTGTGTGTAAATTTAATTTTCTGATGAGTATATGCCTTACTTAATTTTTTAATAGGAACTGAATGGCCATTAATCGTAAATATTATTTGGTTTATGGTCTGAGTGTAAGGAGAATATAATTTTTGAAAATTATTTTCAATAATCATACCATGAGAGGGTTGATCAGTAGCCCATAGAACTGGTATAATGCATTGGACTCCTCCTAATTCTATAGATAATTTTTCTATAATTTCATTATGACTCATAATACTATTATCAGCTATCCTTACTTGTAATGGAGTTTTAGCTCTTTTCCACATAAACTCAAGAAATAATGTTCTTTTTCCAAAGCATATAGAACAACCGCTATCTATGTAAGCACATAGTTCATATTTATTATATCCCTCTAAACATATATTTACTGGTATGTAAATGCTATTAGGATTTGTATTAGTAGCTTCGTAGCATATTTTCATAGTCATATTTTTGACTAATTCGTCCTCATAAATTGTTTCACTAACTGTTCTAGTTTTGTATCCAATGACCTTTCTTTCCAGACTTGTTAATCGATCTAAATTGGGTCTTGCAGTTTCAAAACTCATTCTACTCATTTCACTGGTCATACTAATTGTATCATCTTCTTTAATCTCTTCTTTAGCGGATGAAGATCCTTCTTTCTAACCTGACCTTGTACTCATACTTCTTAATAATTGGGGTTTAATGGTAATTTTACCTTCCTCATTAATTTTTATTACATTTTTCTTATTAATTTTTGTAGGGTTGACAAAGTTAGATATCTATAAATGATCGATTTTTATATCTTGAGGGTTAGACTTAATTTTCCGGATTTTTTGCATCGGGGTAGGACATTCAAATTTTTCTGCCTCTATCATTGTTACCTTAATCTTAGGGTCTATCGTATTATCTAACTTGTAGATAATTTTTCAAAATATCCTTAAAGGATATCCTCCTCTTTTCATGTCCACCCCAACTGTTTTTATCTTAAGGGATAGGAAGTTTTTAACAAATTCATCTTTTAAACCCACGTAATATCCTGATCGGTAATTGAATCCTACTGACCCATTATATAAATTGGTTTTTATCCCTATGATTATCTGATTGTTAAATTTGGTATACCTAATATCACAGAGTAAAGCATAAAAATCTATATCTTTACCATAATATTATAATGGAGTAATTTGAACTTGGACACTTCCGACATGAATGTACCTATACTTTCTATATTTTTTATGCTTAAGGATATTCTCCTAATTAATAAGATTAACTTCTCTAACGTCATACTCACAATCTTTTATCTCAAGATCTCCTTCCATTATTTCACATATATATTTGCTTTTTAATTGAAAAATAAATTTTTTATAGATCATATCTTTTTGGATTATGGGGAGAACCCAATCTCCCTTGACTTCTTCATGATTGTTGTGTACCACAAACTCTTCACCCTGAAGATCACCAACGCTAACCGAGCTACTTTCTATCATGTGGCTAGTTTCTTCATAATCACTTTCTTCATATTCATTGTCCTCTATAATTTCAACAATTCATTTGTTGTTGCCTATGGCTAAGTCTATTGCCTCATCTTCACCAAACTCAACATAATCTAGACTTCTCAACGTTTCAATAAGTTTGTTATTCTTTCTGTTTTTGCATTCATTAACATAATGCCTTACTTCTCCACATGCCCAACATTTGCAGTTGTTTTTTCCTACCGAGCAATAAGTGGCTTTCCTAAAAAATCTATGTGTTTTAGGACTTGGTTTTTTGTAATATTTTCTTCTATATTTTTCGTCTCTCTGCTTGTTAAAACTCTTTTTCTTATAGAATTTTCTTTTTCTTCTTTTCTCAGACTCTTTTCCCCATTGGTGAGGAAAACCCCAACAAGTTAAGAACTGCTTCTTAATCTTCTTTTGCTTTTGAAAATCAAAATATTATTCATTGACCCATTTTCGTAAATAGAAAGTTTTTGAATCAAGGGTATCAACAACATCTATTCATTCAAACCATGCCATATATTTTTCATTAATTATAGAATTTATAGGATATGGTAACTTGTGATAGAACATGCCAAGATTTGTTTCATTAGGCCCAATTTTGTAATATTATTGACTGAATTCTGTAATATAATTTTTTAGGTATCTCATATCCATTGTTCTATGTTGTTAATTTTTCTTTGCCATTCTCGTGCTTTTTCTTCATAATCAATTTTAGCTTCGATAAATTCAGTTTCAATTTCTTTGCATAGACTTCTAAACATAGCGGCTGGTATTTCCAGCATTCTCAATGTATTTTTATCATCCTCACTTAATGAATCATACCAATCAGCTGCAGTGTCAGAGAAACCATGTTCGATATAATTAAGAAAATTAGCCGTAGTCCATGTAGTATTTAGGTTTAAAATACTGTTCATTCTTCTTCTTTAGTGCTCAAATATTTCTTCTCTATTTCAGACTCCATTAATATTTAAGATATAACCAGTTTAGCTAATTGAGGTAAGGCCAATTTCTTCATAGGTGGTAGTTTTCCTTGGGATAAATCCGAAGGAAAAATTACTTGTTCGTCCTATTAGAACATACCTAGGTCTTAAGAAATGAGTGTTTCTTCTAGATGGTTCACCAAATTCTTCAGGTTTAGGAATGACATTATTAACAAGATTAGTCTCTGTTTCATATAAGTCAATTTCCGATCCGATTTCGTTAATTTCATCGTCAGCAACCATTTTACCATATTTTTTATCTATTTTTTGTTTAATTTCTTCTAATGGTAACGCATTACGATCATCGAGTTTAACAAGGTTCATTTGCTGATATATTTCTTCTTCTAGTTGGACATTATTGGTCTCTTCATTATCTTCAGACAGAACGTCATGTTTATCACTAATTGCTCTCATAATTTTGTTTAATTTTTCTGGATTTTATTCCTCATCGAACATTTTTTGTATCTCTTCAAGATCATATTTTTCATGTTCCATCTTCTTTTTCTTTTGTTTCAGTCGATTTTTCATCAAATTATTCTCCTAATTTTTATCTCTTGCAAAGGAAATGGAATCTTATTTTTTTGATTTTGAAAAGGATATTTATGCTGAAAAAGAGTACTAATTCCAGGAGTAACTTTTTTGCTATGTCTGACTTCGTTAATGAGAGAGAGAGATGGACAACAGTTAACTGATTTTTAAGATCTTTTAGCTCAATCTTAATTTTAGCTATTTCTGCTTTTAATTCTAAAATTATATCAGTGATATAGTTTAATTGAGGTGCTAATGAGATATTACCTTTTGATGAGTGAACAATGTGTGAATAATTAGGACTAGGACAAGCTGGTGATGATTCAAACATCAATCATAATTAATCACAGTTAATTAGCTTAACTAGTCATTAATTATCTTAATAATCTTAATTATACTTGTGTATGTGGCTCTGATACCAGATGAAATAGGACATCGAGATTTATTAGTGAGCAAAAAACCACAAATACAATTTTAAATTTTTCGAAAGTAAGTTTTTAAGGATTGAGGGTAGATTTGTAAATATGAAAAGTTTAGGGCGTTTGTGCAAATTAGGTAAACAATAAATAGGGCCTTTTTACTAGTTACCATAAAATATAGGACACCTTATAATTAGTTATCTAATTAAAGGACCCTTAAAATATTTTATGATAAATAGAGAGTATCTATATAATTTATCCCTTTTGCATTGTTCATGCATTCATTTTGTATTTGACATTTTCTCTCACTAAATGAAAGCTCGCTCTCAATGCATTAAATTTCCTCAATTTCTCTCAGCTGTGATCCGCCTGACTCTGACATACAGGCTAATTAGTGAATGTAGTGTCACTGAATGGCATTTCGCTTTGTCAACTCTCATTTGAGCATATGAGTGTGTCCTGTTTGTATAGGTGCTGCCCAAATTGCATCGATTTTTTGATGCATATATTCCTTGTTTTGTGAAAATTTTTAATGTAAGATATAAATAAGATATCTTCAATTGTACAAAATTAATATATTATATTGATCCGGAAAATATAATTTTTCTGGGATGACCTACGCACCTCAATTATAGGTTAGGTCCAATCCGGCATAATGGACCCTAGAGGGAATATTGGAGCTCCAACCAAGGCCCAAGCGGGACTAGCAGTTTAATAGTCCATTTTGAGAGTTTCCACCACGAAATTACCATTTTATTGTTTGCTAGAGGGGTTATAAATACTCACATACTATCTCGGAAAAAGGGGGGGTTTGGCTCTCTGGTACAATTTTCCATACTTCTTACATTCTCTCTCTTTACTGCTTTTACCTTTTATTGGGACCCTCCATTGACTTGATCGTTAGAGAGGCGCTCCCCAGGTCAGAACATAGGGGTGCCCTTTTTGCAGGTAAAACCTATGAGGAAGAGGACGTCAGCTGCTTCGTATGTGCCATCGCGTAAGCCTGCTCTCTCATCTCACGTCATCATCAACAGTAACTCGGAAGAATCTTCCGGAATCATATATAATTTAAATAATCAATTATCAATAGTCGTAATATTAATTATTAGTGGCTAAGCTGAACAATACGTTGGCTGCACCAATAGATATAAATGATACCTACTAGAGTCAACCCTATTACAAAAAGGAGAATTACATTAATACTGCAATTATAAAAATTTGTTGTTGTAATAAGGTGATTTATATGATCTATGAACAATATTCCTTCTGCTCCATTTTCAGCTTACTAAATGGAAAAAAATGCACTTTTAAAAAATTCACATACTAATCAATAGCTAATAAGATCGATGAAAATGACGCAATTTTATTAGGTAACAATGCATCTAGTGTCCATTAAGGACTGGTATTTTTGGACAAAAATAATCGTCAGGTTAGGAAGATTAAAATGGCATGAGAGGAGTAACACTCTTCCTCAATCAAAATCTCCTTTTGTCTTTTCTTTTTTCCGTTTGCTGCAAGGGTAATAATTTTTAAATTCAATTAAGACAACTTTTTTCTTTATATCATGATTTAAAAACTCTATCCATTTCTAAAAGCATATGTTCTTTTTTTATCTTAAATTTCCTATTAATTTAGCACTTATAATTTCAGATGAGTGGAAGAATTAATAATTGTAATTTTATTAATTGGTAACGAATAGTAAGGAGCTGTCTAAAAAGTAGCACTAAGGCTCTGTTCTATTTCGCATTTTTTAGGATTTAGCTAAGAGTTTACATCTCCTTACAACTTCTTACCTCTCCTTATAGCTCCTTACATCTCCTTACATCTTCTTATATCTCATAGATTTTCTATAACATTTATTTATTTTAGTTATAGAGATATGTATATTTTTTTTAATGATACTACCAATATACAAAATTTATAAATATCTTATGAACACAACATTTACATGAACATAAAAACATAATAAAACGACGTAAATTATATTTGAGTTTTGACATGAAATATATATTATTATAGATGACCATACATTTATTTATATTTAAAATTATTTACTTAAAATATGAATTTATTTGAATAGTTGTATTCCATTTTGTCAAAAAAATTTTTTTTTTTTGTTATACTTTATTTATTCGATCAAACTAATGTTCATATAAAAAATCTTGGATGAAATCTTATTCAGCAAATTTATGGGGATTAATATATTTTATTGTTGTGCAATTAACTTAACTAATTATTTATTTTTAATAAGTATATTATTTTAATATTATTATTTTTCATCCAAAACATTCATTGTAAAACAAATTATACGATACAACTCTTCAACAATTCAATAACTCCTTACATCCATCTTTAGAGCTCCTTATAGCTTCTTACATCTTCTTATAACTCCTTACATCTCCTTATAGCTCCTTATATCTTCTTACAACTCCTTACAGCTTCTTACAGCTCCTTACATCTATCTATCTAAAATGCGAAATAGAACATGCCCTAACTCTCCTCACGAAATTTTTAGATCCTTTTTTCCAATCATGGATTTGCTACTATTTATATTGAACTTTTAAGACCAATTTAAATAATTGATTTATAGAACATTCACAATTCTAATTTAAAGGATATTCGCATGAGGAGAGATGTTAGACTTAAATGAGAGTATACTACAAGACCTATCGAGTGGACTTTAATTGTCAGACCATTATAAAGTTTTGGTAGGGGGACTACCCTAAATAGTTTACAATGACTATATTTAGACCTGACAAAACTGATTCGAGACTCGAGATCCGAAACTCAAACTGAACGACTCAGACCTATACTCGACCTGACATCCGAAATATACTCACCTAAAATTGGACCCCAAACCCGAATTGGCTCAAACTGAACCATATCCGACCCGTAATTTTTTACAAAGTTTGTTTTGGCTTGACGAGCATATTTCACCAAAAACTGGTTGATCCGAAATCGACTCGACCCAAACCATACCCGACCTAAACTGAAGCGACTCGAAATGTCACTTAACCCGAACAGGATCCGACACAAACTTGACCCGACCCATACCCGAACCGAATACCGACCCATTTACCGGGTCTAACAATATTTATTATCAATTTTGTAGCTCTAGACCATCTTATTTGTTGTCTTACGAATGAATACAAATTTTCTTACAAATAGCGGCTTAATTAGGCATTTGGCTCAAGTGCCATTTCATTTGGTTTGGAAATTGCTTGATCCAAATCTGATCCAAAAAATTTTTGTTTGTATCATGATTTGTGAACTTGAAGTAATAAACCCCTTGTATAAAATATACACTTTCTATTTGAACATTTAGGACTTGTTCTTTTCGTAGATCAATTTTAAAATACCAATCTCAATTCACTTCAACTTACTTCAACTAACTTCAACCCACTTCAACATATTTCAACCAATTTCTACTATTTTAACCAAGTTTAATTTATCATATAAAGAAATTCAACCCACTTCAATTTACTTCAACCCACTTCAACTCATTTCAACCTACATTAACTTACTTCAACCCACTTCACTATTTTACCAACTCCAATTTACCCATGAAAAGAACATACCCTTAATTGATCCTGAAACTGAAAAAACAAAAATTAATTAATAAAAGATGCTTGATCAGTGAATCATCTTTTTAATTTTTGGAAAATTACACCTGACATAAGTTCTTATTGTAAGTTTTTTTTTTTAAAAAAAAATAATCTTCAATAAACAATCATGCTATCAACCTGAAATTATTGAGGTGTTCTTTATACTAGGTGGCAACTTAATTTGAAATGTACATAATCCATACTTTCATATATCAATAATATTATACAACAACCTCACAGAATAACAAATACCAATTGTCACCATATACCATAAAATTCTTGATTACCTAAATAAAATAAAAATATTTCAATCAATAACCACCATTAACTTTAAGCCACCACGAGAACATATTTATTAGTTCTCTAACTTTTATTTGGTCTTCCTAGCTCCTCACCGCTGGCTCCCCTTCTTTACCATATATTGCTTAAAAGTGTCGTTGCAATCAGCATTTTCTAAATCTAAATACATTATAAAAAATGCCGGTCAGTTTTAAAGCCAATTACCTTAAAACTGGCACTTTAAAAACAAAGACTTTATGATTCCCCTGCATCTTCCTTTGTAGTCAAGTAATATTGTGACATTACACACATACGTGAGACAGGTTTCTGGTAATCTGTAATTAATGCTGTCAAAACTATGGGGCGCATCAAAGCCATCAACTGTCCCAAAATATCTCAGGAGAGCGGTCGTGGAGAAGCCTTAGCCACCCCTTTCAACAACCAACCCTAAACTTCACTATCTCAATACTTTCTTGCTTTAGCATCAGGTTTATCTCAATACTTTCATGTTAAAACTGGCTGAAAGAAATAATGAAATAATTTAATATGTTACCCACCATGTCGTTATGAAGGTCCCTACTCTTATGTCGACTTTAATAGAGGTTATGTCTCATAGATTGTATGGAGTTAAATTCGACCCAAAGCCTAGTTTCAAGCATTCTGCCAGTACTACGACCCAGCTAGAGAAAACTTGTAGAAAAGATGCAGGTTACAAGAAATGGTGAAAATGCAACCAAAACCAAGCTCCATGTAGTTATGTTTCCTTGGTTTGCATTTGGTCATATAAACCCATTTATCCAGCTATCCAACAAGCTAACCTCCCATGGCATTCAAATCTCTTTCTTGTCAATCCCTGGCAACATTCCTCGGATTAAGTCATCCCTCGATCTGTCTCCTCCCAACCAAATCATCCCTCTCACGATCCCTCCTCTGGAAGGTCTGCCTCCTGATGTTGACAACAGCTCTTTCTTACCTCCACAGGTGTACGAGCTTCTCAAGCTGGCACTTGACCAAATGCAACCCCAAGTGAAGTCCCTTTTAACCCAACTACATCCCGACATTGTCTTGTTTGACTTTGCACACCACTGGCTCCCTGCGCTGGCATCTGAATTGGGTATCAAGTCTGCCAACTTCTGTGTCTTCTCTGCTGTTGCCAATTCATACCTTATTGTGCCTTCAAGAATGCCTGACCCAAATCAACCCCCCACCGTTGAAGACATGAAGAAGCCTCCCCCAGGCTTCCCTGAGACATCGCTTACCGGGATCAAAACATTCCAAGCTCAAAACTTTATGTATCTCTTCAAAAGCTTCTATGAAGGTCCCCCTGTTTTTGAAAGGATCATGGAGTACACAAAGACTTGTGATGCTGTCATCTATAAGTCATGTGTTGAGTTCGAAGGTCCTTACATAGATTACTTGAAGACCCAGTTGGGGAAGCCTCTTCTTTTGGCTGGTCCTGCTGTTCCCATGCCGCCCTCCGGCATCCTAGAAGCAAATTGGGCAAAATGGTTAGATAATTTCCCTAAGAATTCTGTCATATTTTGCAATTTTGGGAGTGAGACATACTTAGATGACGTCCAAATAGAGGAGCTGGCAATTGGGTTGGAGCTAACTGGGTTGCCCTTTTTCCTGGTTCTGAATTTCGGGACCAGTGGTGATGGTGCCGAGGCTAAATTAGAAGCATCATTGCCAAAAGGGTTTAGAGAAAGAGTGAAAGAAAGAGGAGTTGTGCACACAGGGTGGGTGCAGCAACAGCATATACTGGCACACCAAAGTGTAGGGGGTTATCTGAACCACTCAGGATTCAGCTCTGTGATTGAGGCCCTTGTGAATGATTGTCAGTTGATACTGATTCCCCAAAAGGGGGATCAGCACATAAATTCTAAGTTCCTGAGTAGGGTTCTCAAGGTAGGAGTGGAGGTGAATAGGAGAGATGAAGATGGGTATTTTGCGAGGGACGATATTCTGAATGCAGTTCGAACAGTTATGCTAGATGTTGATAAGGAACCAGGGAGGTCTATTAGAGCTCATCAGAAGAAATGGAAAGAGTTTCTCCTGAATAAAGAGATTGAAGACAAATACATTGCCAATTTGGTTGAGGAACTCAAGGCTTTGGCTCATGAAGCTTAGGCCGTCGTTCAGAATTCCTTGAGATAATTAGAAGCAGTGATGCTTTTGCTGCAGCATTTGTACGTCTAGTTAGCTTGGGAAGGAGAATCAGGCTGATAAGTCATAACTCTATTTGTATTTATGTCTGAATAAAAAGGAAGCTCTTTCTAGAAATGCATTTGGTACACACAGGTCATATGGGACACAAACGTAGATCATAAGGAGTTTGAAGCATTCTCTGCAACTATGATCCTGAAAAATAATTTGCACTCACAAAAAAAGGCGAAAAATAGACTCACAAATTGCTTGTCCCATATGTAAGATGTCAATGTCTAACAAAAGAAGATCCAACTTCCAAGTTCGAATTTCTATAGTGTATCTTCCCATTGCTGGCTTAATTGTTGGATGCCAAACTTCCAAAGAACTCTCAATCAGTAAAAATAATAGCCAATGAGCACAAAAACACCTTTTGTCACAGGTTCTTTTGTTTCAATTTTTACCCCCCTTTTGTGTCTTGACTAGAGTAGGAGAAAACAGGTAACAAAGGGAACCAGAAAACTAACATAAAGTGGCATGCATCTTTGATACACCGGATAACAGAGTTGGCTATAGTGCTGGTGGAGCGTGCCTCCAATTTGAAGGATACAATAAGGAACAGCATATGTCAATGCTAGCATGCCTAATCAAGACATTGAGGGGGCAAAATCCTGAATTTGATTCAATTCATTAACTAATGTGTAGAAGTCAAACGGGCTACGGTGTACATGGTGACCATAGGCTTTGAAAAATTGAGATCTTGTCTTGTTTGCTTCCTCGATGAATGATGACAAGATGCCATTCCGTTTGGCAGATCAAGCAAAACAAAACAAGAGGTAGGAGACAGAACTCATCAAAATAGATAAATGGAATCCCAAATTAAAGCAAAGCCCTCCAACATGGATCAATCCTAGCATTATATATCATCTTTCACTAATTGTCAGAGCCCTTGTAGAAATTTTGAGGGCATGAAGACAACTCTCTGGTTTTCCTCAAGACCTTCTCCAGTATTCCCAACACTATAAACCTTTTTAACCAGTGCGATCACCCCCTTTTCACCTAGCTAGCTGTGCATGACGCCACAAAAAAAGACATCAACGCAAGAGAAATCCAGACGAGTGTGCTTCACTCTGCAATATTCTAATCACTCGTGAATCTAAAGCAACGTAGACAACTTTTAATGCGCTTTCCTCCTACTGCCCCAACCCTGTAACGTCAACATCAATCTCCTCGACGCTGGTCATAATAAGTTGATGGGCAGCTCAATTTCATTGCGTCTTTACCTCAGGCAACAATGTCCGGTGCTCAAATCCATTAGAAACACATAAAAACCTCTCGATAAAATAAATAAATAAACAGAGTACATGAATGCTACGCAGACTAACCCCTTGAGAAAATGCAACTAGTCAAAGAGTCAAACTTGGAGCAAAAACCATTCTTAGTAAAATAAAATAAAGAAATAAAGAAACAAATAGTGTTTGGACACTACATAGGCTAAGGGGGTGTTTGGTAAAAATAGTTGTTTGAAAAAAATAGTTATTTAGAAGGATTTTAACTGTTTTGATCAAGTCAAACAGTTAAAAGATGTTTGGCAAAGAGCTGTTTATAATAGCTGTTTGACTCCAAAAAACTCTTTTTCAAAAAACTATTTTCATTAACCTTTTAAGAAGAATTTTTTGTGGAAATAACATAATTATCCATAGGTTTAGAAAAATTACACACATCTCATTAAAAACTAATTCATAAATAAGAGCATAAATGAAAATTTACTAACATATTTTTTAGAAATAACTAATTTTTATTAAATACTTTTTCTAAAAACAGCAAATTTAGATAACTAATATAAACTGCTAATTTAGACAACTAATAGCTAACATAAATAGCTAATAACTACCAATTGTTTGTCAAATACGATCCAAAGAAAATGCGTCTAAGCAGAGAATCAAACTTAAAGCAAAGAGCCCTTTGAGTGAAAAAAGTAATAAAGAAATAAAGGAACAAATGGCCTGTGTACATCCTACAGACAAATGGCCGACTTCAAAATATGCATCTAGTCAAAGGAGTCAAACATGAAGAAAAAAGGCTTTTAAGTAAAGTAAAATAAAAATAAATAAATAAATAGTGTGTGGACACTAGATGTTCGCTCAAAAGGCATTTGTGTGAACGAGCACCTTAGAGTATAAAAAGTTCATTCATTCAGTGACAAAAACTAGCAATCAGCGGTAATGACCAGCCAAGAGTAGTGATGAGTAGTATGATGAATTCTTGATGATGATATACGATACTTTGCGGATATTAAACAATAATATTTCTGACTTTAAACTTGGACGTCCATATATTGAACTATCAACTTGTTCACTATTTACATGCCAAGATTGAGTTTAAAAATATTTTGACTGCAAATACGTGCTAAAAATATGCAATTGCATATACTTAAATATGCTTGCATTTTAAACATATACATTGGATACCAATTGAAATTATTGCATTCCATTAAGTCAAAATATCCTCAAACTCTATCTTGATATAAAAATAAGTAAATAAACGAATAGTACGGTGCATGAATGTCCAAATTTAAAGTTGTGAGTATTGTCGTTCAATATCCCCCCAAAGGACACTCAATACCCCGAAAGATCTTGGTAAATGAATGCTAAGATGTAAAGAGTAGTAACAGTTAACTGTAAATGATAAGAGTTAAATGTAAGTAGTAAGAAAGCAATGATCATATAGTAAGTCTTGTACAAGATGCGGTTTTTTAAATTAAAAAAAGGTCTTGTACAAGATAGCGTGAAATTGACATGGTTAAGGTGATTTTTAAAAGTTAATGGAATAAGTGACTACTAATTTTAGGAGACCTTATATTAACGTAACTTATGAATAATTATTACTCAGCTAAATTACCAGTGAACTCTCCAATGAGTTCTAATTCAAGTGGTATCTGAAAGTGAGACACCTTCCTTCTAGAAACCCAAATTTGAACCTGGGAACTGGGAAGAGTCATTTTCCTTGTATGAAGGGAAGTGTCTCTAGTTCAACAGGCCTTTGGACCTAGTTTCTTCAGGCTGTGGTCCATTTACCCTTTCTAGGCTTGTTAATTCCATTGGATCTTACACTAGACATAGGACCTAATGACGGTCCAATTCATCATTATATAATTTTAAAAAAAAGGTATCAGTCACCCCAAACATACATCTCAAAAAGGTCATCCTTTAAGGAACTATCAGTCTATCACCAGAAAACCTTCGCAAGACAATTCCAACAATATGCATATATATACACAGGCACACACAAAAGCAATAATTTAATTATTTATAAATGTTAAAACAACAACTCCTCCTCCTTCCTGTGTGGGTCTCACTTTCATGGTTCTACGAAGATTCAGATATATAATTGTCCATAGAGAGGCCGATTTCAATAGGCTCGCGTGAAAAGTTTTCAGAAAATATTTTAAAAGTTGAAAATCATTTGATAAACAAAGGTAACAAGCATAAAACATAATTATATTTTAAAAAATAAATTATAATGAACAACAAAGGATGGGTAAGAGTTTTCTGTTCCTTAAGCAGCAAGCACCAATGTCATGCCAATATGGTCAGGAGTAATGTACAACTTAAACAATCGGAGGTGGGGGAATAATGACGCAGTTGCAATGAGGGTAATACTAGCATACCCCCCCCCCCAAAAATCAAACACAAAATATCATAGAAGTCAGTACAACACCTCATATTTCCTATCATTTAGAAGCCAAATGAGTCTCAAGAAGCGAGCTACCTAATGGTCCAGCACCTTAATCCTAGACCTCCATAAATTTTTGTCCTGGGGCATGTTCTCTACTGGTGTTAAAAATTCAAATTATATCTAATCACCCCATCCTAACTTTTCTTAGGTTATCTTCTACTTCTTCTGCAATTCAGGAGATAAATAATCTCACATCTTCTCATGGAGTCACAAGCGCTTTCACACTCATCCTCTTTACATGATTAAACTATCTAAATCTGGTTTCTCTCATCTTATCTTCTATAAGTGTCACTTTTACTTTGTATCTAATCACCTCATTCCTTAACATATCCAAACTCGTATGTTCACACATCTACCGAATCATCCCCATTTTGCTATCATCAACATTTGGACTTAAGTCTTTTTTATTGGCCAGCATTCGGAGCCATGCGACAGTATTAGTCTAGCTACCATTTGACAAACTCTGTCTTTCAATCCCACAAAATTCTCTAATCATAGAACACCCCTAACGCATTCTTTCATTTTTTTTTTTCCTTCCCATTTTAATATGGTGGTTAATGTATTTGTCAATATCCACTTTCTCTTGAAGGAATGAGCGCGAATATTTAAAGTTTAAACTTCGACACCCTTGGTATTACTATCTCATGGATGGTCACTTCTCCACTGCCATCTTCCCCTCCACTGAAACTAAACCTCAAGTATTCAGTTTTTCATCTACTTAATTTAAAACCCCTAGACTCTAGAGTATGCTACCATCTCTATCTTATTGTTAACTCCATCCCTAATCTTATCAACAAGGACAATATCATCTGCGAATAGCATACACTATGGTACCTGATGTTAGATCTCTTTAGCGAGTTCGTCTGTAACATTTGCAAAAAGAAATAGGCTTAAAATTGATCCTGATGAGTTCGATATCAACTGGAAAGTCATTAATGTCACATCCTGATGTCTGAACACTCATCTTTACTCCCTATACATGTCCTTAATAATTCAGAAATATGCACCTAATACTTCTTTCTCCTCTTAACACATCCATAACACTTTGCACGGTAGTCTATCATAGGCTAGGTCTATGAACACTATATGGAGATTCTTTTTCCTATCCCTATATAATTCCATGAGCTTTCTAATAAGGTGGATTGCATTGATTGTCGATCTTCCTAGCACAAAACGAAGCTAATTCTCTGAGATTGACATATACTTTCTCAGAGTTCTCTGGATCACCCTTTCTCATAATTCTATAGCGTGCTAAGCAGTTTTATACCTGTATAATTGTTGCAATTTTGAACATCTCCTTTGTTCTTATAGAGGAGGATAATTGTATTCCGTTCACTGGGCATCTTTGTTGTCCTAAGAATGACATTAAAAAGTTTCGTTAACCACTTTAGTCCCTCTTCACCTATACATTTTCACATTTCCATAGGAATTTGGTCCAGCAGCGTGACCTTTCTATTGGGCATCTTTGTTAGACTCTCTTCAACCTCCTATTTGCTAATACGGCTACATCATCAATAGTATTGTTGCCTTTCACTCCACACGTGTTCCCTCCTCTGTGGATACTCTATCATTCCTCATTAAAGAGTTCCGTGGATACTCTATCATTCCTCATTAAAGAGTTCATAAAAGGAACTTCTCCGTCTTTCCTTTATTTCTACTTCCCCTACTAAGACTTTATCATCTTTATCTTTAGTGCACCTTACAATATTTCTAAATGTTAAAACAAAAGGCCAAAATGAAACACATTTTCTTTCTTATAAGTCAGACTGTGCCATCTATTGTGTTTGAGAATATAAAGAATCATAATAAGAGAAGTTATGCAACATAGATGTTCACATGCATCATTATGCATGCAGGTACGTATTAAATTTAGCCCTAATTAATTTAATACATTTATCAATAGAGTTCAAGTAACACTTGATGCACTCATTCTTAAAAGGGTCCAACACCCCCCCCCCCAAAAAAAAAAAAAAAAACCCGGGGAAGAAGGAACAAAATAATACCCTTTTTTTATGTATCTTTTTCAGTTAAAGAGATGGTTTTAGAAAGTTGGAGTAATAAATGATCACTATAAATTTATCTAAGCTTATTGTCTACCACCTTCCAAGTATTTCAATCATCACCATGATCTGATGAATACATTAACAATGGTTAAAGTGAAGATTATACATGGCGCCTGCATTTTCTAACATATTTCCATAGAATTAATTGTATTAGAACTAAATCAAACTTCAACTCTTCGATAATTAAAATTACATAATAGTAAATCTATCATATGTTAACTAAATGTATCCTACTTAAGAGCGTAAAAATCAAAATACGTTTGAGACATTAGTCATCTAGTCAGCCAAATCAAAATATAATTTATGCTTATCTCAAAATAAAGAAAATGATAATTCCCATTTCCTCCGGCCAACCCAGCAAAGCCCAAAATTCCAAATAAGGAAAATCAGGGAGCACGGGAGGTTAGTTGGTGAGGCAGTTGAACCAAAAATTTAATTTGGGCAATTCTACAATTACCAGCTAGCCAGTTCTTTTCATAGGTAAATTAGAGTGGGTAAAAAAGTAAAGCACATTAAAATAGATTGAAATAGATTAAAGTATGTTGAAATATATTGAAGTGGGTTGAATTTTTTTATGTAATAAATTAAACTTGATTAAAATAGTAGAAATGAATTGAAGTAAATTAGAGTAAATTGAAGTAAATTGAGATTAATATTTTAAAATTGATTCACGAAAAGAACCGGCTCTAATGGGTGCAAAACAAGGTGTGCGGCTCAGCATAAATAAATGTAAGAAAAAGGCTGCAGCTTTGCACGTGGTGTCATGATTGCCAATGGGAGCCAGCTAAAATTTGTAGAAAATTAATGAAAAAACAAGGCTGACCCCATATCGAATCCCATCAAGGACAAAAAATTAATGGGAATTGGAAACAAAAAAATCACTCACTCTTCGTTTGGATTATGGACTTGACTGACGGAGACGTAGAGTATGAGTTTCTTGGAGTAAAATTTGAAAATTATTATATTAGATCTATATTTTTATTACGGAATAAATTAACGATGAAATTTTATGTGGTTCTACTATGAATATCTTCCTCTCAAGTGCAATTTACGACGTCAATTGGACATCTGCTCTATGAACTTATACTATAGTTTGCTGACATTGAGATGACGCATTGACATTAAAAAATGTGATTAGTGGTAAGAATATTCCTACAAGTTAAAATCCAGTCTCCAGTATATTTATTATTGATTTTTTGAAAAGAATGATTTGATTTGATGTTTTAAATTTACTTTTGTTATAAAATATTAATTGTATATACAGTATGGTTTTTTTATTAATAAATTATCACTTATTCTTATAAAAAAAGAATCTGATTATGTGTAGTAGGCGATTTGATGACATTGATCTTCACATCTAAGAGCATGCACACCGACCTCCTCGCGAGGCAACGATGAGGAGAGAGAAGAGGAGTGAGGGAGGGAAGTAATTGCAGTGGGTGGCTCACAGCTCGTGCCTCGGGAGTTGCCTTGCAGCTATGAGCAGGCTCAAGGGCCAAATTTTCTTTTTTTTTTTTATTGGTTTTCCATTTTTTTAAATATTTTAATTTGATTTTAGATTATTTTTTTAATTTTAAAAATAAAGTTGTGTGTTATAAAGTGAATTCATGGATATTATTTTATGTGATAAGATAAATGATGAGCCTTTTACTGAAGAGAGTGAGAATTATAAAGTAAAAAATTAAAAAAAAGGTTGATATGACGATAACAGTCCCACCGATGATTAAAAAAATTGGCTCATAACTGATTTTGCGCTAAATCATATGCATGGGCATGGATTTCATACATGTCACTGCCACTTTTTCCGTACCAGTACTCTTGTAATATATTATTGCCCTGTCGCACCCTTTTCATCTTTATCTATGCATGTGTAATCTGCAACTGTTACATTTTTTTTTCCTCCAAAAAAAAATAAAAAAGAGCGCTCTGAGACAAGTTTAAATGGGAGACAAGTATCATTGCTTTCATTAAATTGTCAAGTGGCCTTTTGTACGGTTGTCAACTCTACTTTAATCTAAATCCAAGTACTTTTTGTCCTAGTATTCATTTTTGACTTACAATAAATATTTATCATTAATATTTAATAATTTTTAGGACAATTCAATAACTTTTAGTCCAATTTAGCATCATTCAATACAATTCAGCAGTGTTAAGTATTTATTAAAAATGTCAAATTATATTTTTTTCAACTAGTTAATATATCTCAATATGTTTCAACATGATTCAACAAATTTTAACTTAATTTAGCATATTTCAGTAATAAATACTGATAAGTGCTCTTCATAAGTAAAAAAGAATATGTTATAAGGCTGTATTTGCATTGGAGGATTGATGGTTATTGATTACTATGCTATAACCTTTCAACACTTTGGTCGACATATTCCAATAGCTGTTAATACCTATAACCGCGTGTTTATACTTTCAATTTAGATGAATTCCTAACAAATTATGAGACCTCTTTCACTCAAAATGTCTAATTGTAAACAAATGTTGGAATCTTTACCAATGACCACCTTTGATTAAACACGGTTGTTATGTTATGGGATGCCCTTAGTACACACAGTAGAACTAGGGATGTGACCATGTGACATACAATTGGGTGGTACTACCTTTGTAGTTAAGAGTTTGGCGTTTTCTTTCCTCTGTTTCTTTTTGAAATATGGTTTTCAAAAATACTAGGGGCATAAATAAATAATTAAGTGGGTTAAAATAACTCAAAATAATGCCTATGTGTAAAATTCTTTCAAAAATGACAATTGTATAACATAGAACGATTCCTAAGTTTCAAAAAACATGGCACTACCTTTATTTTTTTCAGATATAGCAATAGGTAAAAATAAAGTGCCCTAGGATTTTAAAAAGAAAGGTTGTATCTCAAGAATATGTTATAATTTGTATACTTTATGGCCATTTACACAACGTTTGCCAACCAAAAATAATAATACACCTACTATGCAAACAAATTGATGATTATATCTTATATGTATGTAATTCTTTTGTGCATGGAATTGCAAAGATATATGAAAATGAACTGCCTAAATGTGTTGAAAAATAGGTACATGGTGTCTAAATGTTATAGTTTAATAAGTACACGTAAACTTTGGACTAGTTTTAATTCAATTCTCATAAACAATTTTCCGACAAAGTTAAATGGAAAATTGATTTGAACTATCTAGGGATTTCACTCACGGTGTCTAAATGTTATATCTTAAATTTTTGCTTTAAAGAAGTTTTCTTAATTATAAGACAAGGACCAAAATACTAACTGGATTTGACATTAACCTAAATCAGAAACCGTTAAAATTCACCTAAAATCCCATACAATTAGATATAATCTGATCCGAAATTAATTTATCCAAATCCATTTATCAAATCTAAAAATGAGAAATATTTCATCCACAGAAATCACAGCTCAGCCAAGCATACATTGATGGTGGAGGTTTTGCCAACTGCCAACTCTCTGTCCTAAAGTTTATGCTGTTCAGTAAATCCCCCCCTTCCCAGAATTTAGCCGTCCACTACCACTACCACTACCACTACCACCAAACTCCTTGAAGAAGATAAAGCAATAATACCTGCAACCCCTCCTTTGATTTGATTTGTCAAGAAGATCTTCTCTCCTCCAACCTTGAATCAATTATTTCCGAGTTTTGCATTGTTGGCAAGGCCCCTTTGCATTTTATTTTTCACTTATTGTAATGTGTCCAATTCCAAAAGAATCTCCAACCTAATCCTCATACTTACACCAGTACCTAATGGAAAAAAAAAAAAGAAGTTTGAATTTAGGTCTCAATATGTTTTTTAATTTCTTATTTTAGATGAAAGTTAATTCATATGCCTTTTTTAATTTTTTTATAAAATAGTAAGATGAGGAATATGATATGTGATGATAAAGGAGAATTCGAATATAAAACTCTCACTCAAATATTTGGGTCTTTATTACCGCTTCTAATCAATGCATGCTAATTCACTTTTCACCATTTTAAGATCCACTGTTTTCGCAATGTATAGCATTTGTTGGACAGTAAAAGCTTCTCCAAAGCCAGCCTTCGCATAATATGATTTTTTTTTTTCTTGTATGAATTTTTCATAGCACAGAATTTGAAAGTTGACAATTGTGGACTTATGGCATTACTTTTAGAGTGTTCTAAGATCTAACATGCAATGTAAAATGTTGCTAAAATTGTCTCTTTGAATGTTCAAGTGTCTAGACATGTAGTATAGACGGGAGGAACATTTCAAATAGGTGTATACTTCGATATTTTGATGCCAGCAATGTAAGGTGTTATTCAAGGTTTTTATATTTGATGATAAGTGTCATTCATAAGAAAGTTAGATTGATCTGATTAAATATTAATTCTAAGCAGAATTTCTTGTTTTTCTATCAGTTTTCAATGATATTCATAATCTTTTTTTACTATACTTTTTGTTAAATATACCTCCAACTAAATTCGTAAGGTGTTTTGTAGCTTTTTAGATGAATGTGCTTCACCTATATGTGCCCAAGCGTAAAAGATCAACTTAAACTAATGATCTAAAATATGTAGAATTAGTGTAATCCATATATCCAAAATTCATTGCATAGTGAAACATGAATTACGAACTTGGGAATTGGAAACCAATAATTCAAGAATGCTACAATAAATTTTACACTTTTACAAAACATGGGCGCCGCACTTGTCCCAAGAAGATTATACAACCAATTGAATTGAATTCAATGCAATCTTCTCCCCTCCCCCCATCATAAAAGTTCATGTATCTTATCTTTTTTTTTTTTTTTTTTCTCTCTCTGTATACTTTTTGTGGGGTCTCCTTTAATTTGTGAGACCCCCTAAAAGATGATGCACATGCGTCTTCAGTTCGTACGCACTTCCAATCATTGCGCGTACCGCTAAAATTCTTCTTAACTATGCAAGATCAAAACTAGACGTGACAAATTTGGTCATTTGTTTCGGTATGGGTTAAATACTTAAATTAAGTTTCAATTTAGTAATATTTTGGGTTAAATAATATTTTGGGTCGATTTAGCTTAGATCGGGTAAATTTAAATTTAAAATTTTGGATCGGGTATGGTTTAGATCAGGTCAATTCAGGTTTTGAGTCCACTTTCGGTTGAGCCTATTTTGAATGTCGAGCTGGATATAGGGCCAGATCATTCGGTTCAAGTTTTGAGTCTCGGGTCAGTTTTACCAAATTTGATTACCCCAAAAAAAACACACATCTTTTGGGTAATACCATGATAATAATCTATTTCAAGAATCAAGAGCAAGTGTTTCTTCATTCTTGTTTTAAAAAATTACAATCTAGTTTCACCCTTCTATAATAATAATTAAAAAATGTTCTTTTTGTTAACAAAAAGTCACAATTATGTTATTTTATATATGCAGTATGTATACTGATCAACTTAATCTATGGAAACGACATATATGTGATTTTATCCTCAATAAGTATTATAGCAACAATTCACTTATATCAATTAACATTCCTTAAGAAGATTTTTTTAAAAAATAAAACTAAAATAGAACAAAATAATGTGGGATTCACATTATTCAGTACAGTAATGATAGGGTAATAATAAAAAATAATCAAATTATTGAGCGAAAAAACAGAACCTTTAAAAAGTCATATATGGAAGATTTCGTTTGAGATTATCCTTTGATTGAGTATGATAAATGTGCAATAGCATGCCAGGAATATCAATGAATATGAGTATTTCAAGATAAAAACATTTGCAGATTCTAGTTAAATTAGGGTTAAGAACTTGTATCTAGAATATGAAATATCAATTAATTACATGGTGAGAGCATGAAAATCTACCTCTTATTCGATGATATGACTGCGATTACAATTTACAACAATAGTAATTCCTAATTAATTACTTAGAAATCTCAGTAGACACATATGTGTCATTACAACCATACAACCATATTGCGCATTGAAATTACCGTATTTCAACTGTAGAAAACAACATATTTCCCTACTTACTAAAATATAAAAGTAGTGTAAATCTAAATCCAATATATTCTACCCGACATTTTAAACTTTTCAAAAGTACCATGCTATTATGTTTTTATCGTATTTAAATGGTTAAATAGAAGCATATGCGAACAAACTCCCGTGCCCTAAATGATCTTGTTAGACATCGAACCTAGTTCATCCTTTAGGTAAAACTCTATATTCCTTCCAATAGATCACCTTTTGATGGATACACTAGCTCGCACTGTTACATAGGCACCATTATTTGGTTCCTCTTTTGGAGGCATTAAATGCCACAAAGCTGGCATCTTCCACTCCACACCATATATAATCCCCATCCCACGCTCAACCCCCACACCATTCCACCTATCAATTTATCTCCTACCATCAAGCATGACAAAAGGCAAGTTCATCCAAGCATCCCTAAACAAGTGCAAAAAGACGGGCAGCAAAATCTTCACACACACGGAAGAATGCCACGAGTCTTGTTGTCAATGGTGCTTCTGGCCCTATGGATCCCCCTCAAATTTGAGCCACCAAGAATCTGAGAAGTTCATCCCAAAAGATGTGCCAAAGGGTCATATGGTAGTGTATGTAGGACAACAGCAAAAGAGGTATGTCATCAAAATTACCTTGCTTAAACACCCTCTCTTTAGGGCTCTCCTAGATCAGGCTAGGGACCAGTATGATGACTCCACCACCCCTCCCAAGCTCTGGATTCCGTGCGACGAGGCTGTCTTCCTCCACATCCTCCGGTGCTCTCGATAGCTCGGTGTCTACCGGGAGGATCATGATGCTTCCGTCTTGGAGAAGATATATATGTATTTCTGTGTGTGGGATGGTGTTTTGGTAGAAGGGTTTCCTCCACATTTTTTGTAAGATAGTTTGGATATTGTATGGATAGCTTCTGATTACATAATAGCTTCCCCTAATTACTTTGGATGCCTCTTACTTGTGTAAATTTCCATTCATTATAACAAATGCATGCGCGCACACAGGAAAGGAACCTCCATTCACACACATGCACAAGCGTCAAGAGTGACAGGGAGAGGAAGGCAAACTCAGAAGAACTAAATCATCGGCTCCTAGTCCTAGAAAGATATATTAAAATGCCAAGGACTAGGATATTTAACTGCTAGTAACTTCACAACTAACGTTATTAATCTGATATCATACTGATCAGTACGAACGTATGTTGGCATCATGACATGTACCATCTAGGTCAAAAAAAAAAAAAACCTGCACAAAAGGACGTACAACTCACAGTAGGCAAACACCAATAATTCCTAACAAATGTGTACCACCGACATCAGATCATACCCATCACAAAATTTGAATTCAAAATTACTTTATTTTTTATTTTTTTGCTTCGAATTCAAAAGGTACAAATATCGGTATATTTTTACATGACTCAACCTCTATTTCACCGTCTGTCATTTTCAGTGAGACAATCCCACAAAACAGCTGAGATATGAATAACCTTAGTGACCATGGTGACCACGTGAAGGGGAAACCAACAAAGCTCAGGCTTAGAAGTGCAATTCCTAAAACGTGGCACCCTAAACAAGCAAAAATTCGTGCTCCAAAGCAGGTCAGTTTTTACCTTGTTGGTTTTCTCGGTAAAGTATCTAGGAATCCCTGTATCCATTGACTGATTTCATGGCATCATCAACAGCCATGGCAAGTTCTGCAGCTGCTCCAATGTACGAATGTGGGCTCATCTTCAAAAGGTTAGACTTGGCTTCGTTAGGCAAATCCAATCCTCGAATGAAGTCCCTCATTCTTTCCTCTGTAACTGCTCTTCCCTTGTCAACTCCTTCAGCTTTTCATATGGGTCAGGAACGCCATATCTTCGCATTACCTGTATATATATAATAAACAGGTTGGTAGCGAGGATGAGAACAGCTCAAGATAAGGGAAGGAAGTAAACCTGAAAATGATGGATTCTTGAGGCCAAAAAAGCCCCTAGTTTACGGGCACGTAGACTGTTTTCAAGGCCAAAAACATCCTTGGCCTAATGGTTTATGGGCATCTAGAAAATTATCCGTGGTGGGGAAACGTTCGGCTTTGGGTCAAGCAAAATCCTTCTGAACCAATAGACCTGACAAAACTAACTCAAACCCATTTTCAAAATAGATTAATCTGATTTGGGCTCAAATTCAAGTTGACCCAACCCAAGCTTTTTCCTCCAAAAGTTGCTTTTTTTGCAAGACAATTTTGTTGGATCAAACATCAATTAACCCCAAATTGATATCAATCGAAATTGTACAAACCCAACCCAAAGCCAAACCGAAATACATAGAATGATCTGTTTTGTCTAACTTTACTCTGATTGGAAGTAAAGAACAGTGATACATACCGCCTGTATAGGTTCTGCAAGCACTTCCCATGATTGCTTTAAGTCTTCTTCCAACCCGGTTTGGTTTACCTGTATTTTCATGCAAAATCAATCTGAGATGCAATGGATTGAGAACAGCTATATCCAAGAAAAAGTTTAATGAAAATTTCATGCCATAAACTACAGCATTACTAAGACAATATCATGGTTTACCAGTAGGACTGAGTTTGTTAAGCCTCACAGTTGAAGCAAGGGACACAGTCAAGCAAAATAATGTTGGAGATTTTCAAGGTCCAGGAACAGGCCAAGGGAGCATGAGACCACCACGGTTTGCCCGTGGTGAATGCCACGGCCCGTGGCTCTCCCTTTTCCCTGATGGCTTGGTTTGTTCTGCGCAGGGAGGACCTCGGACCGCCCGTGGTGTCTACCACGGTCCGTGGTCTGTAGGTTCTAACTGTTTCTATCTGGATTGATGGATAAAGCCTCCAATGGTTTATCCCTCAAATGACACCTGCCAACAGGTGCATATTTGGTGCCTCTTCAGATTAAAAGGCCTAGGTATAAGAAGAAGAGAAACCAACACATGCAATATAGACTTTCTTTGTGAGTGATTGCAGCACTCTCTTTGACCAAATATTGAGAGAACCTTGAACATCCATACTTGCCTTACTCAGCATCTTATCCCTAAGATTATTTACGGTATAGTAAATAAGTCTTAAGGAAAGTGTATTCGTTCTCGATTTGCTGAGATATCCAGTATCGTATTCAACACCATTATTCCAACAAATAATGTTGCTTCTACCACGTCACTTTAATCACTCACCTGAAGCTTTCCAATACCTTGCAGTGTACTTCTGTAAGCCAGGATAGAATGCCCTAGTCCTACACCCATATTCCTCAAAACAGTTGAATCAGTCAAGTCCCTCTGTGACAGACAAAATTCAAGGTGCAAAGCTAATCAGGCTAAAAGGTCAACTGCAAAGACACCGAATGAATCAGTATGTCTAGATCCTACAACATGGAACAATCAATCCACATTCCACACCAGCTATTAAGCCAGCACCATTTAGATGAGCATATAGAATATGAGATAAGCAAGACAAGCACTCCAGCCAAAAATCACTTTTTCAAGAACAAAAAACTTGCATATAAAAAATACCCAGCCTAAAGAGGACCGGCAAGGGCCAAACAAGGGCACAAAGCATGACCTAACCAAAGCATCAAATTAAAGTGTTTCTTGAATAGTGTAACACAAAGTTTGGGAAGATCTTTTCACAATATGCAATAACAGTTTACTGTGTTCAAGCCACAGAGTGAGCTTTTTTCCCCACGGGTTGTCAGTAGGTCTATCAAGTCTTTACAAAAAAGGTATAGCAATGAGCAGACAAGCAATCTCTTTGACACCTTATTTCTTTTTTTCCTTTTTTTGGGGGGGGGGGGGTGGAAGCTTCAGGATGACACACAAGTCACACGAAAATAATTCATTTACAACAGAGAAATTCAAAGGAAAAGGGCAAGATAAAGATGAAAACTAACATCAGGAAAAGAGGAAATAGATTCATATAAACATAGTTGAGTAAAGATCACAAATATGATCGTGATTAAGCCTCAACAAGTAATTAGTTTGCAAATGGAATGGGAAGCAAAAAGACGCACAACTACACTATTTTTATTCTCGGAATTACATGTACAATTGTTAACCGCCTAGACAAGATATCAGCCAGCAACTTGCCCTCAGGAATGATAAAGAAAACATGTTACTCATCCACTGAAAGTGCTTAGCGGCTATCATTCAATGCCTCTATGGTCCACACTAATGAGTGAATGTTGGAAACTGTGAAAATAGATGCATGTTCAAGTTATCATAAAGAAAAGAGATAGTGCAACTGAGAGTACCTGCCAACGTGAGATAGGCAACTTGATGCTTAAATAGGATAGACCAGCATTGGCTTTGCCCAGGTTACCTTCACTGTTTTCGAAATCGATGGGGTTCACTTTGTGAGGCATTGTAGAGGATCCTCCTTCACCAGTCTTTGTTATCTGCGGAAGCAAACAGTATTCAGATGTGTACCACAAGGAAACAAATGCCCACCCCATAAGTTGAATTTTAGATAACTATAAAGTACTCACCTGCTTGAAATAACCCAACGAGATATAGCCCCATATGTCCCTATCAAAATCAGTTAAAATATTGTTGATCTGGATTAGTGCATGGAACAGGCTTGCCATATAGTCATGAGGTTCAATCTGTGGAAAACCACTACACATACATCTTAGTGGTTCAAAACAGTCCCAATCCGAGAAACCATACAAATGGACACTTCCAACCAATGAAGTCACTTCACACTATTGATAAGAAATTAACATGCATGGAGATTTTGCGCAAAGACTATGGAACAGCCAATATTTTAACTTTATCTATGATGAAGATAATACGAAGGAATGCAAGGAGCACACACAGCCAGATTATAAGATGGCTAATTGAAATTGATTGCAGGAACATTAAAGGATATTAGCATTTTTACTTGGAGTGGGTCGAGTCTCAGAGAAATGCTAGCGTCTTGCCCTCTTGTTTAACCAACTTTCTTTCATACTTAGCCCGCCCCGAAATACTACATACACGTGTCTGTGAGTGTATGGATATGCATCAGAAGAGTTCAGCTCTACCATTGTGTTGGCTATTTTCTCCCCGCCCCCCCCCCCCAAAAGCATCTTTCAACAAATCTTTGCTCTTATGTTTTTCTTCTTTTTTTTTGGGGGGGGGGGGGG